>VBSM01002608.1:88216353-88235551 GCA_008086735.1 Cheirogaleus medius
TAATTTGAGTCCTCTCTTTTTTTCTTGTTCAACCTAGCTAAAGGTTCATTAATTTTTTTGATTTTTTCCAAAGAACTAATTTTTGGTTTCATTAATGTTTGCTATTATCTCTATTCTTTATTTCATTTATTTGTGCTCTAATCTTTTTTATTTTCTCTCTTCTGCTTGCTTTGATTTTAGTTTATTCTTCTTTTGCTAGTTTCTTAAGCTAGAAGTTTAGTTTATATTAATTTGAGATTTTTTTTCTTTTTATAAATAAGTATTACAACCATAAATTTCCCTCTGGTCACTGCTTTAGCTACATCTCAAAAGTTTTGGTATGTTCTGCTTTTGTTTTCATTAATCTCAAATTGTTTTGTAATTTGCTTCATAATTTTTTAGAGCCATTTATTTAGAAGTGTTTTGATTAATTTTCACATATTTGTGAATTTTCCAAATTTCTTTCTGTTACTTTAACTTTTAATTTTATTCCATTTCTGTCAAAGAACATACTTTGTGTGATTTAAAAGCTTTTAAATTTGTTGAGTTTTGTTTTATGACCTCCTAACATGTGCTCCATCATGTGGAATTTTCCTAGTACACTTGAGAAGAATGTGTGTTCTGCTCTTGTTGATCAGAGTGTTCTATAGATATGTTGCATGTAGTTGGTTTATAGTGTTGTTCAAGTCTTCTATATCCTTGTTAATCTTCTCCCTAGTGTTTTTATCCATTATTGAAAATAAGTTATTGAAGTTTCCAAATAATATTGTTGAATGTCTATTTCTCCCTTTAACTTATATATAGAGTAAAATATTACTCTATGTCCTTGGAGTCTCTGTTGTTACGTACTTTTATGTTTATAATTGTTTGTCTTCCTGACAAATTGACCTTTTCATCATTATGTTCTTTTTTGTCTGCAGCAACAAATCCTGTCCTAAAGTCTATTTTTGCTGATACTAGTATAACCATTTCAGTTGTCTTTTGGAGACTGTTTGTAAGGTATACAATTTTATATCTTTTTACTTTCAACTTGTGTCTTTGAATCTAGTGTGCCCCTCATAGATGGCACGTCATGGGATCATGTTTGCTTCATTTTGCCTTTCTCTGCCTTTTGACTGGAGAAAGATATACATTCTTATTAGAGGAATGATACAGTCATTATTTGATGAACTGTACATTCATTGCTTTATTACAAATTAGTTAATAATAATCAGCATATTAATTTATTCTTTTTATAATTGAGAAAACTGAATTATTTATATTAGATCTGTACTATTTTAATTTTGACTTCTTTTCATAATCTGTTTTACAGTATTCATTTTGTAACTTATCTCTTAATGTTTTTGTAATATTTTTTGCAGTGCATATTAACACATTTATTTGAATTGAAAAAAATAAAGGCAGAATTTTTCTGAAAAAAAGTGCAGTTTGGCTTACTGGTTTGCCAATCAGATATGTGTACATTTTCCATAAATTGGGCAAAATATAAAACTCTACAGTTTTTATTTTGAATAGATGTATAAAATCCAAGGGAAAAGTATAATGCAAATGTGAGTTCAAGGGGAAAAATATCCAAACTTTAGAAATATAAAAAATAACTTTTTCATGTTTTTTAAAAAATATATCATCATGGATATCAAATTATTGTGATATTCAGATGTCATTAGATACATTAAAAATGATATAGTAATTATATTTAAAGTGACATTATTAAATATATACTGAAAATTACATCCTTTGCAATAATTATTTCAGCTTATCATAATATTTTTAGAGGATTTAAAGTGTAAAAGACATTTGAAAGTGTTCAAATACACAAGGTATTTTTAAAAATATTCAGAGTTTCTTTAGGTAATTTGTAAGAGAAAAAGTATGAAGACTAGACTAGAGAACAAAGACACTCCAAATTCGTAATCTCTAGTTGCCTTATTTACTGCTATATTCCCAGTACCAATCAAACTCTCATGATTGAATGAGTGAGTGAATGTGTTAAATGCCCTGAGTGGTATCATTGCAAGTTACATCCTTGCTGCCTAAGGGAAGGACAACCCTGGTGGCATATTTTTCCCTGTTTAGGCTAGGTAATTATCAGTTGGTAGGTAGAGAGAGCTGGGTCCTAATGGAAATGGGGAAAGGAAAGGTTGGGTATGATACCTACAATCTTGGCTCAAGAAGACAGTCCTGGGTGGCTACTTTTACCCTTATCAAACCCCAGAAAAAGAGAGTAAGATTAGACCCTAGACTTAAGAGTGCTCAACAAAGTGTTAAGATCCATACATAGCAATTGTTTTGAATTCTACAAGCATTTCTGGATTATCTACCTCTTGTTGGACACTCTGCTAAGCACTGGACAAGCAAAGATGAAGAAGAAATGGTACATAAGCAATGTACTTAAAGAAGCATGATGAAGCAGGATAAATACAGCAAGAGGAGTACATTATGTTACGGGTTGAACTATTTGAAATTGCTGTTATTTGACCATTTTTGACTTACCAAAACCTGTTAGTTAATATGGTTCAACCTATAAGGTGTATGTAAATCCAGATGAGAGAACAATAAACCCTGGGGGATTTATTAATCAGGAAAGATGATATGCAGCCAGTGACATTCAAGCTGTGCATTAAAGGATAAGGAAGAAGGTGAGCAGATAGATAGGTGGCAGACAGGGCATTTTAGGTAGCAGGACCAACAAGAGCCAGAAAGGAATGGAAGGCACAGGTGTGTTTGGAAAAGGTACATTGAGCTTTCCTTGTGTTGAGATCTGGGAGGTATGAATAAAAGTGGAAAGGAACCTGTAAATTATGTTAAGAGTTCTGTAGGCCCAAGAAGATACTATTGAGTGGGTAATGGCAAGTCACTGAAGGTTTTCCTAGATGGAGTGGTGTCAACAGATACAAACTTTAGAATTAGTCAGGTGGCTGAATGGGGAATGGGTGGTGGGTATGGAGGTTGAAACTGGAGGCACTGACACACTTAGGACACTCCTGCAGTGGTTAGATGAATGTGGTAGATGTGTTCAGGGGGTGAGAAGTGTGCCATAATGCTTGTCTGATAGGATTGTCATGGTTTGGCAAATGATTAAGTTTGAGGGGTTAGTTGAAAGAGGTACATGTTTCAGAGTGAGGGAAGAAACTAAGCTATGTGGAGATATCCTAGAGTCAGAGTAAAGTTCTGGGCTGTGGGCCTTAGCTTTATTGGTGTACGGTTGATAGCTGAAGCCATAAAAGTGGATGGGATTATCAGGGAAACAGAGTAAGTACAAAAGGGCAGAGGAGGGGGTTAGGAATGAATCTATGCCCTGCTCTTTACCGCATTTTATTTTTGTCCTCACACTTGTTTACCTAAGTGTCCACCCTTCACACGTCTCTGAGACCTCCAAAGGTAGGAACTAGATCTTACTCATTCCTTGGCATCCTCAAACCTCACACATACTCAAGAGGTAGCCACTTAAAGAAATGCTTGCTGGATCACACCTTAACTTTTATAGAATGTTTTCTAGGTTGTAGGCATTGTTCTAAGTGCCAGGCATGTGCTGTTCATGCTTCATGAATTAATACTATTATTAGCTCAATTTTACAGATGAGGAAACTGAAGCATGAACCTGTTCAAGGTCACAGTCAATGAGCGGGAGCCTGGAGTTAAACTCAGGCCTCTTACCACTAGGCACCTAACTCCTATGCTATAGAATGAGTGGAGTCAGAGCAATTTCTATTTAGCACTTTGCAGCTTAGAATTGCTTTCGTAAACAATTCTAATATCCTCTAATATCCTCTGTGAGATGGAGAGAGGGGGTAATACTATTAACTACATTTTATTTGTGAGTAAATAAAGACTAAAGTTAAGTAAATTCATGAAGACGCACAGCTAGTAAGTGGCACAACTGAGTTACAGCCTTGTATTCTAGTCACTCAGCCTTGTTCCCTGTGAATCCAATTGTCTGCCCTATTGTTCATCAAGATAGAATGCTTGGGCCAGTAGCTAGAGGAAGAACCTGGAGAGGGAGACTATGAAAAGAAGCAGGAAGACCTTTGAACTAGCAGGTCATGTTTCCTTGAGAGACTTAGAACTTTGTTCTTGTAAGCCTATAAGATGTCTTGTCAAACTTGTGAGTTCTAACGTACTGTACTCTCTTTTATTAATAATCAAGAATGCTTGAAATTTAGGTACAACTCATGTAAAAAAATATTTGTCTGTTGATTATAAATGTAAACAGAAGATAATCTATTAACTTGTTACTTATTATCCATGCTGGGGACATAACCTGAAGTCCTTCGTTAAGCATAACATGAGGGATCCCTGTACAGTCTAAAGGCCTCAGCCTCTTTAGAGCCTTCTGTAGTTCATTTACTGAGGAGGGTAAGATTTACCCTCTTAATAGGAGAATGGAAACAAGAATGATAGATTCTGAACTTCTATAGGCATTTGCTTAACCTAATCCTCTACCACACATAGGCTTTTATGGGATGGCTAGTCTCCTTATATAGGCGAGACTCACAAAAGATTTCAAAGGAACTGAAAATGAAATTGACAATAAACTTTATACTTGGGTTCAGCTCATTCTAGTTTAGAAAAAAATGTCCCAGTACATCTGATAGATACTGCCTTTTTGAAAATTAGGAATCTTAGGCAAGTTGTCCTGCCATTTCTCTGGTATTATACAGGATTGGCTATCTTGACAAGTTTTACCACTGCTAATATAGACTCAGAAGCAACAAATATAACAGAAGATTCACAGAGAAGAAATCTCCTCTTTTGTAAGTTTAGATTTGTTTATTTATATTGAAGGTGAAGATATATTCTCTATGTAGCCAATAATATGTTATTATTTATTTAGAGGTACCTACATTCCTCCTGGTTAAGGGAGGAAGCATTTTGAAGGAAGGAAGGAAATTCGGTAATTCTTGCTTATAATATTGGTATTTATAATATTAACTATTAAAATTTATAATATAAATTATTAACATTTATTTAGTTCCCTCTATGTACAAGGCATTATTCTGAACATTTAATCCACTTTACAAGTCTATTATAAATACTATTATTGACTTCATTTCACAAGCAGGTGAATTCAGGCACAGAGGTGTTGGGCAGCTTGCCGAAAGCCACAGAGCTGATAGTAGAGCCAGTATCCCAGAGCTCTTGCTCTTAATCCCCTGAACTAAGAACAGAGTATCATGATGTGGTATCATGATTTTGTCTCCATGAAACTGGTAAAGACTTCCAAGAAGTGGTGACAGTTTAGAAGATTTTTGAAAGATGGGAGTTAATGTAGAAAAATAGAAAGCTATGGAATTACATGAGCATCCATATATTATACATGATATTTATTAGGGATCAATAGTTCTTGACCCTGGATACACATTAGAATCACATAGAGAGTTTTGTAATAGAAACTGTTCTTGGCTGGAGCCCCCCCCTGCAGAGATTCTGATTTAATTGTTTGAGTGAAACCTGGACAGCAGTATTTTAAAAACGCCCCAGGTGATTCTAACATTCATCTGGGTTTGCGGACCACTGATACAGATCAATCACTTATTGATTACTTCAGGCACTGTGCTATACATTTTGCATACAGTATTCTCATTTCACATGACAACCTAATTAGATAGGTTATAATTATTTATATTTTATAAATGAAAATGAGGAACCAAGAGGTTATATATAATTTGCCCAAAGTCACACAGCTGTGAACAGCAGAGATAGGATGTATCAGTTGAAACTCCATTTTCTTAACCATAACCACCATGCATACCACAGAATAAAAATTAATTAATCTGCTGTGTCATAAATTAGTTAATGAGCATTCTGGCATATATTTATATTGCACGTAGGTGCTAAGACTCTTAAAATCTGAAAATTTAACCAATTTTCCATTCGATTTCTTAAAAATATCTTTAAAACTGAATTATAGTTTTTATATATTTCTATTATATACAATATAATATATCCTTTATAATATTAATATATGGCATATTGTTTTGTATGCCATGTATACATTATATTAAATTTTTCTCTTTACCTTTTTTATATCTATGTATGAATATGTAAAGCATTCTAAAAAAGTCCCCAAATACATGAATAGCTTATAAAGACTATTGGTTGTTGCTATTTGTATTGAAAAGAAAAGGATAGAAAAGCAATTTTTCATTAGCAGAAAAGATTCAGGTTACATCATGTGAAGGCTGTCCTAACTATAAGCAGCGTCTGATAGCTAACATGTTTCGAGCACATGTTTGCTACCGTGCTGAATGGAATATCTGCTGCTTCTTTCCATGTATTATTTCATTTAATGCATTCAATGCTTTAACTCATCTCACCTCATCTCTATATTTAAAACTCTCACATTTACATATCTTATTTAGGACTCCCTTCTGAGGTATGAACTGCTTATTTAACTCCCTACTTGATAGCTCCACTCAAATGTTTCAGTTATTTCAAATAAAATGTCTAAAATGAAGCTCTAAATTTTCTTCCATTTTTTTCTTCCCTTATTCTTCCCCATATCATTAAATGGCTCCACTATCTATCCAGTTGCTTCAAGCTAGAAATCTAAGACTCATCCTTGATTCTTTTTCTTTACCCTCCAAAATGGTCTTGTTGGTTCTATCTCCAAAGTGTATCCCAAATCTATCCACCTCTCTCCATTGACACTGCCACCACTATAGCTCCATCCATCAACATTTCTTGAAGGGACCTTACCAGCCTCCTGACTGGTTTGCTCATTACCACTCCTGCCCTCTTATAATCCATTCTCTACCTAGCAGCCAGTATTGCACCCAGTTCATCATTTATTTGCTTAAAATCATTCAATGATTTCCTTGCCTTGGCCTACAAAGTCTTGCATGGTCTACCGTCAACTGATACCACCCCTGCCCTCACTCACTGTGCTCAACCACCCTGGTCTTTCACTTCTTCAAATACTCCAAGCTTTCCTCTGATTTAAAGTTTCTGTGCTTGCTGTTTCCTTGGCTCAGCTGACTCTTTTCCAACTGCATGGCTGGCTCCTTATCTTTCAAATCTCATTTAAAATGTCTCTTTCCTCCTAAAGAGATTCATGGACCACCCTCTCCAAAGTACCCTCCTTCTCAGATCATCCTTTATTTTCTTGATAGCACTTATCACCAATCTGTAAAATTTAATTCATTCATTTATTTTATTGTCTGTTTATTTCATCTGAATGCAAGATACATGATAGACTCAGATTTGCACTGTTTTGGCTTATCCCCAGCTAGTTTCTTAACACAGAGCAGAGAATATGCTCACAATTGAATATATTTTAGTTCTATGATAAATGAATATAAACGTCATGAATCTTTGATATGCAATAAAAAACACAGTGATCTCCTCCCAAGATTTTAAGAGAAAAAGCTAGTCTAGTGGTTCCCAAACTATATTTTATGCAGTAATAAAGTAAGAGAAAAAAAAGCACGAGCCAATATTGTGTTGCCAAGATTCTGTTATTGTTAAGTAAGTCTATTTATAAATAACAAAAAAAGCCACACTTTCTTGCCTACCATCATTGTACCAGACAAAATGGGAGAAAACTAAAAATATTCTTAGACAAAGACTGCATCTATAAAGGAACAGAAATGGAAACAGTGGCTTTGAGGAAAATCAGTGAGTATGGCAAAAAGAAAGTGACCAATAAAGAGACTGAAGAAGTTGATAGGTTTAGATGATGTAAAGTCTTACATACTATGCAAAAGCATTTGAATTTATCCTACAGGGAGTGCAGAGCTCTACAAGATAAAAGGGCTTTCAACAGGAATATGATGTGGCCCAATTTGCATTTAAAAATTATCATTTTGTGTCCAGTGTGGCAAATGGCTCAGAGGGAGATGAGACACAAATCCGGGAATCTAGTTAGAAGGTTGTTGCATTAACCTAAGAGCAAGATGGTGGGTCAGACTTGAAGTAACAAAATGGCATTGAGGATGAAGGGGAAGGAACAGGTCTTTGCTATTAGCTCTTCTTAGAATGATTTTTTTTTTTGAGGCTCCAATAGAATATTGTTTCCAGTTTTGCCTTGTTTCCTCTACTATGAGATTTAGGATGAATTTCCATATTAAATATTAGTTGATCTCATATCTACTTTTTTTGATGAGTATATCTTAAATAAAGCCACTAACCTATAGAGCATTCATTGTAAGGATTAAAAGATGAAATGCATGTGAAAGCACTTTGCAAAGTACTACACAAATGGAAGCTATTTTTATTATCAGTAAGTCAATTTTAGTTTACAAAGAGAAAAATCACTTTCCAACATGTAAGCTCCCGTAAGCAAACTCCCTAGGCAAAATGAATCACTCTTATAACCATAGCACTTTTTTGTACTTCTATCATAACACTTCCATTAATTATAAATTGTTTATGCACTGGTTTTTTTCTTGTAGTGTATAAATCCTTTGGCAGCAGAGACAGTCGTATGAATCTTTGCAACCTGCTTTGTGGTAGACAGTAAGTGCTTAGTAAATGTTAATTGCATGCATGAATGAGTGATTAGTTCAGAGGAAAGGATACAGCCAGGTAGTAAGGAGCTGGCATGAAATTCAAAGAAAAATAAATAATAGGGCAAACATGTTAAAGTGAAAAGATTCAGTGTGATTAATGATCATATATTTTATTTTAGTATACAAGACATGTATAGATTTACTATACTGCCAAAATACTGTATCATCTTGCTCTTAGTAAAGTTAATTATTTTGTAACATTGATAATTAAAAATCATTTTGCAATATTGTGTTCCTTTTTCTATTCATTCACCAAAGCTCTTTCCAATGCCTGATATGTACAAAGCACTGTGTGGGCACATTCCTATTCTCAGGAAGTTTGCTATCTAATAGGAGGGAGAGGGCCTGCTTCCTGCCAAACTCTGTCCTAGGAATTTTTCACATTCAGATCTTTGGGAGAAAAATGGTTCTCAGAAGCTGAGCAGCATCAGGGTGTGGTATGAAAAGTGGCTTGGGGAGTTCGAGGACCACTATTTAAGACCTCTCTCCAATGCTGCTTGTGTGACGGTGGGAAAGACATTGAAATTTCCAAGCTTCACTGCCCTAATTTGTTAAATATAAAAAATAATAGGAAATGTTTCTGCCTTGTTTTAAAAATTCATGGGTCGAGGTATGGGAAAGCAGTTTCTAAAATGCAGCACAAATTTATGATCAAGAAAGGCAATTTCATAAAAGTATCTTTTGGGTATAAGAGATATCAAATAAGAGAAAGCATAGAGAAGTGGTTTATAAATTCCTATTCCTAGTAGCATGGTGCCTGCTATGTACTAAGGGCTTAATATATACTTACTGAGCTTAGCTCCTGAATGGCTGAACTGAGCAGAGGAAATCAAATCCTCTCTCCTCTAGCTTCTGGGGAAGACATTGCACCCAACTTCTTGTGACCTTTTCAACACACCAATCAGTTGTCAATAAATATTAGTTATAATCCAAAATGCCATTTAAATTGGTTCTTTTTGTTTGTTCATTTTGCTGTTTGAGGTGTACATATTTATGTGTTGTAAAAATATACATATGTAACTGTGTATGTATGTGCAAAAGAATATATTTGGGGGTTGTAGTGAACTGTCCTCACATTCGTTTGGTTCTGTTAAGTATCTGTTCCTCTTTATTGGCAAATGTTTGCAGCATGCAGCACAATTGGGTTCTAGAATAATACTGTGTATTCTCCACAAATATTTAGATTTCAACAGGTATTATAGACATAAGCTAAGGGGATAAAGCTTAAGTCTGGTGATGCTATGCACTAGCCAGAGAGAGGATTTATTTGAGGAAGGTAGGTTTACTTAACATCATCAAACCACATATCCACAGGCAGTTATCTATCTACCTAACAAAAAAAGCCTTTGACTTGGATAGGTGGGTAGATGTGCATGGCTTTGCTAGGGATGTAATTAATACCACCTACAAATCTTAATCTTGTAAGTAATCACAATGAAAATATTAGTAAACTTAATAGCAAATCTTTTTTTTTCTAGCCTTAACATTTCATTCAATGCCACTTTAAAATGTTTTTGTAATAAAATGTTATTAACCACTTCGGTACGAGCATCAACTATAGTCGACGACCACAGATGAACGAACGCACACATCGACTTTAGCTGACAGCTGTGATATGACTTTTCTAATTTTTCATTTATCAAAATAAAATTGTGAACATTTAAAAATAACATAATAAAAACATATATGTATATGTTACCTATTCTGATTTACATTACAAGTAAAGCTGCCTGTTAAGTAAAACAAGCTTTCAGTGCTTTAAAGCTTTCCTCATCACACAAGAGCAAAACGGATTCGTCGTCAATGCACAGCACAAACTATCGTGCAGACTATGAGTGCCGGCTGTGGGCGAGGTTTTGCGGCCGGTGAGCGCCATGCTGAAGTGGTTAAAAAGAAATGTTCAGAACTTCTGCTTCCATGAAGATAGAGTAGATGATTTTCCCCTATTGCTCTAACTAAGTACAACTAATATAAAGTACAAAACAAGCACAAAAAGCTTGAAAGGTGAAGAGAAGAAAGGAAACTGTCTGGGCTCCTTAGAACCCAAGTAACAATAAGATGGTGAGCTCCTTGGGTCTTCTTTTTTGCCTTACATATATACCAGAATTGGAGCTAGAGAAACTAGAGCCCTATAAATGCTAACAGAAACAAACAAAGCCCCAACTAAGGCCTGCTGTCTAGAAAACTCTAGACAATAACCATTCTACTCCAGCCAAACAGTAGAGAAAAAAATTATGGCCCCACAAACACCCATATCAGCAAAGACCAAGTGGGTAGCCTAGAGCCCCACTCATGCTTGGCTGTAACAAAGTGTTCCCCCCAGCCCCCTCCCCATCTTTGGATGGTATCAGAGAAGGTTGGGTAGGAAGCTAGGACTTTCCTTCTTGCTGAGAAGTAATAAAGCCACCCACTCTACCCACAGTGTCAGTGGAGACCCCATGTGACACTTGGTCTTCCACCTGCCCCCTACAATAATGAAGTTTCACTCCCTCCCTACATTGAACTGATGTCAGAGGATACCTAGTGGAGAGTCTGGAGTTTTACTAGTGTCCAGTGGCAACGAGGTCATACAATCCAGATGGTGACACTGGAGGGCATGTGGGGAGCAGTAATAAGTCACTCCTGTACCTCTTAACAGGGTGGTATTAGGGGAGGCATACTGGGGAGCTGGGACTCCTACTCCTTCTCAGCAGCACTGTGGAGGCTCTGCCTTCCTCAGGTGCCCATAGGAGCCCAGCGAGGGACCTGGACTTTACCTCCAGCAGGAAGTAATGAGTTAATATCCCCCTTCTCTGCTATGAGAGTGAAATCATAGGAAGACAGCAAAAGTGGAAAGTAGACATAAAATATGGACTTTTTAAACAAAGTACTCCAAATGTCCCTCCACATTCTAGTCAAAAAATGATTCATCATACCAAGAAGCAGGAAAATCTTACTTGAATAAACAAAGACAATGAACGCTAACACAGATACAACAGAGATGTTAACATCTGGGAAGTTTTCAGCTATTACTTTTTCAGTTTTGCCTTCTCTGTTCTTTCTGTATTCTGATGACATGGTTCTGAGAACTTTTGTTTCTCTACATACAGGTTCCCAAGTCTCTCTCTTTTGTTCAGTCTGTTCCCCTTAGGTAAGGTTTATTGTTCTTTCTTTCAGTGTACTGATTGTTTTCTCTGTCCCTTACATTCAGCTGAAAAATATTTTAGCAACATTTATAAAAAATGCTTTAATTACAACATGCTTGAGACAAATGAAAAAGTTATCTCTGCAAAGAAATAGAAGCTATAAATAAACCCACATTTTAGAACAGAAAAAATATAACTGAGATTAAAAAAAAAACCTTAATGTGTGGACTCAACAGCTGAATGGAAGAAAAAGAGGAAAGATTCAGTAAACTGAAAGAAAGAATAGTAGAAATCATTCAATCTAAACAATAGAGAGAAAATAGACTAAAGAATGAACAGAGACTCAAGATTTATATGACTATAACAAAAGTTTTAACATTTATATCACTGTAGTACTGTAACCAATAAGATATAATCAACATTTATAGAGCATTCCATCCAACAACACAATACACATTTTCTTTAAGCACCCATGGTACATATGCCAAGTTAGATCATATTCTGCATCAGAAACCAAACAACACATTTATAAAAATTAAAATTATCCAAAGCATGTTCTCTGACAATAGTGAAATCAAATTAGAAATTATTAACATAAAAAGCCCAGAAAAGTCTCTAAACTCAAAAACTAGACAACCTGTTTTTAAATAACCCTTGAATCAATGAAGAACTCTAAAAGAAAATTAAAAATATATTAATTGAATGAAAATGAAAATAACCATATCAAAATTTATGGAATGCAGCTACAGCAGTGCTGGGAGGAAAATTTATAGCACTAAAATATTTACATTGGAACATAGGACATATTTCAAATTAATATTCTGAACTTCCACTTCAAGAAATTAAAATAATAGCAAAATAAACTCAAAGAAAGCACAAGGAAGGGAATAATAAAGATTAGAGCAGAAATTAATAAAAATTAGAAACAGAAAACAATGGAGAAAAATGAAAGAAACAGAGAACTGATTTTTAGGAAAGATCAAGATAATTGGCAAACCTCTAGCAAGACTGACAAAGAATAAAAAGAGAGGAAACACAATTTACCAATATAAAAAATTTAATAGATGTTATCACCACAGATCCTGAAGACATTAAATAGACAATAAGTAGATATATGAAATCATTCCACACACAAACATTTGACAACTTATATAAAATAGACCAACTCCTCGAAAACACAAACTATCACAGCTCACCTGATAAGAAATAGATAATTTTAATAGCCTCTAAAATCTTTTAAAATTGAATTTGTAATTTAAATCTCCCCCAAAAGAAAGCTACAGTTTCAAATGGTTTCACTGGATAATTCTACCAAATATTAAAGAATTGATGCCAATTCAATGAAATCATTCCAGAAAACATGCTAGAAGGTACTACTTCCCAATTCATTTTATGAAGCTAATATTATTCTGAAATAAAAATTCCAAAAGACAATACAGGAAAAAAAAACTATAGAGGAATATAGGCATAAAATATTTCATAAATATAGGCATAAAAATATTTGACAAAACAATAACAAATATAATTCCCTACTGTATAAAAAGAATTATACTCTATGACCAAATTAGATTTATTCCATGGATGCAAGTAATTAGTCAATGTAACCCACCATGTTGACATGGTAAAGAAGAAAAATGATATTATCATATTAATTGATGCAAAAAAGTTGACAGATTCAGGAATATTTCATTATAAAAACACTTATAAAGTTAGGAATACAGAACTTTCTCAACATGATTAAAACATTTACAAAATAACTATAGTTAGCATTACACTTAGTAGTGGTTGACTGAATGCTTTCCCTGTAACAAGGTATGGATATCAGCTCTCATCATTCTTACTCAACATAATGCTGAAATTCTTCCTAGCTTTTTCAATTTTAGCAAGAAAAGCAAATAAAAGGCATACACATAAGAAAGGAAGAAATAAAACTGTCATTATTTGCAGATGACATGATTGCCCACATAAAAAATCTCAAGGAGTCTATTAAGAAAACCCTCCTAGAATTCATAAGTAAGTTCAGAAAGATCACAAGATACAAGATAAACATATAAAAATTAATTTTATTCCTATATATTAGCAATGAACACACAGATACCAAGATTAAAAGTATGCCTTACAATTATTTCAAAAATTAAATAGTTACAACTGCACATATAACAAATATGTGCAGGACTTGCATGCTGAAGACTATAAAATACTGATAGAAATCAAAGAAGATCTAAATAAATGAAGAGGCATAGTATGTCTGTGGATTAGAAGACTCAATATAATAAAAATATCAATTTTTCAAAATTGATATACATACTTAATGAAATTCCTATCATAATCCCAGCAATATTTTTGTCAATATAAACAAAATTGTTTTAATATTAATATGGAAAGGCAAGGTAATGGAATATCTCAAACAATTTTGAAAAAGAAAAATGTAGTGAGGAGTCACTGTACCCAAGTTCAAGACTTACTCCAGTAATCAAGACTGCATGTTATTGGTGGAGGAGTAAATATATGGATGAAAAGAAGAAAATAGAGAATGAATCAATAAAGAGACCACACAAATGTGCTCAACTCATTTGTTTTTTTCTGTTTTTATCTTTTTAATTGACATATTAATTGTACATATTTATGGAGTACATAATGATATTGCAGTATATATAATGTGATTAGCATATCCATCATCTCAAACATTTATCATTTCTTTGTGTTGGCAACATTTGATATCTCTTTCTAGGTATTTGCAACTGTATATTATTAATACTTATAGGCATCCTACAGTGTTATAGAATGTTAGAGAACTTATTCCTTCTATCTAGCTGTAATTTTGTATCCTTTAACAAATCTCTCCCTAGCCATACCTCTTTTTCCCAGCCTCTAGTATCCTCTGTTCTAACTTTTTACTTCTATGAGATCAACTTTTTTTTTTTTTAGCTTCCACATATGACTGAGAACACATGGTATTTTACTCTCTTTTTGTGGCTTTTTTCACTTAACATAATGTTCCTTCAGTTCCATCCATATGGCCATAAATAATAGGATTTCATTCTTTGCTATTGCTGAATAGTATTTCATTGTGATATATACCACATTTTCTTTATTCATTCGTTTGTTGTTGGACACCTAGGTTGAGCCCATATCTTAGCTACTGTGAGTAGTGCTTCAGTAAACATGGGAGTGCATGATATTCCAACATACTGATTTCCTTTTCTTTGGATAAATACCCAGTAGTGGGATTGGCAGATCATATGGTATTAATAGTTCTACTTGTAGTTTTCTTAGGAATCGCTATACTTTTCTCCGTAGTGGCTACACTAGTTTACATTCCCACCAACAGTGTATGAGTCCCCTTTTGTATGTATCCTAGCCAGAATTTGTTATTTTTTGTATTTTTGATAATAGCCATTCTAACTAATGTGAGATGATATCTCAGTGTGGGTTTCATGTACATTTCCCCCATGATTAGTGATGTTGAATACTTTTTCATACATGTCTTGGCCATTTGGATATCTTCTTTAGAGAAATGTCTGTTCAGATCATTTGCTCATTTTTAAGTTAGATTTTTTGTTTTTTTTGCTATTGAGATGTTTGAGTTCCTTGTGTATTCTAGATATTAATCCCGTCAGATGAATAGTTTGCAAATATTTTCTCCCATTTTGTAGATTGTTTTTCACTCTGTTGATTGTTTCCTTTGCTCTGCAGAATATTTTTAATTTGATATAACCCCATTTGTTTAATTTTGCTTTTGTTGCCTGTGCTTTTGAGGTCTTATTAATAAAATCTTTTCCCAGGCCAATGTCCTGAAACATTTCCCTTATGTTTTCTTCTAGTAAATAGTTTTATCAGTTTGGATCTTTGATCCACTTTGAGTTGATTTTTATATAGGGTAAGTGATGGGGATCTAGTTTCATTCTTCTGCATATGGGCATCCAATTTTGTGGAAAAGCAATTCAAAGGAGGAAAGATAACCTTTTCAACAAATGATTCTAGAGAAATTGTAAAAAGAACCTTAACCTTAGTTTCATATTATATAAAAATTAATTTAAATGGGTTATACATTTAAATGTAAAACAAAACACTGCTAATCTTTTGGAAGAGAACATAGGAGAGAAGCCTTGGGACCTAGTGTTGGGTGAAGGGTTCCTAGATATAATACTAAAAGCATGATTCATAAATGGAAAAGTGGATAAATTGGACTTCACCAAAACTAAAAACTTTTGCTTTGAGAATGACATTGCTAAGGAGATGAGATACAAGATACAGACTGGGAGACAATATTTGCCAGCCACTTATCTGACAAAGGACTAGTATCTAGAATATATAAAGAACTCTTAAAACTCAGAAGTAAACAAACAAGCAAACAACCAACCTGATTAGCAAATGGGCAAAAGACATGAACAGATATTTCTCCAAAGAGGATAAATAGATGAAAAATAAGCACATGAAAATATGTTCAACATCATTAACCATTAGGGAAATGGAAATTAAAATCACAATGAGCTATTACTATACACCTTTCATAATGGAGCAGATAAAAAATACAGTAGTGACAAACCCAAATGCTGCTGAAAATGTGGAAAAACTGCATCTCTCCTGTGTTGCTGGTTGGTATGTAAAATGGTGCAGTCACTCTCAAAAACAAGTTAGAAATTTCTTTATAAACTAAACATGCAACTACCATATAATCAATCCAGCAATTCCACTCTAGGGAATTTATCTCAGAGAAATGAAAAACTTATTTTCACAAAAACCTGTACTCGAATGTTCCAAGAAGTTTTATTTATAATAGGCAGAACTGGAAACAACCTAGATGTCTTTCAATAAACTGTGTTATATAGATATATTTATTCATCATCTATACAGTGTGAGGGCTCTTCCAGATGCTTAAAATACATTTGTGACTTAAATCTTGGAAGGTAAATATTATCCTAATTATTTAGATTAGAAACTTGAGTTTAGAGAATTCAAATGGCTTACTCATGGTTATTCAGGGCAAAGGCTAGAATTTTCAGTCAGGGTTTATGATATTCCAAAGCCCATTTAGTTTCTACTGGCAGGAGACTGCCATGAAAATTAGATGAGGAATTATGCATGTTTGTTATTCTTTGTAATCTGGAAGGATGTAATTAATGGTGTTATATCCTGTCTAAGGACTGCTTCTGTCAGCAAACCTTCAGCACAACGTGACTGCCTAAGAACAGACTTTATTTTTCAATAGTTTGCATCCACTGCCTTTACCAAGACATCTGCAAAGTCATATCATGGCATTTGATGAGTCTTAGTTTTCCAAGAAAGAGAATGGGCTCAAACAATCTCCCCTCATTTCATGAGGTAACAGAACTAATACTTGTTCCTTGTCGTAATTAGGTTTGCAACCTATTCTGTGGAGCCTAAAACACTCAGTTGCTCCCAGAGCTGACTGAAATGGCTTTGTTTTGCAATGTGTACCCCTGCCTTCAGAGTCAACTAAAACGCAACCATTAACGTCCAAAATTATCAAACAGGCGTGGCTGAAAAAGCTGATGCATCATCACATTTTGGAGCCAGAAGAAATTATTCAATTAGAATAATTGCCTCATTTCATAGAGAGGCAGAGTGACTTGTCCAAGTCACACATATGTGGCTAAAATTAAAACATGAGTCTTAGATTTCTCCTAAGATTCAGATCTGGGTGTTACTAACACTACTTTCTATGCTCCATACTTTGCGCTCTAGTTGCTATTTGTTCCACGTTTTACAAGAGCAATTTCTGCTTTGTGAATTTACCATGAACAAAATATCTAGTTATTTATTTTAAAATTCAAACTCCAAGTTCCTTAAACCTAGAAGGAATGGCAGCTGAAAAGTAAGATGGAGATACCTAAAATCTTATGATTAGAGGATTCTAGAAATTGCAAATATGTTGTAGCTGGAAAAAAAAACAAGAATTAGAGCTAGCAATCTTAAGTTAGATGACTTTCTATGTTACCTAAGTAGCTCTGTGTTCTTAGTCATGCCTCTTAAGTTTGATTCTTTCAACAAATTCTTTTTTTTTTTTTTTACATGCTTACTTTATACCTTATGTCTTGCATGGCTCTGGAGATTCAGTGGCAATCAAAGTAATAATAATTCTGCCTTTACCTAACTCACAGTATTACTGCATCTGAGAAAAAAAAATAGATGTAAAAGCTCCTTGTAAAGTGTACAATGCTATAAAAATTAGACATAACTTGATACCATTTTTAATTGCAGGTGTATATAGTACCATCAATGGAGCTTTGAAGATATTGAAAACTCCTGAGCATAAACAGAAAATACATTTATATTGTGAGATTGTGATTCCTAGAAATTGAAATTGGACAGAATGCTTAATAATAAGTACTTGCTATGTGCCAATCACGTGCTTATCATCTCTGTTCCCTACTCAGATGTAAATGCAGGAAACTTTTCTATTTTTTACTACGATTATTCCAGCTCTTAGAATAGTACAGGGCACCCAATATGCATCAAAGATTTTAGTAAAAAATTAATTAATTAATGCCTTTTATACATATGCTAATTTTAGGATCAATGATTAGAAATAGAATTAGTGGACATAAGATTACATATAAAAAGTCTTGATAGATATTGATAAATACCTTTTCCAGTTGATTATACCAATTTACCTTTTAATTATTTAATGAATTAAAAAGGGCATTGAGTGCCTGTGTATTTTAACCTCTTTTGTATCTGGCTAGCATATTTTTCTTTTGAGAGTAACAGTCCCTTCTTCTGGGAATTATGACTTGCCTCATCCTTCTGCTTGCAGCAGCCAGGTTAACATGAACCCATCTTCTGATGCAGTGGATTGGGTCAGGAGTGGTCCAGGTTCAATCTGGGCCAATCACAGAACCCCATCTCCCAGGTCATCAATCATTGGTCCAGGGGTGTTTACTGGATTTAATCAGGGCTAGTGATGCCTTCCTTAAGATTTTTGGACCTGGGGAACTTGAGACTTGAATCGGTCATTTTCTGATGGTTGAAGGAATAAGGCATAAAACTCAGAATTTGTTGATTGCCATTTTCTGTCAAATGGAGAAAGCTAGTCAGCAGCAGGAGAGAAAAGTGTGAAGCCAATATGCAGAGAAAAGCCCATGGGATAAGTCCAAACGCAATTCGAATACCTGGTTCCTAGTGTTCCTGCAGTCAAAGTACATGAGCAATGTTGAGATTCATGAAATTTCCCAACCTCTTTATAATGACAATAGTAAACAGTAATAATTTCCTTTTGGGGGGGGCTTAAGTCTGTTCAAGTTGGCTTTATCCCATTTTTGGAACCATGAGTCATAATAGTGAAGCTTACTGTACCAGTAGTCATCTTGACTCAATGTTTTCTCCAGCAATATATGAAAGTACCCATTTGCCCATATATTTGCCTATAAGAGATATTATCAACATTTAAACTGTTTTGTTCACAGGGTGAGTGAAAACAATAGAATCGCCTATTGGTTTTAATTGGTTTTAATTTGTGTGCTTAAGAACCAGCTAAGCTGAGAATGTTTTCAGATATTTATTGGCTATATATAATTCTACTGTGAATTGCTGATATATAATATTTAGTCATTTTTCTGT
>VBSM01002608.1:88235651-88259558 GCA_008086735.1 Cheirogaleus medius
ATATATAATTCTACTGTGAATTGCTGATATATAATATTTAGTCATTTTTCTGTGGGGCTGTATTTTCCTTATTTATTTATAGAAACTCTTTAAATAAAATGGTTGTTAATCTTTTTTAGGTCTATTCATTGGAACTATTTTTTTCCTGGTCTAGTTTATACTTTTTAAGAATTTTGTTTATGTTATATTTTACATGTAGAGGTTAATTATCTTTACGTATTCAAATCTGGTATACTTTTCCTTTATAATTTGTGAAATTTTGCTCATTTAGAAGGATTTGTTCTGCCTCCAAATTATTTTTATAAATCTAAATTTTAATTTTACACCTTAATTTTCTACATTTTATTTTGTGTTACTTGGATCACTGTACTTTGTCCTTTGCATATATAATTTAATGCATACTTTGCAAGATAAGCATTGTTATCTTGATTTTCCAGATTATGAGGAAAATGAGGTTCAGAAAGTTGCCCTGGTCACACACTTAGTAAGTCCTAAGATTCTGACACCAAAACTCACAATCTTCCAACCTTTCAATGCCATCTCTGCAAAATATAGAGGAGAAACAGGGTAATTTGTAATTACTAGAATTTACCTTCCTTATTCTTCAATTTATTCCCAAAGTGATTTGAGTTGGCTAACATTGCAAATTAATATAACAAAATAGATACTTATTTTATAAGGTACCTGGGGTCAGTACAAACTGTAGTTTAAATGCACTCTGTATTCAATATGTCCTTGATTAAGGAATGGGTGAATGAATAAGTCAAAGGGCCTGGAAGTGGCAAGGAGCACACTAACCTTGTCTGTACTGGGAGAGCCAAGGTTAAGCTAGAAGCCAAGGTTTGCAATAAGATGAATAAAACCCTGGCTGTGAAGTGTGTGCCTTGTTAAGGCAGAGTTGGCTGTCTGGAGGTCCCAGCCAATCACTGCTCTTCCCATAGTCATTAGTTGTGGCACACTCCTCTGAATTCCCAAAGTGCCTTCACATACCTCTATAGCATTTTTGTCCTTGCCAGTTTCACCCATGAGGCTGTGTGCTCCCAAGCCTCAGCACTGAGCCTTTGTTGTGGGGCCCTTGTGCCCTCACAGTGCCAGGTGCAGAACAGAGATGAGGTCAACACACAGGCCAGAGGGCCAGCTGGGGACGCTGAGCGTGGGAATGTGGTCCGTGATCTCATTTCAAGATGAGAAACTTAGAAAGTTGCCTTATTGATGTTTTTCAAAGAAGTCTGGATATTATCCTTTTAGTGGCTAAAAAGAAGTGCCAACTTTCTTCGTGGCATTCTTCTATTCAATAAGATAGGTAATTCAAATTCCAAAATAGATATATTTTCTGTGGAACCCAATAAAGCTATTTTCTTTTTGAATGGTAGAAATATAGCCTTTAAATAACACATGCGCACACACCTATGTATACATACACATACATGTATGCATACATATTATTCCTCAATTGGTAGTAGTGGTGGAGAGAAGTGGACAGATTTGAGATCTGTTTCAGAGGTAGAGTTGACAGGTCTGGCTGATGGATTGGATGCAGGAGATGAGGAAAAGAGAAGAATCCAGATAACTCCTAGATTTTTTGGTTTGAGCAACTGAGAGAATGATATTAACTAACATAAAGAAGACTAGGAAGGGAAGATAATGGATTTTGGAGAATCAAGAGTTCCATTTTGGCCATATAAAGTTTGAGATGCCTGTCAGACATCAAATGAAGATGTCAAGTTTGCAGTTGGATACATAGGTCTGAAGTTCAGAAGGGGGTTAGGGTTAGAGATACAAGTGAGGATGCTCAGCAAAGTGCTCATACTTAAAGCCTTGAGATCACCTAGAGAGAGAACGCAGATAGAGAAGAGAAAAAGAATGAGGGCTGAAGTCTAGGGTACTCCAAAATGTAGAGATCAGAGAGCGGAACCCGTAGAGGAGGCTGAGCAGGAATAGCCTATGTATTAGAAGGAAACAAGACAGGTGTATAGAGTCCTAGAAGTCAAGAGAAGAGAGAGGGGGAATGAAGTGTGAAATGAAGTCAGTGGCTCTATGCAGCCGTTTTAGTTTGATCCCCACCACGACCCTGTGGAGTAGGCAGTGATAAGATTATTATTTTTGTCTGGAGGTAAAGAGTGGCTTTGAGAGATTAAATGACTATTCCCAAATAGCCTGGCTAATCAGAGGCCCTTCAAAGTACCCAATTCTTCACACCTCTGCTTTTTGAGGGAACCCAGCAGCTGCCCTGTCTTTTTCTGTTGGGTTATATTACATTAGTGTCTTGGTACACGTCACATTCTGTGACTCTACGAAAAAATGAATGCTAGGATTTTATATGCTTGTGACCAATTTTTATGGTTTTCTTGCTTCCGTATTTGTTATTTGGATGCCAACGAGTACTTCTCCCTGCCCTACTGCCCCTTCCTGGAGTGACCCTGGCTTGCCTTCTGTTATTTTAAATTTGTCGAGCACTTTATATTAAATAATTCACACCTGAATTCCAAATGTGTGGCAGGTACCTGAATTCTTTGTAGATGATACTAAACATGTATTAGTAGGATTTAAAATGTTTATAGCATGCTCGGCCCCATTTAATTGTTAACATTGGGTCATATTAAGTAAAACAAAATGTTAACCTAGGGTTTTGGCATTCTTGTAAAAGTGTTTAGGGCTTGGAATGAATAATAGTACTGAACTGTCTCTATTCTTTCGTGGCAAATGACCTTGTACCAAAATCATCTCCCTATAGCTAGTCCTGGAAAAATATTCCAGTGTGGTTTAAGTGCTGACTTTACTCTTTAGAAAGCAATTACTAGAATTTAGTAGCCTCATACCCATGGTGGAGAATGTCCTTCCTTTTGGTTTTCTCTACTTGGTTTAAGGAGCACCCAGTTACTGAGAAGCAATAAAGAAAAAAAATTAAACAATGAAAATCAGAGTAAGACACTGAGAAAATAAAAATACATTTGCAAGATAGGGAGGTTGAGTTTACATGTACAATAATTTGGTCGATTTGGCAGTGTATAATGAAATTAAAAAACATTTATTCTAAGTGTAAACCACAGCCAAAGTTTATAAGTAAACTCAATGGACCAGGGTTGTTTTTTAATGAAAAACTTTAAGATACCAGTTTGGATATTTAGTTCACAAAAATATAATTCTTTTTCATTTTTTTTATTTTTTTATGTTTTCCAGCATATTATGGGGGTACAAATGTTAAGGTTATGTATATTTCCCTTGCCCCCCTTCCCCCCTCGAGTCAGAGCTTCAAGCGTGTCCATCCCCCAGCTGGTGCGCATCACACTCATTATGTATGTATATACCCATCTCGTCCCCACCCCCTGCCCAACACCCGATAGATGTTATTCCTATATGTTCACTTAGGTGTTGATCAGTTAATACCAATTTGCTGGTGAGTACATGTAGTGCTTATTTTTCCATTTTTAAAAATGACACTTATTTGTCATTTTTCTTTTTAGAAATGACATGATTTTTCTGCCTACTGTAGAAGGGTGTTGGATTATAACAGTAAGGGGAAAATGCCTTAAACTTATACAGAATTTGAGGGCTTACTTGATCCTTCTATGGGGAAGTATGTATTCCTTTATAAGCAGAGCAAGAGAGCAAAGAAGGAGACTCACATTTTTGGAACCCCATTATATGCCAGGTGCCATATGAGATGTTTCTATGTGTATTACCTTGGTTTTTGATTTAGATGTGTTACACCATTTTTGCCTTAAGATGAAGGAACAGAAACAGGTTAATCGACCAGCCTCAAATTACACAGCCAGTTCACATTTGAGTTCAGATATAATCATGGTGGTCTGTGTGATTCTGTCACACACAGGACTTGGGAACATGGGGAGAAGGAAGCCTCTTTACTGGGGCACACCCCATTCTCCCAACATAGGCTTGGCCCTTGTCACCAACTCAACTGCTGCCAAGGAAAGCAATGCCATCTTCAGTGTCCTCTCAAAGCACTTGATTCCATCACACGCCCAGTTGGAAGAAACATATTCACAGGAGATGGAGTTGTCCGAAGGATCTGAAGATCAGGGTATTAGTTTGCTAGGACTGTGTAACAAAGTACCACAAATTGAGTGACTGAAGCAAAATGAATTTGTTGTCTTACAGTTCTAGAAGATAGAAATTTAAGACCAAATTTCAAAGCTGGTACCTTCTGAGGCTGTGCAGGAAGGATCTGTTCCGGGGCTGTCTCCCTGGCTGTGTTTCCACATCATCTCCCTCTATGTGTGTCTCTATACCCAAATTTCCTTCTTCTGTGAGGATACCAGTCAGAATCGATGAGGACCACCCATATGACCTCATTTTATCTTGGTCACTTCTTTCAAGGCCCTATCTCCACATAAGGTCACATTTGTGAAGGTTCTGGGGGTCAGGACTTCAACATACAAATTTGGGGGAGCACAATTCAACCCCTAAGCAGACATTTTTATTTCATTAACTTATTAATTCATTGGTGGCTTACACCAGACCAGACACTATGCCAAAAATTGAAGAGTCAAAGCAGCCGGTTTCTTATTATTCTATCAGAGAAGACAGATATTAAAGAAGTAACTGTAATGAAATGTGCAGAGATGTGCAAGAAGCTATCAGAGATGACTAGGAGTTGGCCAGATGAAGACATGCAGAGGGAAGTGTTTTCAAACCTCTCCCCTGAACAAACCCGAGAGGTAAAGAGTGTGGGACAGCCCCTGTGGCGGAGTGGGCTCATAACTCAAGGCTGTCCACACCACCAGACACCCCTCCACTGAGGTTTTATGCTTTTTCACAGAATATATGCATTTTATGTCCTATTCTGTAAATACACGTTGGTTTAAGTATAAAAATAATCTCTCAAATCTCTTTCCACCAATAAAGAGATCAAGCCAAAATGATTTCTTGCCTCTCTCCAGGAATAGATATCATTTTTATGTCCATTGTACCCCAGGGGTCCACATTTTACCTTGGTTTGAGAAACATAGCTCTGATTACTTTAGATTTTATGCTTGGATTAATCCAGAGCATTGATATTGCCTTGGTGTGGACCAAATATCTCAGAGCAACCTGAATTAAATTTGTGTCGGTGTTAACAGATGTTTTCAAACTAGTTGTTACATATACCATGGGGATGATACTGGTCGTTCCATGATATCAAATAGTGATTCTTTTAGGAAAACCTGTGGAAAAATATTTTCTCTGAGGACTTTGGGCCAGAAATAGCTTTTGCTCTTCCAAAGGATACTGTGACCCTTTTAACTGATTATTCTTACTTTGATTTGACTGCCAGGAAGGTTAAAACTAAATTATCATTTCATCTTTAATTAGTTTGGTGCTTTTACTGTTTAGAGTCTATCTAGTAACTTCTCCGTTGTTCTCATCTAATTATTTTATCTTTATTATCTCTTAATCTTTATAATATAATAATATTATATATATACACACACACACACACACGATTATATATACTATAAAATATTATAATTTAGGAATCCAGGCCTAAGACAGTCAATACCTGCTAGGCCCCTGGCCTCAAGGATTGATTTATGAATGGACATGTAACCCAGCTCAGGCCAGAGAGACAAGAAGGAAAGTTTCTTGGGGCTCTGACTCAGACATTTCCTATAACTGAAAAGAAAACCACTGGATGTTAGAAGGAAGTAAATATACCGAGGAAGGAGTGATCATAAAACTACACAGAAGCCGAGCTGTCATGCCTGGTTTAATAAATCCTGAAGTCTAACTGATCTCTAGGTTTCTCCTTTCCTGAGCCAAATATATTTCCTCATTATTTAAGCCAGTCTGAATTCTTATTGTTTTGTTGTTTTTTCTCACTTAAACCACTTCAAATCCTTTTGGGAGCAAGGCAGAACACAAATAAATAAAACAAGACTAAGAAGTGACAGCACATGTAACAACAGCAGCTATTTGTGATGGGACCCAGCCCGCTTGCCAGCCTTACCTCTTGCTGTGTGCTGCTCTGCTTCCACCAGCCTCATCCCAACACCAGAAGGACTGGCTGTTCTCTGGATGTGTCATGCCACCCTCTGCCTTCTTGACTGTGCACAGTCTATTATCTGTGGGCACAGTGTCTTATTCCTGTCCATGAACAAGAGCCAATCCAAAATCCTTTCTTAAGGAAGACCTACCTGAGCTTGCTGAATTTGCTTCTCTCTCTCTATCTCTCTCTCTCTCCCCTCCCCCCCCCTTCCTCTATATCTGCACCTTGTACATCATCTCTCCAGTTCTGCAACCATGGCATAGATTTGTGGCTAGTTATGCATCTCCTCTAGGCAGTAAGTTCCTTGAGGTCAGGCACCAGGTCTCTTCACCTTGGCATCATTACTGCCTAGTATAGTGCCTGCCAAATAGCAGCTACTCAATCTGTTTGTGTACAGTTTGTTGTTTTCCAAAGTAAGCATCTGGAAATTGAGAAACAAGAATGCACTGGGTTTTGGTGACAGAAGTTTGATCCCAAAGAACAACTCTGTGCTGTACTTTGGAAAGAGCTCAGAAAATATGGGTGAGTTTCTATAATTTCAGAGTATTAGAACTGGAAGAGCTCTTAGTTTAATTTCTCATTTTTCAAATAAAGAAACAGAAAGTCTTTTTTTTTTTATGTGCACATATAGTAGTAACATTCACTGGGCGTTGGGCAGCTGGGAGGGGAAAGGAGGGGATGGGTAAATTCACACCTAATGGGTACTATCGTGCTGTGTGGGGGATGGGCACACTTGTAGCTCTGACTTGGGCAGTGCAAAGGCAATATATGCAACCAAAGTGTTTGTACCCCTGTAATACTCAGAAATTAAAGGAAAAACAAAAACAAAAACAGAAAGATCCAGAGAAATGAGGTGACTTGCCCAAAGTTGCATAAGTTATTAGACTCAGGGCCAGGAAGAGAATTCAGGTTCTCTCCCTCTTAGACTGTTGTTTATCTGGGGACTTTTCTGCTATCATGTGTGCTTAACCACTTGTGTGACTCTGGTTTGAGTCACCTAGTCCTCATTGTGTCCTTGTTCCTCCATTGCAAGAATGGAATTATTCCCACAGGATTGTTGTTTAGAACCAAACACATGAAAGCACTTTGAGCACTATTAAAATATGATGTTTCAAGTTAGGATACTTTTCGACCCTGGGCACTACATAGATAAAGTCGCTGATTCTCTTTGGTGACAGGGAACATTGTACAATCCCGCAATTGGCAAGTCTACAAAGAGTATAATTCAAGACATTACAAAGAGCATCTTTTTTTCATTTGTTTTAACAAGCATTGTTTCATTTTAATAATCTGTGACAAGATGTCTAGCTAATAAGAAAGGCCTGGTAAGTACATTGGGTAAAAACAAATGCAGTCAGCACTGCAGGCCTTTCCTGAAATACTTTGCTATCAACCCTTTTGTCAAATGGGGTGTCAGCACTGCCAGGCAGGCTCCTGTGGGGTTTACCAGCCTCAGAGATTTCTGAAAAGAGTTGGAGTCAAATGGGGGTGTTTACTTCAGTGCTGCTCAATGGGCCTAGTTTATTCATAAGAAACTTGATTTTTTTTTATAAGGTCTAGAATATGGAATATTTAGGGGCTTGTCAGAACGCGACCATGAAATGAAAGGCATGCCTAACCAGCTATTTTCTGTTCTATCACCTTAAACTTGCTCTCAAAAAATGTTAGAGAATTTCAGCAGTTTTCATTTATTATCATAAACTATTGTGTGGTGGCAGGTACAGCGCTAGGTGCCGCGGATAGAGAGAGGAGAATTAGACGCCCTGGGTTCCTCCCCACTCATAGCTATGGTCTCTTGAGGAAAAGAAATGAACAAGTAATGAGATGTATTAAAGTAAGTACAAGGCCCTACAGGGGAACATAATGGGACACCTCATTATTACCAGGACTGACTGAAATATCAGCATGTACCTCTAGGCTAGTTTTTAAGTCTGCCACTCACTCACTCTCCTTTGCAGTTTAATGCCACCTTTCCCTTTCTAAACTTTCAAGGTGCCTTCTTTGTCCTACTCTTATATTTAAGAATAATGATAACAAAATAGCTACTACTTAATAAATGCTATGTGATAGGTTCCTCGGTAGCACCTTACACACATACTCATGTTTAGTTTAACCCTTCAAATGACTCCAGTTTCTGTCGGGAAACGGAATCCAATTTAAGATGTTTGTAATTTCATCACTAATTCTTCATACAATTTTCTTTTCTGCTCATCTAAGTTATTTTTGCTGATCTTTTAAGTCAAATTTTCCCTATTAATGTGTATTTGTGTAGTTAGATAATGACGGTGATGATGACGTTGGCTCATGTTTATTTGGTGCTTACTGTTTTGCTAGACATGGTGCTAAACTCTTCACAAAGCATCATTTAATTGGCTTAATAATGTTATGGGTGGGCCCAGTTACTCTCTGTGTTTGATAGATGAAGAAATGGAAGCTCAGAGAGGCTAACTTTTTCTGATAGATACACAGTTAGCGAGAGAGATCTGCATTTTTTAAGATCTTGAGCTGGAAAATTGAATGCTATGCTACTTCAAGGCTTTTTTTCTGGAACAGTCAGAAGATCCTACCTATGGACAGATGCTTTTATATGTCTACTAGGAGACCATCATGTAGAACTTAGCCTGGACTGCCCCTTTTATTTTCTCCACTTGGCTAACTCCATTGTTTCTTCAAAATCCACATCAGGCTTCCAGTTAATCGTAGCCCATTGTACACAGAGACTTATCACTTCTCCTTCCCCAAACCCTCGGAATGGTTACAGAAGCATAAAGATATTTATCTTCAAGGACAAAAAGAATAGGAGGAGAGATCCTAATCAGTAGAATGGTTCGACTGCTTTTCTGAAGATAGGAAACAGATGCAGGCTGACAAGCAATTTAGCAAAGTGGAGAAAGTGCGCACTTAACGCATGCAGATGACTTGCCCACAGAAGCTCTGAGAAGCTCCACAAAAAGAGCGCCAGGAGCAGTGGAAGGCTGGAGGCACAGGAGCAAATGGTGACTGGCAAACCCCAAGGGCACAGGTCCCTCCCAACCCTTCACAGCCAGAAGACGGTTTCCTCATTGCCTTTCACTCTCACACAGGAAACCAAAAGTCATTCTTTGGAGCCTAAACTGGTGAGACCATTGGTCTCAGGGACACTAGGATCTAGGGAGAGCAAGGTAGTGTGGCATGGAGATTTCACAGGGGATTAAAGAAAATCTATACAACAAATTCTGACACCCTATTGCCTTAGAAGACCAGCAGGCAGGCATACATCCCACTCCCAACCCTCTCTAGCAGCAGATTGGAAGATCACTTTGTGGAGAAATGAAGTAGCTCCAGAGAGAAGATTCTAGAGACAGACATGTGGAGCTCTCCACCCACAAGGATGGCATGCTCTTTCATTACCCTAAGCAAAACCCTGCAATTAAGTCTCTGTCTGTGCTCACAGTGCTTCAGATAAACCATTTGGTGTTTTACTCTTTTTTTTTTTTTTAAAAAAGGACAACTCTGGATAACTAGGTATTTGAGGAAGGCCTTCCACATGAAAGGGATGAAAACACATAAAAATCCAACTGACCAATGCAATGACTAAACCAACAAAAACAATGATGAAAATGAACTCAGAGAAGCAGAGACAATGCTGGGAATAGAGGACAACTTTAAAAAAGCTGCCACTAATATCTTCAGAAAGATAAGAAAATTTGCTACATCTTTAGAATAACAATAGGAGGCTTAGAAAAAGGAAACATCAGGGCAATAAAGAGCTCTGGGGGGAAAAAAGAGAATATTTTTATTTTACACCCCCAAAAAGAAATTACAAAGTCCATAGAAATTCTGGAAAATAAATTTGTTGCAAAACAAAAGGAATAATGATGGACAAGAAGGAAGAAAATATAAAAAAATTAGAAGCTCAATCTAGCAGCTTCTACCCATAAGAATTAGGAGTATTAGAAAGAGAAGCTAGAGGAAAATGGAAAAGGATGAAATCAGCAAAGGAATAATGTAAAGAATATCCCATAGTTGAAGTACGTGAGCTTCTATACTAACAGGCTCCCTGATTGCTCAGCACACTGTACGCAAGAAGGCCCTACACCAAGGCACATTATTGTGCAATTGTAGAACATATGGAGTAGAGATAAAAGAAACACACATATGCATGCGTGTGGATGAGATTCAGAATTCGGAATGGCTTTTGAATATTCTAGCATTCAGCAACACTGGATGCTAGAACAGAAGAGCAATTGTTGCAAAATTCAGAGAGATAATTATTTTCAACCTAGTATTCTATACTAAGCCAAATTATCCATTAAGGATATAAGGTAGCATATAGACATTTTCCGACATGAAAGTCTCAAACATTTTACCCACTGAAAATCTTTTCTTAGGAAGCTACTGAAGGATTTTCTTTATAAAATGAGGGAGTAGATCAAGGAAGAAGAAGACATGAGATTAAAAAACCAGGGCATTTAATGCCTGGGGTAGAGGAGGGTGGAGAAAAGAAGGCTCAGCATGAAAGCCAGGCCTGGAGATCAAAGAGTCCAGGCAGGAACAGGAATACTGGGGGCTATGGGAGAAAGGGTGCAGGATGGGAGGGTGGAAGAAGGATGGGCAGATGGCAGAAATGGATAGAGTGTTTGAAACTGTGGTACAGCATTTGTAAAAATTACTGATAGATTTTGAAAGATCTGTTGGGGCATTTGGAAAAAAAGCGATGATAAATATATTTTAAAAAATGAACAAATAAAACACAAAGTCTATTAACAAGCCTAGGAAAGACAGTAAGTTCTATGAGAAAAGATATGTAATTAGAGTATATCACTTGGTTTAATAATAAACAACATTTATATAGTCATAAAGATGCACCCAGTATTTGATATATAATTAAATTAGGGGATGTGGGTTGAGGATAGTGTAAGGAAGCTAACTCCTTAACTTCTGTAATAGGAAGTCAATACATAAGGTAGAAAATTTATAAAACAAGATCTGGTAGTGTAAGCATCTTATGTAGAGATAGGGAGACAATTACCAGGAGAAGTAGGTAAAATAGTTGAAAGAGGTTATCTCTGGTGAGCAGGACTGGAGGTTTGATGGGCAATGGGGCAGGAGATTATCATATTTTATTATAATCCAGTTTATCTGATTTCAAAAAATAAGAGTATTTATTATTTAGATGAAATAAAACAACCAACCTTAGAAATCATACTTCCTGTGCAGCTTTTCTTGATGTCTTCCATGAACTAAACATTATTAATACTTGTCCTCCTGTCTTCCCCCACCCCAATTCTCCCTTCTCATCTTGTGCTTATCTAAATTATATGGTTTATTATGCTAGTTTCATTCATTATTGTAAACTCCAGTTTTTGTTAATAGATAGCGCGTTCTTCGAGTGTAGGGACTATGTCAGAGGTTGCCCCAAATCTCTTGGTTCATGTTGCCTTTATTGTCTCAGTAATTTTTAATGGGGTCCCTAGGCTAAAAGAAATACTTAGCAGGTATACTTTTTAGGTAACTAGGTCCAAACAATTTAATATTACCCTTTATAAAGACAAGAGCTTCAGGAGGGAGCATTGGGAGCTTCCAGCACATGTTACTCATATTGGGGAGGCCCAATTTATGTCCCTCGAACAGGACGAGCTGACTTCCCCACAACGGGGGTTGCATAAACAGCTAACCACAATAGAAATGGAAATTTAAAATTAAAAAAAAGAAAGACTAACCCAGAATTCTGCCACTCAAAAATATTACCTGTTTTCATTTCTCTTCCTATCTAGTCCTTGGCCATATGCAGACATATTTTTACATATAATCAGTAAAGATGCAATTTTATTTTATGATTTATTCACTCACTTAAGACTTTATCAGACACAGATTTCCTTGCTGGTGCATGATCTTCATAATGGTTATTTCAAACAGGTATATAATAGTTCATCAAGTTATAGTAGTTATTTAAACATCTCCTTATGAATGGATGTATTGATTGAATCTTTATTACTCTGCAATTAACTTCTTCCTACACATCTCACTATTCTTCTTTTTGATTATTTACATGTTAATTTTCTAGTAGAGGCTAAAATGGGTGTGAATTTTCAGAGTATTTGAATTTTAAAACTGGGAGAGAAGTTGCTTTATCAAACCTCGAACTCAAGTCAGGGAAACCCTCTAAAGCCGTAGGCCTCTTCCTGACTCCATCTCACAAATCTCACTTTCTCACATGAAAGTTCGTTTAATTACTGTCAACTCAATTTTCTAAAATCTTTAGTTTTTTTTAAGCCCAAAGCACCAGCATTTACTTCACTTGCTGACCCTCTTTCTACCCTCAGGAGCTGCACAAAACAAGTATGTTCTCTTCTTCCACATGGCAGCCCTTCAAATGTTTGAGGGTGACGATCATAGACAAGTTGACCTTTGTACAATCTTTCGACTAAAGTATTCCCAGTCCCTGACTGTGAATCTTCCTACTCATTCACCTTTGCCATTTTCTGCCCCAATTACCCAACTTTCTTCTACCCCTGCCAGTCATCCAGTGCCCAACCTCCCGCACAGACTGCTCCTCCCAGACCCACGCCACTGTATTCTGCTAAACCAGAGATGACATCAATTGTAAGATGCACCTTTATTTTTAATTTTTTCTAAGAAACAAAGAAGAACCACTGCCAATGAAACTCTGACATGATATCGACTATAAAACACACCTCACTTTCAGAGATATTAAAATATGAAAAAAAAGGTGGGTCTCAGAATTGAAAATATGAAAAAAAGGGTGGGTCTCAGAATCGCTGCAATATAGGAAGGCAGTTGTTTTTTTCTAGGTTCACATCAGACTGCCAATATGTGCCTTAGAGCGTGGCCCCAGAAACTGGAACTAGTACCCTCAGGGATATATGGCTTTTCCTGAGAGTGATTGTTCTTGTTTCCAGGGCCTCTCCCAGTCTGGACCCTTGCGAATGGGCCCATGGGGGCTTCTGTCACTGCCTGTGTATGTGTGTGCGTACTGTGCATTGCAAAGGTGTTTCTGTCAATCCTAAATATAACAATACAGTTCTATTCTCATAATCATTTATAATAACCATAACGGGATTAATAATACCAAACTGCTCTATGGCAAAGTCATAGCTCAGAAATGGAGAAACGGCAGTCAAAGTACTGATGATGGAAACTTCAAAGTACTGATGATGGATATTGAATCAGCTTAAAAATAGAGCAAGTCTGAAAAACTGTTGAATTTATGGACGCGTCCCCAAATGCAAATGATACAAACTTTGACAATGTCACAGTAATAATTTGACAAATTCAGGATGGGAGGTGGAGAGAAAATGTGTGTGGGTCGGGAAGTATAAGTGTTCTGATATTCTCGTATCAGAGAGACCATTAATGGTACATAAATTTGAAACAGTTTAAAAACATAAATGACCCCAGCTTCCTTAGTAAGTTCATCTTCATTTTCATGCCTTTACATTTAGCAATTTAGAGGGATCATTTAAGAATTGATTTTTCTTGTTGAGAAGAAAATTGAATAATTTTTAGCAATTCATTTAATTCTGCACAATTAATAGATTAATACCTTTACTATAAATGTATGTAAAAGTAAATGTAATACTTTTATTAATAGTAGCATTTATAGTATGATCCATTAAAAAATCTTATTTCCAAGTTTTCTAAAGTACAATCAATTCAAGAATTCATGGTAATTATGTTCTATAAAGTCACTAGGAAAATTGAATTAGCGAATACTGAACCATTATTCCTAGGTGAAATTGTTTTTAGGGTTAGGTTCCTTCAAGCCTCTGATCAAAGCATTTTCATCAACTAATCAATATATAACTGTGTTTTATGTGTGTTTCTGTTTAAAGACACTTTATTTAATATATATTGTTGATTCATTGACATTGAACCCATGACCAAGTGCACTATAATTCATGCCTGAATGAAGCTTATCTAACATGTATTTTTTTTCACATCATAGCTGCTTGTGCTTCAAAAAACTAGATAGACCTTTAGCACTGTGTTTGGGTGCTGTCCTAAACAGTAAAATCACCAAAAAAAGCATAAAAGTAGGAAAAACATGGCACTAAACAGACTGCACAATGGACACTTATTTATAATATAAGCACTGAAACAGGAAGATAGAACATCGCCTGGTTTGACTTCAGCTGGGAATGTGTATGTCTGGAGACTCGAAAGTTTTGCTGCTCTGTGCATACCTGTGAATGATCACAAAAACTCCACTAGTATTGATTTTGGAATGACAAATACATTTTAGCATGTAGGCAAACTCACAGATATGGAATCCACAAATATTGAGGCTCTACTGTATTTCTAATTAAAAACTTCTTTCTCTCCCTTCCTCCCTAACTACTTATCTGTCCTTACATCTTTCTATTCATAGAGCGATGTCTGGAATTGTACTCAGAAAGAGCTGACAATCACTATTATTGGGTGATAAAATTTTTAATCATTATTTGAAAACAGAAGTATAACAGTCTACATTTTTTACAGGTAGAATGAAGTCGTTTTTGTCAGAAATCGATATTAAACTATAGTATTAAATATTAAAAAAATAAAATAATAGCAAGACTTTTTGTTTATCACAATGGTATTTGTGCTGTTTTTTCTATGCTACAATTCAATCTTTCATGAAGAGGTGAGGAAATAAGCAGTCATGCACTGCTGATTTTAGTGTAAATTATTACAGTTTTTAAAAAATAAAATTTGGCAAAATGTATCAAAACCTTCAATGATTTTCATTACCTTTCTTCCATTAATTCCATTTAGTAATTTTACCCATTAAAATAATTATGGAAAATTTATTAAAAATATTATTATAGTTGTAAACATATGAGTCAACCCAACAGAACATCAATAAGAGATCAGAAAAAGGAAATACAGTTTTTAGAAAGAATGTTCTTTAGGAATTTGGATGACATTGTTAATGTAAGAATAGGATAAAATAGCATATATGCAGATAATGTGCATTAAAAAGACTTGAAGAATATATAACCAAAATGTCAGCAGTGATTATGTCTGGGAGGTAGGATTTTAGGTAAGTTTTATTTAAAAACTAGTTCTAGATGTGAGCCACAATTTCTATGGTAAATGTGTATCACTCTATAATAAGAAGAAAATGGATAATAAATATTATTTAAAAATATACTTGGCCTCTCAAAGTATTGTGATGAATGATATAATTTATTTAAATACAGATGCCTGTTTTTTTGTTGTTGTTGTTGTCGTCATTTTTTTTGAGGACCTTGTACTTGTATGGCACTCTGATAAACACTGCATCACTTAGAGTAATTTGCAGTGCAACCTTGTGAGGCACGTTTAATTATGTTCGATTTATGGATGAGAGTACTTCAACTCGGAGAGATTAAACATATAATCTAAGGTCCTCCAGTTAATAAGTGGGGCAAAATCAGGATTTAAACACAAACTTTCCCACTTTCACCTACAAATGATGGCATCAGAGTTGGGAGGCCATTGTCCTGTGAAGACCAGCAGAGCAATCTACCATCTTACTGCAGAACAAAGAAAAGGCATTTTCTGTAATGTATCTCATTTAAACCTCACAACAATCCAATGAGTAAATGATAGTACTGCTAAAGATGGCTCTTTATATTATCATTAGAAATAATTTTGATTAAGTATATATGATGTTTAATATAACATTCATTCATTGAACCAACATGTTCCTGGCATGTTCCTAGAACTTGCCAGACATTGTTCTAGCCACTGGTGATACAGCAAGTAAGAAAACAAATTGCCTGCTCTCATGAAGCTTTCATTTGTGTTTAGAGAGACAAACAATAAAAATGCTAATATATGGCAGGAAAGTGGGGATAAATGCTTTGAACAAAAGTAAAAGTGGGAAAGGGCTTTTGCAATTTTATGATTTGTCTCTATGTCTTGTTTTTGGACTTTGAGTAGTAAGTAGAGATTAACTTTGTCCTAAGATGGAGAAGCTGGAAGAGGAGTGGTTTGGGGGAGTAGAGTGCATACAGAAAATCAAGACCTTAAACTGAAGATGCCTATTAAATACCTAATGAGAATGTCAAGCAGGCAGTTACATTTTTGAGTCTGAAGTTTAGACAAGAGGTCAGATGTGGAGACGTATATTTGGGAGGCATTGGCTTAGAGGTGGTACTTAAAATCATGAAATTATATGCAATTATCTAGGGAGATGGTGCCCTGGAGCACACCAACACTTAGAGGAAGAGTGGAAGATTTGGAAGCACCAAAAAAGACTGGAAAAAAAGAAGAAAGGTATAAGGAAAACCAGAGAAGCATGGTATTATGGAAATAATTTATTGCATAATAGAACCTGGATTAGAATGCAGTTCTTCTTATTCATAATATTTGTGCAATTTTTCAGTTATTGAAGATTTTATGATGCTTTTTTTCTTTTTATGCTCATTTTTTTCTCTAAAAGAGTTATTTAAATAATAATTGAAGTGGTAGATTTGCCAGATGGCAATTGCTAAGATGACTTCCTTTATTCTTTAAGCTTTTTGGGCACCATTCCAGTTTTCTGTAACCTTCAAACATATGTGTAAATAGTTCAGTGAGTTCATTATCTAACTCCCTGAACAGCAAAGCATGATATTATCCAAAAGCCAATTCTCACTACCATAAAATGGAGCAATGAGCCATTTACCTTAAAGGACCTTCACAAGAAGGTTCGTCTACTTTTGGGTTCCTTAAAAAATCCATGCTTTGTTATATTTTTATTTTTATAATTTTTACCTTTCCCTAGAAGTATAACTTTTGTATGATAAATTGAACTTATTTTAAATGCAATGAATTTTTACACCTGTATATGTCCATCTGTGCATAACCCAGATCAAGACACAGAATTTTTCCAACACCCAGAAGCCACTTCCATGCCCTTTTGTAGTCAATACCAACACTCCTCTCTTTCCTCCATCACTATTCTGATTTCAGTTTTCATTGGTCAGATTTGCCTGTCCTTGAATCTATGTAAATTGAATTAAACAGTATTTTTTTCGTTCATGCCTGGCTTCTTTCATGTAATGCAATGTCTGTGAGATATATGTTGCAGGTGGTAGCAGCTCATTCTATTTAAAATTTTTCTGTAGTATTTCATTTTATGGATACACCCCAATTGGTGTATTGATTTTGCTGATAATGGACATTTGGGTTTTTCCCAGTGTTTGACTATTATGAATAAAACAACTTTGGTGAACATGGACTCACTTCTCTTGGGTATATACCTGGAAGTACATTGGTGAACATACACATGCATTTAGGAGGTGAATTGCTGGGTCATAACATAGGTATATGTGTGTGTGTGCGGCGTTAATTACAGTCTCTAAGAAATGCAAGTTAAAATCATGAGATGTCATTTATTGCTTATGAACTTAATAAATATTTTAATATATAGAATATATACCATGTTCTGTTTTTACTCTTACACACTGCTGGTTGGAATATAAATTGGCATACCCTTTGGGGAAAGCATTTTGTTAACTTATAGTAATAATAGCCTTTAAATTTTTTATACCACTTTACCCAGGAGTCCTTTTGTCTTTTTCTTTTTTGGAACCTATCCTAAGGAAATAATCATAAATATTGTTAAAATTTTTGAACCAAGATATTTACTGAAGAACTATTTGTAGTAAAAAAAAAACTGTAGAAATGACCTACGTCCAACAATAGAGAATACTTGATGCAAATTACGTAAGAATCTTTTAATGAAATACTATATTTTAACTATGTAGATATCAATAAAATATGATTTAGCAATTTGTTAATTTTGTATAAATAAGATATAGAATTTTGTCTATGAAGAGTTTATAATAGTATAAAATATGCTTTGCTACCATGTTAAATTTTAAAAGTGGAACATGTATTTAAAGTTAGATTATAAGTTTGGAGAAAAAAGCCATACAACAGAGAGGAAAAAAACCCAGGAAGAAATATCCAGGAAATGCTAATGCTGACCAACAGAGTGGCAGATTCTTGGTTGATTATTTCTTTGTCTATATTAAAAATTTTCTAAAATGATTAGTTTTATTTAGAAATTTGGTTTATTTAAATATTATAAAATTTAAGTCTTCTCTTGCACTGTTAGTGGCAGGATGGGATGCTGGTTAAAAGTATGATTCCTATGGGTAAATTCACACCTAACAGGTACAATGCACACTATCTGCACGAGGGGCACACTTACAACTTTGACTCAAACTGTACAAAAGACAGCCATGTAACCAACATGTTTGTACCTCCATAATATTCTGAAATAAAAAAAAATAAAACACAAGTATGATTCCTAAAGCCACAGTCCCTGGGTTCAAATCCTGGAGTTCTAGTTTTGTTGCTTGCTAGCTGTGTTACCTTGGGCAAGATTCAGTTCCATTTAATTCAACCAATATTGACTGAGTGCCTAGCACAGGCTGGGCACTGTTCAGCAAACAAACAGGTAAAATTCCCGGTGCTCATGCAGCTTACATTCTAGTGAATGTCATGTGTAAAACAGGCAACAGCATACTGTCTAACTCACGGGGTGGTGATGCGCTCACGCGGGGAAGGTGTCTGAAACACGGTGAGCCCTCATGAAGTCCTACATGTTATTCGCATCATAGTTACAGCATTCTGCAATTACCAACTTCTCTTGAAGTTGGAAAAAAAGTCTCTTTCTGAAAGAATGGGTTTGATGCGATGTGTAAGTGATCATCACTGTTACTGGTCGTTTGAGATGAACACTGAGTATCTGCTTAATAAGTACTTTTCAGTTCTCTATTTGCCACAGATGGTGGGATCTGGGTGGAACACAGGTTTCCTGATGCTTCCTAGGAATTTCTTTTCCCTCATGTCCCTCCCAGTGATAAAATGAACTCTTATTATTGTGTTTTGCAGTACACATAATATTTTTACGATTTTCAACAAATGATTAGTTTTGGTGTTTTCAAAGCCAACAGCGTATTACATTCCTATAACAAAGTACTACAAACTGCATGGCTTAAAACAACGGAAAAGAAATGTGCTTTCTCATGGTTTTGGTGGCTAGAAGTTTGAAATCGAAGTATGGGCAGGGCCATGATCCCTCTGAAGGCTCCGAGGGAGGAACCTTGCTTCCTATTCTGGCTTTTGGTGGCTCCTGGTGTTCTTTGGCTTGTGGCAGCACAACTCCAACCTCTGCCTCCACATTTTCACGTGGTCTTCTCTCTGAATTTTCCTTTATGTCCTCTCCTCTTCTTATAAAGATACCAGCTTTTGGATTTAGGGTCTACCCTAAATCCAGGATGATTTCATCTAGGGGGTCCTGAATTAATTACATCTTCAAAGACCCTATTTACAAATAAGACCACATTCTGAGGTTCTGGGTGGACATGAATTTTGGGGGAGAGGGGATGCTATTTAATCCGCTACAAATAGTAATAACAATATTATCAATGATACTATGCTTACAGTTTTTAAGTCCTTAAACTTAATATACCTGCTAAATATAACAATGGTTTCCTTAAATGTCTACAATTCATTGCTTTGTGAAAGGTGGTTGGAATCTCAAATTTTTAATAGTGCGATTTTGAGGAGTATGAGCCAGAAAAAGTTAAGGAACTTCGTATCCTAAGATTTTTCAGGCTCTGATTTTGTAAAGCTTCAGGAACACTCATATATCTCCAGAAGAACTGAGATCTGAAAAGGTTAAGGGTTGCTTCTAATGTGAATTTACTGGAAAAACAGGAAATGAATGCGGCGCCTGAACACTGGACAGAGATTTTGTTCTTCTTTTTCATTTCTCTTGATGCTGTAGGAATTCTGGCAAATCCATTATTCACACTAAATCCTTCAGTGGGCCGATGTTGATTGTTGTGCCTTGTGACTCTTCTGTCAGTAGTGGGAATTGTTTTCCAAGCAATAGGGACCTCTAAATTCTGATATCTCTGTTAAGGGAAATTCCAAAAGCACTTACTGTAAAATAAACACTCAGGGGTTAGTTTCTGGCCATTGGGCTTTTTGCAGTGGTTTATAGTTGTGTAAATTAGATGTAATAAGGGAAGCATTTGGAAGATAAGGGTCGTTATATCCTGTCCAAGCAGCAACACCAGTGTTTAGGACAATGGCAGGAAAGAAGACTAACATTCAGTTACTTGTTTATTCAAAAAAATGTTCATTGAACACCTACTATGTACCATGCCTTGAGCTATGTGTTGGGAATACCACAGTGATCAAAACAGTGCACCTTCCTTCAGGGAAATCTCGTCTTTTGGAGCAGAAGAACAAGTGAACAGGCAGCATTCAGAGTATAGGGAAAGAGGAGGGATGGGAGTGGGCATTCTAAGTTACAAGCAAGCACAGAGTACCATAGCAGTTTGAAAGAAGTGGCAACTAATTTAATCACATGTGGTGGTGGTGCTGGTATGGTGTCAAAATTCTTCTTGGTGGAAGTGTCAACTAAGCAGAAATCTCTGGGATCAGTGGGCTCAGTTGTAGTTACTCAATAGATCTTTGCTGAGAGAGGAGTGAGAGGATGTCCTCACGGCCTCCCATGCTTATGAGAAGAATCTCATTTCCACTTTTCTTCCTATAATTATAGTTTGAATCAATGAGGGAATGCATCAGCCTTTGTTCAGGAAATTAGACATTTAGGAAATTGATACCCAGGACATATTCTATAACGCACTATTTCAAAGAAAGCCCTGTGATTGGTTAGCTCCATGTAGTAGGTATTCGCCTAATGCTAGTTAATAGTAAGGACAAGGATTTATCAGGGTTAGTCAAAACTTTAGTTATTTGATGAGTGTGGGGTTTTATTCTAAAAATTAAGGTAACAGAAGCCCCAGATAGGAAACAATTTGCAGTGAAGCTTATATCTTCTAAGTACAGCTAAGTATAGCTAAGTTGTTCGTGGATGTACGTGAGCTTAGATTACTTTTTAAAAAATAGAATAACAGTGGTGCAAAAATTGACCTTTTGAATATGAATTTTATTTTTTAATTATGTGAAATATTAAAAATACAGAGAAAGCAAAAGGAGATGATATGACAAATATCCATGAACCTCACTTGGTCAAATCTTAACATTTTTGAAATATTTGCTTCAAATAATGTTTAAGAAATAAACCATCACAGATATTGTTGGACCTTGTGTGTTTCTTCCCCATCCCATTTTCCCTTCTCATTCTTAAGAGATAATTGCTAAATCCCATTTCAATGTTACTGTGAATAGCGTGTTTGTCATTACCTAATTTCTTATGGTAACCCACTCTTCTCTTCTTTGGAATAGACAAATCTTGATTTTTACAGGGAAGAATATGTTGCCTAGTTACCCTTGCAATAAAATTTAGACATTAAGATTGGGTGGTAGTGTTGTGTCCACCAGGAAATCTCCTTAAAAATAAGGAAAACGTCTTCTTTGCCTCTTTCTCCATCCTGCTACTAGAACTTGAATAAGATCGTTGGAGTTGTAGCAGGTATCTAGGACCCTAGGATAAAAGATGTTCCCTGGGAGGCAGAGAAACAGCTGGAAGGATCCTGAGTCTGATTATATCACAGGTCTGCCTTATAAACCTTGGATGGTCTGTCTCTCTGTGTGTCTTTTATATGAAAGAGAAAGAGACTGTCATGTTTGTTGTTATTTCTTCAGTCTTTCTAACAGTTGAACCTAACCCTAACATTCTAACTATTCAAACATATTGAGTATCAATAAAGAATGTACTTTTCGAATTTAAATAAATCAACATACTATTGTTAATACTTTGCAACTTATCTTTTGTTACATTTTGAGATTTATTCATCTTAATATATCTAGATCTAGTTCCTTTTCATTGTTGTGTATAATATATAATTTACTTAATGACTTTTCTATTGAATATTTAAGCAGTTTCTAACATTTTCTTACGACAAATATGTATGTGACGAACATTCTTAAAGATGTCTTACTTTTACACTTATGCTAGAATTTTTTGTTGACTTTGTTATATGGACTGTGTATCCAGAAACTTTGATGAACTTTCTTTTTAATTCTAAATAGTTCTCCTATAAATTATCTTAGGGTTTCTATGAGAAAATTCTACCGAGTGAAATAAGAACAACTTATCATTTTTCAATTTTTATACTTCTTATTTCTTTTCCTTATCTTATTGTATCATCTGGGCCTCTAGTACAAAGTCAAATGAAAAAAAGAGGACATCTTTATTTTATTTCTTAATTTAATTTGAGTGCTTCTGAAGATATATTATTAAATATATTTGCAATTATTTTAAATTTAAGAGATTCTATTTTACTACTAGTTTGATAAGTGTTTTGTCATGAATAAATGAATGAACATTTTATCATTTTAAGTTATATTGGATGCTTTTCCTGAATCTATTGTTAATTTTTACTTTATATTTTTAATATACTACATTATTGATTTTTTAATATTTCCTTTTAAATTTAATTTGATTTTATCATAGTATTTATTATGTGGACATATTTTAAAAGTCAAATAGTACTACAGTAGTAGGATCCACTTCTAGTTACTAGTCCTGACAGGCAACCCATTTCAAGTCTTTTAGTGTTTCTTTTTGTATTTACTTCCTTATTTTCAAATAATATGAACATACTGCTATCTATTTCTTGGTTTTTCAGTTTTAGATATCAAAATGCTGCTTTTTCAGTTTTAGGTATCTATTCATTTCTTACTCTGGACGACGGGTAATTTGCTATGATATCTCTCACTCTCCCAATATATTGCATCACATTTTTTGTTATGTGTTTATGTTATGGTATATAAATATTATTCACCATTGAGCAAGATGAGTACTAGGTAACTTTCCTTTCTTGTTTTTATCTGTATGTATATAGTTTATATATTGTTTTCTCTAAGGTTAATAAATTCCTTATTTTTTATTTGATTACTTTTTCATGTAGCTATCATTAATTTATTCTAAAATTCTCTTACAAAAGTGCAGTCTTTTTAAAGTATATTCAGACACATCAGGCAATATATCAGGGATATGAGAGAGAGAGAGAGAGAGAGAGAGAGAAAGGAATAATCAGAGAGAAAAAAGACGGTCATTTTTGAAGCTTCACATCTTTGTGAGCAGCTATTGGCTGTGGATATCCTTTTACCATCATCACGAAAATTGCCTTAACTTTGCATCCCTTTTGGGCTGGAGTCCAGGTGTTTTTTGGATTCTTTGCCTTTTTTTAGCTTAACGACTTTGTTTGGTGGAACATACTCTTGATTAACTCACTGAATAAAAATTCATTGCAGATAATTTAAAAAAAAATGTTGCTAGTTTGGAAAATTCTTTGTTTCACTTTCACATTTGATTGATAGTTTGCCCTGAAATCCCTATCCCTCCACATTTTGAAGATATTTCTCCATTGTCTTCTAGAATCCAGTGTGACTCTAAGGAATTTCAGTGCCACTCTGATGCATGAGTGTATGAAATCTTCTTTTTTTTCTCTCTCTCTGGAGGATTTTAGGGTCTTTTATTCATCCTTGCTGTTCTAAAATTTTATAATACTATGCCTCGGTGAGAGTCTGTTTTCCTTTCTTGTACTCAGATTGTACTAGACACTTAAGAGGGGGTTTTAATCTCTAGGTCTATATTTTTTAATTATGAGACATTCTTATATTATTTCTTTATTACTTCTTTCCCTGTGTTTAATTTATTTTTGAAACTTCTAATATTCAGCTATTGGTCTTCCTAAACAGATCCTCTATTTTTAAAAATCATCTATTTTTTAGCTCTTTGGACTTTGGTTCTGGCACATTTTTTCAGTTTTATCTTCCAAATATTATATCAAATTTAAAATGTTTTGTCCTATTTTTAATTTCAAACAGCTCTTTTTCATTATTGTTTAAATGGTATTTGTTCTTGTATCGTGGATGCCATATATTTTACCTCTTCGTGAAATTTTTTTAAAAATTCTACTTCCTAGGCCGGGTGCGGTGGCTCACGCCTGTAATCCTAGCACTCTGGGAGGCTG
>VBSM01002608.1:88259658-88447849 GCA_008086735.1 Cheirogaleus medius
AAAAAAAAAAAAAAAAAAAAAATTCTGCTTCCTGCCTTTTCTCTATTTTGTTATTTTTCTTTACAATTATGTTAATCTGTTTATTATATTAGAAATATTCTTCAAAAACTGATGACTTTTTGCTGTCCATTTATATTGAAAAGTGAGACACTTAAAAACTCATTGAAAGGCCAACAGGTGGGGTCAGGACTTGCTGAGTGAGCTTCACAGAATCCTCCAATCTCCTGCCTAGCTGAAGACCTCTCAGAACTGAGTGAAAAAAGGGAGCTGGGCTCTCATTTTCAGCATGTTTATTATAGTTCCTCACCTTTCCCTCGTCTTCTTGGTATCCCTGAGTCCAGAGCCTTTGGGCTCCATGGCTCCAGTAATGAACCTCGTCTTTTGTGGCCCTGGGCCTATGTGGGAGTGGGGAGAGTAGTTATCTCATGTGGGGGATAGGAGGTGTTCTCGGAGTCCAGCTGCTTTTTGTATACACTTTTATTCTTTGTTCCACTAAATCTCCATCACAGATATCTGGCATTTCTAATTCCTGGTTTCTATTCCATTAGGGTTAGGCTAGGAAATAGGATAGAGTTAGGTTGAGGCTTAAATGAGAGATAATTTTATTCATTTTCTTTCTCTTCCCATCTGTATTAAATTTGCTCTTCCTAATGATTTAAAAATCTCCTTCTCCTTGCCTGCCAGGCCCATATAGGTCTCTAGGTCTCACCGCCACATTTCACACAACAATAACCGAAGTGTTGTAGATCCGGTCTCCAAGTCAGCATGTGGCTTGGTTCTGTTCCTAGTTGTAAGGTGCTGTGCCCCTAGTCTCTCTCAGGACTGAAGCCTGCTAAAATCCATGGCCCCAGGTAGGAGTGGAAAGCAGGGATTTTTCCCCTTATTCATAAATGGGAAAACCTTATATATCCATCCACTGGCTCTGAGCAGTGGGCCTAGTCCTGGTTTCCCATCTTGGATGGCTTAAGTTTTATGGTAGTCACCCTAGGGGACCTAAATCCTCAGCAACACTGCTGGGCTCCAGACCCAGAGCCCAGGAGGCTCTTGGCTATAGTCCCTCTCACTCATTCCTGATTTTTGTCTATTCTTTATCTTATCTGAGAGATGTCATCTTTTTCCCCCTTTCTTTCTATGTCTTTTTGTGCATGAGCACACACACACACATGCACACACACATTTTTCTTTCTGTCAGTTCTATTTGTTTGCAATGGAGGAACAAACTGTGAACTCAATACATGATCTTCACGAAAATGTAAACATTGGTTCATTTAAAATAAACACAATGGCAACAACAACAAAAATCAAAAGCCAAGAGCCAAATGAAAACCCTCTCCCTTTCACTTGATAAAAACGGAAAAGATTGGATTGAGTCTAATTTAGGTGGATTGACCAGGTTCCTGTATATGGCTGATGCTTTGTATTATGTAATTCCCCTTGCAAATCTCAATTATTTATTTTATGCTTATGAATCTGGGTCAACTCATTAGGAAATCCTAAGTCCTTCCTCACACGGGCCTCATTTTTATTTATTTCTCAAACATAAAAGACCTGGGATTTAACTCTGTTTTAGACATATTCCCCAAACTCCCAATACAAACAGAAAAGCATTTTTCTGTCTCTGGAGTCCTTGAGCAACGTTTGGCTGAGAGGCACACAAGAAGAGGGTTACAAGGTCGACCTCGACAGGCCGGGTGAGCCAGAATGGCCTCCTCGCTGTACAGGGCCCTCCAGCCCTGGCCCACTGCCAAAAACACAGAAGTTCCCCAGAAAGACAAACACTGAGAAGTTCACCAAACATGTGGACTTTAATTTGCTTCTCGAAATGCCAGGCTGTTTTCTTTTCCTGGCAGAAATTGTTGCTCCTCCTCTAACCTCACAGACTGGAAACTCTAGTCCAACCAACTCTTCGTGACAATTTTCCCTCAAATTCATCAGTTCAATTCAACAGATATTTATTGGAGTGTGCCAGGCAATGTTGGGTACAAGGAATGTAATAATGAATGCAGCACAGTTCTGGCCCTTACATGACCTAACAGTCTCATGTCAGTAGAGACAGACAAGCCTGCGAACCCAGAGATTTAGCAGGTGGCAAACCTTTGTGCTTAGAGTTCTGGCTGTCCAAGTTCACATTTGCAGGACCGTTTGTTCGCTGTGAGACTTTGAACAAGGATTTAGCCTCTTTGTGCCTTAGTTTCCTCATCTGTATAAAGAATATGACAATGGTACTATATAGTATATATATGTATGTGTCTACATACATAGAAAACTGTATATTATGACTCCGTTATATATACAGTTGACCTTTGAACAGCACAGGTTTGATTTGACCTATGCAGGTCCACTTATATGCAGATTTTCTCCACTGCCCCTTAGACAGCAAGACCAAACCTGCCTCTTCCTCCTCCTCAGCCTACTCAACATGAAGATGATAAGGATGAAGACCTTTATGATAATCCACTTTCATTTAATGAATAATAAATGCATTTTATCTTTCTTATGATTTTCTTAGTAACATTTTCTTTTCTCCAGCTTACTTTATTGTAAGAACGCAGTATACAATACATATAATATACAAAATATGTGTTAATTGACTATTTATGTTATTGGTAAGGCTTCCAGTCAACAGTAGGCATAATCTTAGTAGTTAAGTTTTGGGAGAGTCAAAAATTATACATGGATTTATGACTATGTGGGGAATCAGTACCCATAATCCCTGCATTGTTTAAGGGCCACCATATACATGTGTGTGTGGGTTCTCATATATACATACATATATACACATACATACACACAGATAGATGGTGATATATATATACACTAACATATCTGTGTATATATACATTTATCTGTGTATAAATACACAATGTATATACATATATGTGTGTATACACACACATCATAATATGTTGTAGGTTAAATTCTACAATACATGTAAAAGGTATATAATTGAGGTTGCAAATAAGAAGCACTCCATCAATGTTAACTTCTATCATCATGTACGTTTTAGCTATGTAACCTGAAGAAAAGATTGAACTAGTAATGGATGGAACATGGTCTTTAGAGTCAGATAGGCCTGAGTTCAAAATCGTGGTTAACAACTTATATACGTGGGTAACCTTGTATGTGAAGTCTTTAGTCCATTTTACAATCAATGCTCAATAAGTATTGCTTTTATTATTGTTGTTATTGTTATTTTTAGAGACAGGGTCTCACTCTGTCAGCCAGACTGGCGTGCAGTGGCCTGATCATAGCTCACTGTAACCTTAAACTCCTGGACTCAAGCAATCCTTCCACCTCAGCCTCCCGAGTAGCTGGAACTATAGGCAGGCTCTATTGCACTTGCTGATTATATTATTATTATTTCTTGATACCTCTGAAACAAAGTTTCTTCATAACAAAAATAATAATTATTATCTTTATATAGCAATGTTGTTTACTGTATGGGAGATTATGTATATATAATATATATAAATAATATATATATAATATGTATAAATAATGTACATACACACACATGCATACACACACATATATACACATACACACACACAGACCCCATTCCTAGAATAGAAAAGATCTATTATAGGTAATAAATGGTGGGAATTTTAAATATTATCTCCAACTATATATTTTTTATTTAAAGTGTTTGCTATGTGCCAAAGTGTGTCAAAGATGGCTTAGTCTCCACCAAAAATTTCTACTCTTTCTTCTATAGACTAGAACTATGTCTAGGAAAAAGCTACCCAGCCAAGGACTACATTCCCCTTACCCTCTTGCATCAAAGAGGGACCAACTGACTGGTTCTTACAGTGGAATAAGAATATAAGTGATTTGTGTCCAGGTGATGTCAATTAAGATGTGGGTGTTGCTTTTCTACTCTCTCTTTTCCTTTGTGCTGGCTGGAGGCAGAGAAGTCTGAGATCTTAGGAAATGGAAGAACCACAAGATGGAGAGAGCCTGGGTCCCTGTATCACTATGTGGAGAAAAATCATCTACCAAGAAGGAACATCCACATTAGATGGGAAAGAAATAAACTTTTATGGTGTTAAGCCACAAAAATTTGGAAAGTTTATTTGTTAGAGAAGCTAGTATTACCCTAAAAATCAGAGTATGCTAAATGGTGAAGATACCAGTGATAAGCCACAGGTAGGTAAAATTTAGAACACAGCCCAAATCAAGGCATTGTAAAGATGCAGTTAAAATGTTGAGGGTATTTAAAGGAGAGGAAGAGGGGATCAGAGGAGCCACTATCAAAGAAAAGCGTTTGCTCAAGCCTTGGAAGATTTGGACATGCAACACAGCCCAGGAAGGTATTGCAGGGAAAAGAAACCAGAGGGAAATGAGGACGGTGTTCAGTAGAAAGTGAATACCTCCTTTAAATCTCCATGTCAAGTGTATAAAGGAGAGTAGCGAGAATCAAAGATAGGAAAGTAGATGGAATCCAAATTGAGGAAGAACTGAAATGAGAAACAAGTGTCTGACTTTATTCTACCAGCAATGAATAATTACTGATGATTTTTGAATAGAGGAGTGATATAATCATGTTTCCACTTAAAGAAGATTTATCTGGAAGTATTATGAAAGACTTCAGGACAGAGAGTAACTGAAGATAAGGATGTGAATTAGAAGGCTAATATATTAGTTTAGGGGAGAGATCACCAAGAATTGAGCTAAAAAATGGTGGAAATGGAGTAGATAAGATGAATGCAAAATATACAATAGAGATAAAATAAGAGATACTGTCAATTGATTGCATTTGTGGGGCAGAGAGAGAGAGGAATGTAAATATCGTCTTAGGTTTGCTAACTGGGGTGACTGGGAGGTTGATGGTGACATTAATAGAAGTGAGGAAGGGAGGATGAGTATGGAGGAGGAAATGGGGGATGATTAATTTTATTTTGGACATTAGAAATAGGATATTTGTGTGGGAGAGTCTGTTGATGTTGGCCAACAGGTGATTGTCCATTTTAGACTAGCGTTAAAGACAGAGCATCAGTCAAATCAGCAATATTACTTGTAAGATGTGGAATTGCAAGATCTGTTTGAATGAGGAGGTCAGAGACTGGTAAGCTAATGGAACTGGACATAGAGAGTCTTAATAACAAAAAACCTTAGACTGGATGGCTTAAATAACCGATATTTATTTTCTCACAGTTCTGGAGGCTAGAAGTCCATGATGAAAGTGCCAGCGGATTTGGTTCCCTGTTGAGCACTCTCTTTCTGGCTTGTAAACAGCTACCTTCTCACTGTGTCCTCACATGGCAAAGAGAGACAGGGAGAAAAAGCAAGATGGGATTAGTGTCCTTAACTTCTTATAAGGACACTAACCCCTTCATGAGTGCCCTACCTTCATGATCTCATCTAACTATAATTACCTCCCCAAAGCCCCATCTCCAAATATCATCACATTGGGGGTTAGAGCTTTAACATATGAATTTTGAGGGGACACAAACATCCAGTCCATAACACACAGGTATTCAAGACAGAAGAAAATAGTGGAAGATAGAGTATGGAAGATATTTTTCTTATAGAAGTTTATTAGTAGAGGCAAAGGTTATTGAAGTTGAAAATTTTCAGTGTTTCCATAATGTTAAGAGAAAGTAAGGCAGACACTTGACGCCTAATTGATCACTAGGGAAAAGCCAGGAATGTGGAAATGCTCCCTCTCTAACTTTTGAGATTGAAAGTGTCTGCCACAACAAGAATTGAATTTTAGCCTTACCCAGTGTAACATTAACTTCCCATACAATTTTGAGACTTTCAACATAAGTCTTAGTTTACCCAATTCATGAAGTTTATTTGGAATGGTCTCCTTGCTACATTATAAAAATGGAATGTTTTTAAAAATTATTCTCTTCACTTTTTATCTGAGTATATTTAGACTTTATTTGAACATAGATCTATAGACAGTTAGAGTTAGAGACCTGAAAGAGCCCTCAGGGATGATCTTAGATTATTGTTTTCAAATCGTGTTTGTAGGATCTCCCAGGGATGAAGAGGAGGTGCCTCAGGATTTACCCTGGAAGTGAGAGTGGTCAGAGCCTGGGAGGGAATCGACATTCCCCATATCACTCGCACTCCACCTTCTCAACCAGACCAGAGCCATATTTATTCTGTGTTACATATTAGACTTCTGAGTAAGACTTTATTTGAAGAAAGGACTTTACAGCTCTATGTCCATGACCATGTCTGTGCCTATATTTATATCACATCTATTTCTAATAACTATGTGAAAAATAATGCTCTACACTAGGGTCTGCAAACATTTTCTGTAAAGAGCCAGATGATATTTAAAATTTTGTGGGCCGTATGGTCTCTGTTGTAACTGTTTGACAATGCTGGTATAGCAGGGAAGCTCTTGTAGATAATACATAGACAAATGAGCATGGCTGTGTTCCAATAAAACTTTATTTACAAAAACACAGGGTGGATTTGCTTACAGATCCCTGGTCTCCATTGATCAACCACCCTCTCATTTCACATATTGAGAAACAGAGGTAGAGTGAGGTTAAGAGACTTGCTAAAGGTAATGCATCAGTTAGGAGATATGAGAATGAAAGCTCAGTCTTCTCATTTATCTCAGTCACCCCCTACTCACCCCTTCCATATTCTACCTTTCCCCAAACCCCTCAAAGTGTTGTTACCAGGGCCTTGCACATGCTATAAGATTAATTAGTTGATTATCTACACTTATTACATGCCCTCTTCATAAACCAAATGCTTTGCATGTATTATCTCTTTTAACATTCATGACAACCCTCTAAAGTAGATATTATCATTCTACATTTTACAAGGAAAAAATTGGAAATTTAGAGACTTGCTCAAGATCACATTTTAATAAGCCTCTTAATGGTCCTTTTCGGCTCAGGCCACTAAACTTAGAATCATCCTTGATGACTCCCCCTCTGTCTGGCCCCACAGCCAATCCATAGGCATTTGCTTCTGCCTTCGAGATAGGTCCAGGATCCAACCCCTTCTCATCACCTCCACTGCTACTGCCTGGCCTGAGCTGCTATCTTCTCTCCCCAGGACTGCTGCCGTGGTCAACCGGCAGGTGATCTTGCCTCCAGCTTTGTACACTTAAGGTCTATTCACACCATTGCCGTGGGAGTTATTCTGTTAAAATGTGATAGATCATGGCATTTCTCTGCTAAAACCATGCCGTGGCTAATCATGTCACTCAGTAAGGGCAAACATCGTACTGTGGCCCACGTGGTCCTGTGCACTCTGCCCCCAGCCTTCACTGTCTTCTCCTCCTCCCCTCTGCTCTGTGCCTCCCTCCTGGGCTCCTGGACAGGGCAGGCATGGGCCCTCGTTAGGGCCTTGTCTCTGCCTGTCCCCCTCTTTGCATCACTTCCCCCATTTCTCCTGCTTCTGCTCTTCTCACCTGTGTCTCCTCAGAAGGTCTACCTCCACCACCTTATTTAATACTGCATTCTAAACCCCAGGCCCCCGAAACTGCTGTGTTTTCTTTTTCCCATAGCACTTGTCAGCTTCTAACACACTATATAATTTATTTGTTATGCTATCGTTCATTGTCTCTCTCTCCCCCTCAACCCCCAATCAATCAATGTCCTTGAGGGTAGGGAATCTATATTTTGTCTGCTTCTGTCTCCCTCCTGCCTTGAGCAGAGCTGGGCACTTAGTTGGTACTGAATAAATATTTATTGAATGAATGAACCTGTCTCTCTTATTTCAAGGCTGTGTTCTTAGTTACTGAATTATATGGCCAAAAAAGTGAGAGAGTAAACAAATGAATGAATAAATGGAATAAATGACTCCTCTTCTAGTTTGGAAGTTCACTGGGGACTGGGATTGTCTCTTAATCATGTGAGTATGCCCGGAACAAAGCAGGTGCTTGGTAAGTGCTTGCAGAATTAAATTACATCCTGTAGGCACTAATTCTGACACTTGGGAGGCCCTGTTACCCCATAAAATGTTTCCCTCCTGTTTCGGCCCATCATGACCACAATTACTTCTCTTCGCCAAAAAAGCCCTTTGTCCCTTGGCTGAGGTTCAGACCCCGCTGCTTCCAGCCAGACTGGGCAACAAAAAGGAGCTTCAGAGGGAAGGACAACAGTCACTTTCTTTCTGCAGAATTCCTTTCTGCTGCTTAAGCCTCTCTCCATGTCCCCCATTTTAAACCTTTTTGCTTTCTTTGCTCTGCAGGATTCTAGCTGACAGCCCAAAGAGGTGACCGTGGCTGGAAAGTACAAGGAGAGTGGGGGTTTCCTGGAGAATCCTTCCCCCAGGAAATATAGAAATACCAGGGGCTGTTTTTCCTGCATTTTTAAAAGATGTTCCAGAGCCCAGATATTAGGAAAAAATCAAGGAAAATAGTAATTTGCTATTTACAAAATAGCAGCAGTTCTGTAGTGACAAACTTGTCTGTGGCAAGTTAAGTCTGAAGACAAAGCCCTGATAACCCCCAATGCTGTTTTAACCCCAGCCTCCATCCCTAAGGCGGAGACCTTAACAAAACACATGCTGAGTGTCAGAAAACTGCAGGGGCCAGCTCTGCTGCTTAGGAGCGACATCATTTTAGGCAAACCTCTTAGCTTTGCTGAGCTTCATTATATCATCTGTAAGTTGGCAATATTAAATCCTGGTCTCCAGAACGGTGTGAGATATAAACAAGACACTTTGTCACTTTTGTGAAGTCTTTTCTAATTTTCTATAGCAGTTAATTTATATGTATGTGATAAAATCTCACAATACTATACACACACACACTTACACGCATACACACTGCATGTAAAAACTGGCGGACTCTGAATAAGGCCTCTAGTTGAAACTGACTGTGTTAATCAGGGTTCTTCAGAGAGACAGACAAATACAAGATAGATAGATAGATAGATAGATAGAGATAAATGAGAGGGTATTGATTAGGAAAATTGGCTCACATGGTTATGGAGACTGAGAAGTCCCATGATAGACCGTCTGCAGGTTGAAGACTCAGGGATGCCTGGAGTGTGGCTCTGTCCAGGTCCAAAGGCCTTAGAATCAGGGAAGTCAATGATGTAACTTTCATTCCAAGGCTAAAGGCCTGAGAACAAATAGGGAACCACTGATCCAAGTCCCAGAGTCCAAAGGCCAGAGGGCCTGGAGTTCTGATACACAAGGTGGGAAAAGAAAGGTGTCTGAGCTCCAGGAGAGAGAGGGGGAGAGAATTCACATTTCCTCTGCCTTTTTGTTCTCTCTGGGTCTCCCCTGACTGGATGGTGCCCACCCACATGGAGGACGGATCTTCCCCACTCAGTCCAGCAACTCACACGTCAATCTCCTTTGGAAGTACCCTCACAGATACATCCAGAAAGATACTTTACCAGCTATCTAGATATCCACTATTCCAGCCAAGTTGACACCTAAAATTAACCATCACACTGACCGATGTTAGTTTCTTGGTTTGGATGATGTACTATGTTTATTTACGATAGCACCGTTGGGGGAAGCGGGATGAAGAGTACATGGGAACTCTGCATTATTTGGCAACTTCTTGTAAGTCTGGAGTTATTTCAAAATGCATTTTTTAAAAGTTAATTTCTGCTGTGTTTTTCCTTCCATAATACCTTCCAAATGCTTCTATATTAGAACATTAAGTACTTAAAACTATTAGATCTGCTTCTCTCAAGAGCTCAGTGGTTCTTGAGGGACCAGTTGCCTTCTTGTCCATTCTTATCCATAGGATAGGCCTGGTGCACAGCTGGAGTTCACAAAAGTTTGTTGATTCTTGTAGCCCAGAATATCAGAATAAGCAATTTCTCTTCTTAGATGTTGTAGTGCTAGCTCTGAAGATATTAAAAGAAAATTAATGTTTATTGAAAGCCCAATTTATGCCAGGCACTTGATATAAAGTTCTCATAGTTAATCTTCACAGCAATCTTATGAGGTATAATTTATGATTTTCTCAATTTATAGATGAGGAAACAGAGTCTCAGAAAGCTTAATCTACCTTCCCAAAAGGGGCAGTGTGGAAGTGGTGGAAAGTAGGGATTTAACTAGGGTCTATTTAGCTCCAAAGTCTGTTTTCATTCATTCATTCATTCATTCATCCATCCATTCATTCAACACATGTCTATGGAGCACCCACTATCTGCCAGGGACTGGTTTCAGATCTTGGGAGACAGTCATGAGCAAAACTGACAAAAATTCCTGCCTTTATGAGTCTTACACTCTCATGATGAAATACAGATGATAAAGAGTAAACAAAGTTAAAAAAAAAAAAAAAAAAACCTCACGTGGACAAAAACAAGAAAGAAGAACCAGAAAGGGAACTGAGACTGTGGGGGCTGGGGAACCTTGCTGTAGGAAATGGGAGGTGCCGGGGAGGCTTCGTTGAGAATTCTGACACAGAGCAGGGCTGGAGGAGGCCATTGAGTTCATCAAGCAGATGTCTGGGGACACAGCGTTCTGTTCTGGTGGAGGAGCAGCCAGGGCTGAGGTCCTCTGATGGTGGACGTGCACCTGTGCACCTGTGGCCAGCCCAGGTGGATGGCTTGGCTGGGACAGAGAGAACAGATTGTAAGGACCACAGAGGGTGTTGCAAGGACTTTGTGAGGACTGTGGTTCCCTCCAAGTGAAACGGGAGCCACTGCAGGGTTTTGTGCAAAGGAGTGGTAAGAACTGCCTCATGCCTGTATGAGCTCTGGCTTCTCTGTGCAGACAAGGCTGGAGGGGTCGAGGTTGAAAGCAGGGAGACCGGTGAAAGGCTGTTGCCATGTCCCAGACAAGAGATGATGGTGGTGGCTTAGACGCAGCGGCAGGGCAGATAAGCTGCCTTTCCTGACACAGTTCCTCTTCCACCCACCTGCTTCTCTCACCCAATGATGTCGTATCTCCCATGAGTGTTTACAGAACCTCAAACAATTGGCTCCTCATGTGCGAGGTGGCCTTTTCTTTGTCCCAATCTGCTCGTTTGGTTCAGATCCTTACCCCTTCTCTCCCCAAGGGCCCTGCATTCCCTGACTCCTACCTCCCTGTGGCTCTGTCTGTGCCCAGCCTCTCCTGCAGCAGCCCCCACACTCTCTCTTGCCTGTCCATCCCAGCTGATGGTTGTTATATTCCCAGACACCCATTGCCCCGATCTGTCGTACATTGTGAAACAAAAGGTCTGAGTGTGCTAGCTAATGTATGACTTCGGGAACAAAGCAAGTGCTCTTCCCATTCACCCCAAAGCCAGGAGGATGGCAAACTGAGGCCCAGTGTACACTTCTGCCAGCTGGGGATGATCCAAGCTTGTCTCAGAGGGAAGTCGTGTTGTCTAACAGGGCAGCACATGGGAAGTTATGTTGCCGCAAGAGTGTTATGTGGACGACAGGGAAGGGGAAGGAAGTGGAGGGGGAATATGTTCAGTGCATGCTCCGTGTCAAGTGCTTTGTCTCTCCTGGTCAGTACTGTCACACCTGGTTCACAGGTGAGGGAACAAAAAATTAAACAACCTGCACTGAGCCTGCTGCTGACTCCTGTTATGGGGTGCGAGCAACCTCCAAGCAGAAAGATGTTCCATGTCTGGAGAAGAAAACAGGTATCTTGTCTAAAAAATAAAAGTAAATTTAAAAGAATAAATGGATAGCTTGATTTCTCAGGCCTGGGCATGACTGAGTCAATAAATCAAACCAGGGGGAGGGGGACATGGGCAATATACATAACCGTAATATTTGTACCCCCATAATATGCTGAAATAAAAAAAAAATTTAAAAGAAAAGATTTATCTACCAGGGAATCTCCTCACAATATTATTATTTTTAATGGTGTAAAACCAGAACCATGTGCAACCAAAGCATCATGGTTAAATAAATAATGCTATATCCATAAGTTAGAATACTATGCAGCTATAAAAATCATGTTGTAAAAGAATATTTAATGATGTGGGAAAATGTTAATATTTTATTAAATGAAAAAAAAGAGGCTGAGGCTACTGTATGCTCTCAGGATTACAAAAGAGATGATTATGTGTCTATAGATCTACAGATAAAATAAAAAATTTACTAAAATGTTAATACTGGTTAAAAATAAATAAATAAATAAATAAATCAAACCAGCAAAGTCCCCAGAGCCTCAGCCAGTGCCAGGCTAGGGCAATGGAGTTGTCCAAGCCCAGGATTCCCACAGCCTGTGCTGGGCACTTCTCCTTGACCTACATAGGGAAGGGTGTGTGAATGCTTTCCCATGACACCAAAATGCAGCTAAGCAGAAAGCATACATGGCTTGGAGCTGGAAAGACATTTACAACAACTTGGCAATGCAATCCATTTGGCCAGGTTCAGCCAGGTGTGGCAGGTTGGGGCACAAGTCTCAGCTAATGATAAAAGAGCCCCTTTTTATTGTGTGTGGTTAGGTACTCCCCTGGTCCCCATGATGTGCAGGGTGCATGGGCAGGTGGACTGTATCTGTGATGCAGGAATGCACCCTGAAAGGGGTGCCCAGGGAGCTCTGCCCTGTGGGTGTGAGATGCCCAGCTAGAAGGCCATTGGCGGCGGGTTTGCATCTTGTCTGTATTTTACAAATTGGTATTCTCTCACCCAAAATGTTTCCTGCTTGCCAGGATCTGGAAAGGAAGCCAAATAAGTCAACATCTTCAAAACCAAGAGACTTTTTCTTTTCTCTCCTATAGGAGCTTTCTGGGGGCTGGTGGAGGTGTGGCTGTGATGATGAATTTTATGTGGCAACTTGGTTAGACTATGGTGATCAGTTGTTAGGTCAAACACCAATGTAGATACTGTCATGAAGGTATTTGATAGATTTGATTACTATTTACAATCAGTTGATTTTAAGTAAAGCAGATTACCCTCTTAATGTGCGTGGGCCATCAAATCAGTTGAAGGCTTTAAGAACAATGACTAAGGTTTCCTGAACAAGAAGGAGTTTTGCCTCCAGATTGCAACATAGAAATTCTGCCCGAGTTTCAAGCCTTCAAACTCAAGATTGCAGCATCAACTCTTACCTGATCTCCAGCCTACCTGCTTGCCCTACAGATTTTGAACTTGCCAGCTCCCAGTATGGAGTGAGCCAATTCCTTAAAATATGTACATACAGTCCCGTGCTGCAAAATATCACTTCAATCAATGGACTGCAGGTCTGACAGTGGTCTTATAAGATTATAATGGAGCTGCCCTATAGAGGTGTACCATTTTTTATCTTTTATACTATGTTTTTACTGTACTTTTTCTATGTTTAGACATGTTAAGATAGACAAATACTTACCACTGTGTTACAATTGCCTATATTATTCAGTACAGTAACATGCTGTATAGATTTGTAGCCTAGGAGCAATAGGCCATACCTTATAGCCTAGGTGTGTAGTAGGCTATATTGTCTGTGTTTGTGTCATTACACTCTATTATGTTCATACAACAACAAAATCACCTAAGGACACATTTATCAGAATGTATCCTTGTTGTTAAGTGATGCATGACTGTATATGTGTATACAAATAAGTGTATCTATACATATATATTAATAGATACACACACACATGTGTGTGTATATATACACACATAAATAGAGAGAGAAGTATATATAGATATACACAGTTGTTCCTCAGTATCTGTGAGAGATTGGTTCCATGACACACTTCAGATAGCAAAATTCATACATGCTCAAGTCCTTTTATATAAAATGGTATAGTATTTGTATATAACCTACATGCATCCTCTCGTATATTTTAAATCATCTCTAGATTACTTATAATACATAATACAATGTAAATGCTAGTAAATAGTTGTTATTCTGTATTGATTTTTTAATTTGTATTATTTTTTATTGTTGTTGTTTTTTATCATTATTTTTCCCTGAATATTTTCCAACTGTGGTTGGTTGAATGCACAGAGGACTGACTATATATATATATATATATATATATGGATATCTGAACTGTTGAAATAGTTTAGGGGCTGTGAAACACCCTCTCAGGACTCCCAAAGTCCTTCAGAACTCCAAGATTCCATAGCACTCCTCATTTGGATGTGGGGACGCTGGAATGCTGCCTTGAATTGTCCCTGAGGTACAGCGTCTGGCTGAGAAGCAGGACGTGGCTGAGGAACAGAGTCTTGCCTGTGAGGCCCTTTGCACCCTCGCCCAGCTGCCTCCTTGGAGGCCGTGGTTCAGGGAGCTGCTCAGTCTGCAGCTCTCCTTGCCTCTGGATCTGTCCTTCCAGACTCCTGGCTGAGGTGACAGATTACCTGAGTGACACTGTTTATATCACTTCTTGAGACATAATTATCTCTGAGTAATCTTTTTTTTTGAGACAGAGTCTCACTCTGTTGCCCGGCCTAGAGTGCTGTGGCATCAGCCTAGCTCACAGCAACCTCAAACTCCTGGGCTCAAGCGATCCTCCCGCTTCAGCCTCCCAAGTAGCTGGGACTACTGGCATGTACCACCATGCTGGGCAAATTTTTTTTCTATATATTTTTAGTTGTCCAGTTAATTTCTTTCTATTTTTAGTAGAGATGGGGTCTCGCTCTTGCTCAGGCTGGTCTCGAACTCTTGAGCTCAAATGATCCACCTGTTTTGGCCTCCTAGAGTGCTAGGATTACAGGTGTGAGCTACCACACCTGGCCTATCTATGAGTAGTCTTGTAGTGGAAATTAACTCACTCATCCACCCATCCACCCATCCCTCTATGCCTCCATCCAACAAAAATTTATCCAGCACCCTCCACCTCTTGCTCTGGGTGCCCCTAGGAGAGGGCGCACACATGCACAGATGAGCTATTTTGAGGTCTGTGGTCTAGGGAGGTCCTACTACTAAGGACCACAGGGGGAAATTCTAATCTTCTTCTCTCCAGGCAGCCTCAGCCCTGCAGACCATATCCCTGTGTTCATTCCAGCCTCTCTCTGGACACAGGGATATAGTGTGCAGCACTGGGCCTGACCATGACTGCCATTTTAGCTATGTGTATTCCTGTCTCATCTTGATATTTCAGGGATTAGTCGGCCTTCAGAGAGCCCCCCTGGGGGATTTCAGTCACCTCCTCCCCCCACTCCTCCCTGGAATCGTGTCTGACAGTGGAACTGATGTTGACCTGTCCCCTTCCCTGAGCCTCAGGCTGTTGGATCATGACTGCATTTCTCAAAGATTCCTTTTCTTCAGGTGTGACCCTTTTAAGGATGGCTCCAGCCTGGAAGCCCAGGCAGAGCTCTGGGAAAGGAGCTATTCGACAGATGAACCTGCAGTCTCTAGAGCCCCTGGCCTCACCCTGGACCTCACTGCCCCCTCTGTGCTCTTGAGCCTGGGCTCTTGCTGCTCAAACACCACGATGATCCACCTGCACTCATGGGTGGTGGCACAAGCCAGGCTTCTTGGCTCTTAACTTCCCTTCTGAATGTGGTTTCATGTCTCCCCATTAAGAAAGGGATGGACATAGAAGCCAAAATTTTATAATAGTGCAACAAGTGCCAGGAAGAGACAGCTGCGGTGTTCCCTACAGCCTCCTGAGTCTGGGTGACAGGTCAGACCAGGTTCAGCACAGGCCTCCTAGGGGAAGGGTATGTGCGATGAGATCTGAGTGGTCAAAAGGAGTCAGTTGGATAAATCGAGGGTGCAGAAGAATGTTTTGAGCAGAATGAACACCAGGTGTGGTAGCCCAGTCAGAAGACACTGAGATGTGATCACAAACCTGTAATCAGTTCATGTATAAGGACCACTGGGCAGGACAGTGCTACGGGGCTGTTTCTCTTCCTGGAATATTTCCACTCTCAGGGAGAGAAGCACCTCAGCCCAACATCAATTCCTCAAAGAAGCGAGTCTTCTCTAATGGTGGTACTATCTGGTACCCCAGCAGAGAGGCAGGGTAGGATGGATGTCCTTTAAATCACCTTCCCTTGTTTGCTTTCATCACAAAATGAGTCAGTGCGTGAAAATTAATGCTGCAAAATCATATGGATACACTGCCTTCAACTCTGTAAACTCCTACATGAGAGGAAATAAAAGTCTGTAAAGCACATAAGCAAAGGTGCTAATTGTGTTAGGGTGATTGTTGTTTGGTGGTTGGTTTAATCCTTGGCTCTATTTTCCATGTTTACATTGGTTTTGTTTGACTAACTTTAAAATTATATTTAAAAATAATTATATTTGAATTATTAATGTATTCCAACAGCTCCCCCAACAGATACACTGGGTCGAATTTCCAGGTCGTGGCGTGAGAAGCCCATCCTCCAGGTGGAATTAGTCTTGGTCTGCAATGTATTAGCAGAGGCTTTATTAGGAAGTGATAAGGCCACATACCAAGGTCTCTAGGAATATAGGTGATTTCTCTGCCGATGACAAGAAGTGTTATCCTAGATCAGACTAACGAATTTGCTCTTTTTGCATTTATGGCACCTGTCAGGGTATCTTCTTTGTGGTGATTGCTATTCCAGAAAATGGAAAGAAATTCAGTGATGCTGTTTGTCATGTGGCTGCAGAATTCTTTGCTGGCTGAAGGTCCCCAAAAGCTGTGTGTCCAGCGTACAATACCCTTTGTTTGAGCATCTGCATCCCTCCTTCAGGCAGACTGTCAGCGAGGCAGGCGCGGTCCCCACTCGCGCACACAGCCCAGGCATCGAAGCACAATTTGGCTTCTTTGTCATATTCAAAAAATCAAACCTGCCTAGGGACCAAGTCCCAGCAACAGCTGTTTGTGCTTTATGTTTTATTTAAAGACATTTAATTTTGAGCCTTGTATGTTTCCAATGATTTTTATTTTTATTTTTGGCAAAAGCAGACTGTGCACACGTACAAAATATCCTTGATTATCCATGTACAAATATCCTTTACTCAGAGAAGCTCTTTCATTATCTGTCTGATTTTTTTTCAGGATAAAGGTAGATTAATTAAAATGATTATAGTTATTTGTTATTTTAATTATTTTTTAAAATAACAACAGCTAAACATCAAATATATAAAATTTTTACTCTGTGGCAATCTTGGTGCCAAATGGTCTACATACATTTTTTCATCAAGCTTTGCCAGAATCTTATAAAGTAGACAGAGAAACCATTTTATGGATGCAATCTCAGGAGGGATAAGTGACTTGCCCAAGTTCTCATGACCAATGAGTAGGGAAGCTGAGATTTTAACCCAGGTATACTTGATGCCACATAATATACATTAAATATCATCCATGTGATATTACATATATACTGTATGTGTGTATATATGTATGTTTCTCTTTACAGTCTATTATTTATATATGATATCAAAACTTCCAAATCACCCTTTCTCTCTCTTCTTCTGTTCTGTCTCACTTTTTCTGGCTCTCGACTTCTTTCTTTCTTCCAATGGTTGACTAAACCTGCTGTCATTCATGGAATGTGATCTGAGAGGGCATTTCCCACCATACGTGAGCCTTACAGCTCACCTGGACCAAAAGTGCACTGAGTGCCTCATCCTGATGCTGACAAACCTGGGTTTGTCTCTCACTTCTCTTTTCTAGCTACATGTCTTTGGGAAAGTCTTGCAGATTCTCTGAGCCTCAGCTTCCTCATCTCAATTGTTGGCTGATGCTAACAAGCATTGGCGACTTACGCGCCCTCCAAAGTTGTTGTGAGGATCAACTATGAAGAGGGATATGAAAGCACCTTATGAGCTACAACATGTCATGGTCACTCTGTCATGCTCTCTGGGCTGCAAGTCCTCTGTGACGAGGGTTTACCTTTCAGGAGAGACAAGAAAGTAAGGAAAACAGGACTCACTGCAGAGCCAGCCCCACAGTCGAGCAGACATTTAAAAAGGACATGTGAGATCTAGCAAAACTCTAGGAGCCGGGATTAGTCTCCATCTCAAGGTGGGGAATCCTGCTGGTTCCTGCTCCAGGAATCTGTCAACATTGTAACTCCACCACTCTCTGCCTCTACTGCACCTGCCATTGCTGATTGACTTATTTCTACTCCTGTCTTTCAGCCTTTTGGTTTGGCTACCTCATGCCTTTTTCTGCCTCATGTCTCCCACTCACAGTGTGCTCTCTGCATTAATTCTGCTTTTGTTTCTGTTAAAGACCACCAAGTATTTCTGTAAGTCTCACATTTAAGCTGCCCAGGGAGAAGACTCAGATTGCTATCATCTGTGTTGTGCCGGTAAATGTTTAATAACTGGTTCTCTGTGGGAGGTTGGGTGGGGACAGGGAAAGCCCTGATACCTAGTGTTTGCCAATTTCCATGATGCAAATACCCCCACTATGGTTGATTTAAAGCTACCAACATGATATTACCTGGCTCCTCAAATCCTGGAAATTAAACAATTGGGTCCCGTGAGCCAGTATGAGGCAGCTCCAGTGCATTGCTACATCCCTGTCTGGCCCCTCACAGTTTCTGGTCAATGTAGGGATTGGCGAGTCCTCACCTGGGTTCCCATCCTGGGCCATTTTGCTGTGGCCAAAGTACCCAGATTACATGTTTAACCTCTCTCAGGAAGTCCTGTGGATATGGGAAGTTTCTAGTTCATTTGCTCAACTCTCATTGTACAAACATCTCTGTAACTTTAATAAATTAAGGGGAAATATACAAAATGAAGGTAAATGAACACAAATTAGAAAATGATTAATGCCACAAGAGAGGTATAAAAAATATAAAATGAGGGCTCAGAGATAGGAAATGTCACTTCTAGTAGGGAGCAAACAAGGAAGACCTTACAGAGCATATGGCATTTGAACAGAGACTTCAAGGATGGTAAGATTTGGAGATTTAGAAATAGAGGAGAAGGTATTCAGGACACAAAGAACAAAAATTTGAACAAAAATAAGAGATACATGAAGCATGAAATAGGTATAGAGTTAATGAGCATTTCATTTTATTGGAGCAGAAGGCGTGTGAAGAGGAGAGGGTGATCCTGTTACCAAAGAAAGTTATAGAGGACTTTCGGTGTCAAATAAGGTGCATTACACTGCTTTTTAATATTCTTACCAATAAAAGTGAAATATAAATTATAACGCTATTATCTATATCATTACATGGGTCTATTGGAATAGAATATTGAAAGCTTATGAGAGCAAGATTCTGCTAAGTCACATAAATTGGTTATTGACTTTCTCCATCCTTTCAAATAGGGGATACCATTGTTAGTATTAATTCTTGCAGTGAACGGTGTCAACAAGATGAGGCAGATCCTTGGTGAGAATAAGACTGAGATGAATCTGGATGAATAGACCCTGCTTTGTTACCAACTCAAGGAATGACCTGGGCAAGTAATTTCTTTGCCAACCTTGGTCCATCTCACATCTATAATCCTGCAGGGTGGTTATTTGATGGTTGTTTTCATAGCCTCTCCCCGTCTATAATCACATATACTTGACCTCTTCAACTTAATTTCAGATGAAGTCATTCATGATTTGGGTACTGGCAAGGAGCAAAACACTCTATGCCCTTGGCATGGATAATCTTCCTTTGGGAAACAGCGACAACTAGAAGCCCTGCCAGGATTCATGTATCGTAGAGGAGGAGAATTCTGGTTAATTGAATTTTCTCGTTAAAGTGAAGATAAACGAGCATGATCTATTTAAACCTTGGTTGTTAGCAATATATGTAAAGTGTGATAGGTAACTTTTTTGACTTAAGGAATATAGTTTCTTAAATAGGAAAATAAGAATTAAGAACTGTAATATATATGCATCAGTTTCTGTGATAGTCACTATAAAACACAATGACAATAATATTAATATTAGCCATCACTTATTGAACATTTATCCTACCCCCGGTACTGTTCTGAGAGCTTTACATGTGTCATCTTACTCAACATTTGCAACGAATGTAAAAGCTAAGCAAGCTGTTATAATACCTCGTAGTGGGTTGAATGGTGCCCCCTACAAAAAGATAGGTCCATATCTTAATCTCCGGAATCTGTGAATGTGCCTTAATTGGGAAAATGGTCTTTGCAGATGTAAGTAAATTAAGTAATCTGAGATGATGAGATCATTCTGGATTATCCAAGCGGGCCTAAATCCAATGACAAGTGTCCTCATAAGAGACAAACAGAGAAGCACACAGAGAAGGAGGAGGTGGCAATGTGATCATAGAGTCAGAGATTGGAATGGTGCAGCCACAAGCCAAGGAACATTAGAGCCACCAAAGGCTGGAAACGACAAGAAACAGATCATCTGCTATAGCTTTTAGAGGGACCATAGCCCTGCCAATGACTTGTATCAGACTTTGGGCCTCCAGAATTGAGTGAGACTACCTTTCAGATGTTTAAGCCACCAAGTTTATGGTAATTATCTACTGCATCCATGGGAAACTAATAAACAGCCTTTTTATAATACAAATATGAGAATCAGACAGAGAAGTGTGGACTAACTTACCTAAGATCCCACAGTTAGTGGGAGATGATTGCAGAAGACTAACTGGGGCATCCCTAGAGTTTGCTTTCAAACTCAATAAACTATTGTGCTTCATAACTGTCTCTACCTCCACAGAGATATATAAACTACTGGGTATAAGCCACTCTGGAAAGTGCTATGAAAACAGAGGGCAGACATGAGGAGCGTATCACCCAGCTTTGGGGTAAGGGCTGAGTATCAGGGAAAGTATCCTAGGGGACATGATAATATTGGGCTGCATTTTAATGATGGAGATATTTTTCTAGAGAACAGTGGGGAAATTTTTCCAAGCAGAAAGAGAAACCATAGTGGGTTAGAAAGAGCCGCAGATGTTAATATGATTAAGTATCTAGGCCAATGTAGCAGGAAGCTGTGGCCAATGTCTGGGAAGCCCTGACTTCAGATCCCATCTTCCTTCACGCTGCCTCCTGGATAAAGAGGTAGGATGCTCTTTGAGTCACGCCATCCCCATTTATTAGCTGTCTGACCTCTGGGAATTTGTTTAACCACTCTACACCTCAATTCCAGCTGCTGTCAAAAGCGAAAAAAAAATAATAGTGTCTGCTCTCCTTAACTCAAATAACAATTTGTGCATGAAATCTTCGCAAATGGAAAGGCTTATAAAAATATGAGTAATCATTTATGTGACGAGCCTAGACTTTTCCCTAGAATCTTATTTTTTGAGATAATACCTGAATTCAGCAAGTTTTCTTGCGATTTGCTGATTTCCCCTAAAAACCTAGTAGTATAAGTTTTCAAGTTACAGTTTTAAAATTTGGGGCTTGTTTTAATGTTGCTATCCAAATCATTCTGAGCAGTTTCCAAATATGCTTCTCTAAAGCTGAAAAAGTTTAGCTTTTTTTTTACCAGACCCATATACACTTGTCCCATGAAAGGTTTACACCAAATTTGGAGATGATGTTAGAAGAAACTTCTGGCACCCACCTCAATTTAGCAAGGCAGGTTTGGCTCATTTTGGAATGTATATACCTAGGTACAGACTAGGTACATAGTCTCATCCTGCAAACTCTGGGATCCAGCACAGCCATGTCATCGATGCAGAAAATGTGGGCGTTTACCTGATGCAGTTTCTCAGCTCTACAACAATAGGGTGCTGTTCCTTCATTTCTAACCTCCATTTAATTCTAAAGCTAAATTTTGCCCTAAAAGGCCTAGCATGGAAAAATAGAGAACTATAAAGACAGCCACAGACAAAAGCCGGTAGCACTTCTCAAAGGCATGAGTATGTATGTGAGCAATGTAACATAACATCATCTTGTTTCCTGTCTTTAAAAAATTGTGTGAAGAGGTGAAAATCGTGGGAAGAGCAGAAATGGTGAGAGGACAGTTGTGTAATTAGCAGAACAAATCTCTTTTCTCAGACGGGATATACTGTCTCTATTACATAACTCTGCTGAAGTCTCTACAAAGGTGATGAAGATAGTAGGGTATGATGAAAGGAAGACTAGCCTGGGAATCTGTGTAATTTTTTTTTTTTATCTTAAGCTCATGAGCTACTTGGCATTGGGTTTTTATTACATACAACTGAAAGATTCTTGTGACTACTACAGTGGGTGTGTGGAGTAGATGAGGGGAAAATAAATTACAGTACTTTCATTCTTAAGATAGAAAAAGAAATCTTAATCCTAATGCCTTGGAAGAGATCATCTCAATCTTACAAATAATTCTAGCTTTTAGGCCAATTACCCGGACTTGGACAAATCCCTGAGGTCAAAGTGATAGAATCCTTGCAATAATTAGGTTATTTGGTCACTCTAGTAGCCAGGATAAGGGAGTGGTCAATATTCCTGATTCACAATAATCTGGTTCCCCACAGGAAAGATGGGCTTTGTTTTCAGAAGGGGAAATTATGCTGGACAGAGAAGAACAGCAGATGTCAGCAAACCTTTCTTGCCCTAACAGTCTTGGTGATTAAGGACACTCCAGGATCTGTGGTTCCCGCCAGGTGCTCCCCAGTCACCAGCTCCCAACTGGAATCCCGTCCTACTCACTCCCTGTCATTGAGAGAACTCAGCTCCCATTTCATCATCTCTGTGGCCCCTTCTCTGGCAGCTCCGATCCACAAAGGCCATTTTCTCTGCGATGCGAGTGCTTCACAGATCAACAGTCCACCACAGCTCATTGAATCTGAATCTCATCCCATCACTTTTCCAGGCCATTTGCTTCCCTTAATGTATCTTTCATTTCTTTCTTATTTTTCTTCTTCATTACCACCTTAGTCCATTCATTTCTTCTCACTTGGATGATTGAGTATTTTCTTAACTTTCTGCCTCCAGTCTAATTTCCCTTTATCTGCCGTTTCCTCCAGGGCAATCATCCCCAAAGGCACACGGCTCTGACTACATCAACGCCCCCGTCAAACACCAGTAGGGTAGAGTGGAAAGGCAGACGTGAGTGAGAGTGAAGCCTGCTATGTGCCTGAGGTTTCTTTCTGAAAAGCTGACAGCGCACCTCACACTCCATCCAAAAGGTCTGATGTGAAATATTGCGGCAAAGCCAGAATCAATTGACAGGTGTTTCAGCAGATGTGCTAATAGAAATGCAATCATGGGAAGGTGCCAGAACTGAACTGAGGCGGTGAATTGAGGTGGGGACAGGCAACCACCAAGAGGAATGGAGCAAGAGGAATGCCAGAGCGGGGATGATTCAAAGGAAGGGAACAGCGTTTCATACTAATAGTTATTGTCCCGCTGATTTGAGTTGTTTTTAATGGATGAGGCATGTCTCTGCCTGCTGGTACTGGGGTGTGCCTTTATTGTGTTTGGGCATCCAAGCAGACCTGTGCATTTAGTCACTAAGCAAATGTTTATTGAGTACCTGCTATATATGCCAGGTGTGTGTATCAGAAGAGAAGACTGCACTTAGAGCCTTCTGTGTGAGGGTGATTATGATTGACACGAGCGGACATGGTGAAAGGGAAGACATGTATTTCTGAACGTCATAATTAACACATCCAGCTCTGTGCCTTCTGTCCAGTAGGTGCTCAAAATAGGTTTACTAAATTGAAAACTAATCCATGCCACTGAAGGGTCACAGGAATAAGGAGGAGTGGTGAGCATCTTTAGTGGATAAACAATACGCTCGTAGCCAAAGAAATACAACTTTGGGTTTGTTTGACTTATTAACTGGAACCAAAACTCTCTTAATGTATTTTTTTCCTCTTCTTCTTACGTTCTATTTTTCTTTCTGCAAAGTTCTCATTAACATACTTTAACTAGTATAAATGAGGATTCCATGTTCCAGGAAACAGAAAAACCAAGCAACAAAGAAAGAGAGAGAGAGAGAGAGGTGGAAAATAAGCAAATATCACTGTGAGTTTTTATATTTCAGGACTATCCCTAAATCTCCTGGTGCTTGCCAAGTCTGCAGAAGATGACTCTTAATTGCATGAGAAAGATGGGATTGATGATAAAAGTACAGATACATACATACACACACATATCTATACATATTATATATTTTATATATGTGTGTGTGTGTATATATATATATTGAGAGAGAGAGAGAGAGATGGTTGTAGATGTGGATAACAATATACATACAACTATAAATTCTCTGGTGTATTTTCAAGTCTGTGCCCTTCATTTGATTTCCCTTCATTCTTCTCTAGTACATTATTTTGATATATGTCATCTTTTTAAAACTCAGGAACGGTAAGAGATTCCTGAAAGCCATCCCCCTGTCGCCTACTCTGAGATCCTGGGCTTAGGAAATAATTATAATCTCTCCCAGTCATTCTAGAACTCTAACCTGGAGGCAGGTCTGGCCTACCAAGTCCTTAATCAGGGAAATGGGAAGAAATTTGGCACAGCCCCCACCTATTTCTGTCACACAAGCTGCTCCTGTTGCAGAGCCCACACTCTCAGGTCCCTTGACCTTGTTCCTCATCAAGGGCACAGAAGGGTGTGACTTGTCTGGCCCTTGGTCACCCAGTCTCATTTTCTTTTAATCCTTACAACAGCCCTGTGCAGTAGGCATGGGTGCCCATAGGGCAGGCCAGGAGTTTGTAATGGTTTTGAATCTGTGGCTACCATTTTAGTGTGGACATTGTCACACTAACCATACTTTTAGTATCCATTTAATGGAAAAGTCACAATGAGCAAAATCCACCCTGAGTTCACTAACTTTTATATTGAAGTACACAATAATAGCAAACATTATAATGCCTCACATTTATTTGGCACCTACAATGTACCAAACATGGAGCCAAACATGCTATAGTGATTCTCTTTTCTGATACTCATGACAACCCTGTAGGGTGTGTCCTTTGATGGGCTCCATTTTACAGATATTGAAAACCGAGCTTGGGAGACAGGTGTAGCAGTTTGTTCCAAGTCACACATCTAGTGTGCAGCAAAGAAAGAATTTAAACACAAGCAGTGAGGCTCCAGAAGCAGCATTCTTAACCATAAAGTGATTTAGATGCTCCCTGGAAAAAAGTAAGGGACACCTTAGTTCAGCTGGAAGATCCATAGGGTGGTCATGGGGATTAATGAGATAAAGTATGTAGAGAAATCACACAGTGCTTGGTGCACTCAGCAAATGTTACTTATAGGGATAATGAATATCTTTGACCCTGACCCTCACTGACAAAATTTAAAAAGTTAAAAAAGGTATTCTCTCTATGATTGGTGTGGAGGTTGAGAAGAAAGATGCCAATAGCTTTGGAACGGTGGCCTGGGTCACAAGTGCGAGCCAGCCGAGGGTGAGTGGGATTTGCTGTGACCCTTGGCATCGGCATTCTTTGTCCAGAAGTTAGTGTCCTGGGTCTTGGGAAGAGAGAGGGTCATTTGGTAGACAAGGAAGATAATGTGGCAATTTTGGTATCTTTGGTGACCAGAAACAACAGTACTGTGATCTAGAGAAGATAAGAGAGAAAGGTAAAAGCTAAGTTTCAGAGCACCTGTGAGATACCCTCCTAGGGCCTGGCAGGACTCTTTTGGGGGCATTTGACAGGGCTGGGAGTGAGAAGGATAAAAACGGTGTCTGGTCCTTTTTCCTCCAGGCTGGTGTGGCCTGGAGAGCAGTCATTTTAATTAGAGTCATCCCTGATGTTTGTGTGAACTTCCATCCGTGTGGTGGACACGTCGACCAGGAGAGCTTCTGTACTGTGGAATATCTAAGGGCTGAATACATTACAGAAAGCCTATACTTGCATATGCATTGCTGAGTCCACAAGAAAGTAAGGAATTTCCTAAAGAACACAACTCCAAACAAACAAATCACAAGCTGCAATCAGAGAGGTGAGTTATCGTGAAAGCGGAGTCATCCTGGGTAAAATGACACAACCAGGTACCTGCAGCTTTGATGATTATGGATCACACAAGGTAGGAAAAAATGGATCTAGGGCTCATCCAAGAGAGAGGATGTGCTGGGCTTGAGATTCCCTCATAAAGGATGACTCTGGATGGATCTATACATACAATTGGCGAAACGCTAAATTAAAAAAAAAAACCCCAAAACGGAAAAAAAGCATGCATGTTTCTGCTGTGATTCTGGATAGAATTTAATTATTGATAATATTAGTCTCTGACAGAATTTGTTAGCTCTGGTCCAGGTCTGTTCTCATGTGGATCTAGCATTATTTTTGTACCATCCGTGAGGATCAGGGAAAATAAAGCCAAGAAATTAAAGCAGCCCCATTTGAGAGGAGTCCCTGTTGTCCAGAAACAGCACATGTAGATTCTCTTGAGGAATCAGCATCTTCAATTCAGAGCCTCTAGGATGCCCACAGGTTAACTTTAGCCAAATATAAGCTCCTAAGGAAAAATGATGAAACACGCATGAAAGCAGGCCACCATGAGTGACAAGCAGCGTAAACGACTGTGAACATGTTATGAACCCTGAGGTCTTCAGATATTGAGATCATTAGGTACAGAGATATACTACCTAAGAATACCATGTTTAAAGAAATAAAATATAGAATAAAATAGCAAGGAAAAAGAGGCTATCAATTATGACCAAACAGATTTGGAAAAAGAGTGAAAGGGAATTTCTGGAGATAAAAATACAACTATTAAAATTAAAATCTAACGAACAAGTTAAAGAAGGGATTCATCATAATGATGTTATGACAGCTAACAGGTAGCAGCTACCATGTATATATTACTTACTATATAGTAGGTATTGTTCTAGGCTCTTTGCAAATACACCTGAAGAAGGAGGGGCTGAACTATAACTTAGATCTGGAAAATTTACCTTTAGAGAGATAAAGAGTGAGAAAATATGAATGCGAGTGCTGTGTTTCAAATTACTAGTGCAATGTCTTACACACACGTTATGTAACCCATCTGAGCCTCAGTTTCCTCATTTATAAAGTAGAAACAGGATTTGATGGATTTCATTGTAGGACTATTTCTGGAGTTTAGGTTTGTGCACACTGAAATAATAAAATAGTAATCAAGGGAGAGAAAGAGGGAGAGAGAGAGAGACTGACTTGATTCAGCCTCAATATTTTTCTGCATACATGTTTGTGACATTTTCTTGGCTTTTAAAAAATTCCATTATTATGTAGATTTAGAAATTGGATGAATATTTGTACAATTATAATTCAATGTTTCAAAATAGTCTTTTATCTGTCCCAAATCATATAAATGACTTAGAACCATCATGGCTTGAGAAGAGAATGCCACTGAGACGTCACCCAGCAGGCACTTTCTGTCACATCATTTCTATGCATGGTTAGTCATGGCAAATTCATGCATTATTAGAAGCTGTTTTAATAAATGGATGATCATCTAAAAGTACTTTAAGTTAGAAAAACTCTATTGTTTAGATCCTCCTAGGATTTAGAATCCCAGAAAAAAACAACTCCATACCAGAATACTGTCCATTTAATGAGATTGTTCTGACAATTGAAGAGATAATGGAAATGCAGTTAGTTTTGCATAGTAGGTGATTTTCCCTCTCAGTGTTTGTGGTTTACGAACCACAAAAAACAGATTCTGGCTCGTTTAGGCATGAAATGAATTAAATAGAGGCAAAGTGGGAAGGCTCATAGCATTGCTGGGAAGGCTGGAGAAACGGTAGTGGAAAATGGGCAGAAAACACAGGAAGTAAGTCTCCACCCTACCACAGACCCAGCCGACTAGGATGTCTACTTTGGCATCTCTGAACTGGACACTTACCACCATGCCAGTGGCTTCCTGAATCAGACTCTTGGGCAAATAATCTCCATTGCTCTTGTGACTCTAAGTCATCTACCTGATTGGGTGTAGGTCTTGGGTGTAGGTCTCCACCACTTAAGACTAAGTGGTGGAGAGAGTATCTGTTCTCCTTTGGCTTCTGTCATAACAGAGTAGTGATATTGATGCAGTCAAGACACAGAACAATTCCATCACCAACATAGTGGCTATAGTTAATAACAATATATTGTATTCTTGAAAAATGCTAAGAGTAGACTTTAAGTGTTCTCACCACAAAATAACAACTATGTGAGGTAAAACATATGCTAATTAACTTGATTTAGCCATTCCACATGTATGTATATTTCAAAACATCATGTTGTACATGATACATATATATACTTTTATCTGTCAATTTAAAGACAATAAAATTACAAAAAGGGCAGTCTTACTAAGAAAATCAAAACAATACAGAATTTCTCCTTTTCATCAGACATCCCCAAACCCAATTCACTGAGCCACTTCTGTTAACATTCTGATACACATACACACATATACATATACAAGTATATTCTTATAATATGATTTCCTATAAAAATGCACATAAAAATAGTATGTATTTCAACAAACATTTTTGCTACATACCTTTTTCACCCAATAATATATACAATAACTTTCCATGCACAGTGACTTCTATCTTTTTTTTTTGTGAGTCTGTGGCTTCCAGACCTTTCCAGAGCTCCCTCCCCAACCCCACTTTAGGCTGTGAGCTCCCTGGCAGACAGGACTATCCATCACTGCTGCATCTTCAGCACTTAGCAACGTGCGATATATGTGGCGAATTCCAATATGTGTAGAACATCAGAAAGACCATATTGTCCACAAAAAAATACGGTCTAGTGGAGAGTATTATGGTGTATACTCTCTCCCTGAAGGATGACCCCAAGATGCCTAGAAACCAGAGTTTCCTAATTTGACCTTGGCGTGGGGAGGAGATGGGAAGCTGAAAATCTCACTGTCCTCTCTGGCTGGTGTGATCTGCCCAATTCCACAGCAGGTCTCCCTTACTCATTCAAGGACAGATTTTTTGCCTTTCCCTCTGGCTCAAGAAATGGCAAATACCTCATCCTTGTTGCACTAAATTACATTTCTGCTGGTCCTTGAAGTTTATTTTTAGAAAGTAAGAAGCCAATACTAAAGATAAATTTTGATTTTGGCACAATTTCACTAACATTTGCTCAAAACCTTAGCGAGTTACAGTAGGTACTGATGACACAGAAATGAATTCAACCACCAGTAGCAAATTAAGCATTTTCTGAGCACCTACTGCATGCAGAGAAGAGGATAAAGCATTCAGGCCATTCTGAGGTAAGTAGGATATGGTCCCTGCCTTCTTATAAATAAAAATTTTCTGGAGAAGATACAAGTAGGTCACTAAAAACATTGAAGTAAAATAACATGAGCATTATACTCAAAGGTGAGTGTTATACCACCATATTTGGGGAATGTTGAGGTGGTAACAGCTTTCATCAATTTGTGCAGATACAACAAACTTCAAGTATTTTGGAATAATGATATATGTGAACTATAAAGAAGAGCTATCTATCTATTATCTATCTATCTATCTATCTATCTATATCTATCTATTGTCAGAGGAAAGGGCAGTTGATTTCTCTTGGTTGTTCTGGGAGAGGAGGAAGGAGCAGGAGGAGCAGTTGGGCCCAGGGTGAAGATGGCGTTTGCAGAGTTGTACTCTCTAGAATTCACTAGAGAAACTGAGATGAGAGAGAACAGTATTTGCAAAAGCAAAGAAGGGGCACAACACAGGTGGTTTTGGAGGAAAGTTAGAAGCCTAGTTGGAGCACAGATATGAACTTCAGATTAAATAGCATACTCTGAAAACATGCTCTCTTGGAGAAGGAGGGGGAACAGTTAACCATTCCTCTATTCCATCTTTACTGACAACCTCCTCTAATCAGAATGGCAAACACTCATGCAGCATTTAACATGTGCTTGTCCTGTTCTAAGTGTTTTCCATATAATCTCATCCTCATGACACCCAACGTATACTATTATACTATACATGTTCATTACCATTTTACATATGCATAGACCGAAGCACAAGCAGGTTAAATGGTTTGGCCACACAGCTAGTAAGTAGTGGAGGGATTTCAGTTCAGGCAGTCTAGTGATGTCCACCCTCAACCACTGTGCTATACAGCTATACGCAAATGGGTGTGGCATGTGCTGTAGAAACAGAGGTGGCCATGGGTGTGGCTTTACCCTGACCTCGAGAGCTTACATTCTGCAGGTAGGTGTAAGCAAGCAAAAATAAGCATCAATTCTAATTCTGAGTACCCCAGGAGTGTAAATCAAGGGTTCTGACATGGCCTGGAGTAGGGGAGGGCTGAAGAGTCAGCACAGGACACTTGTACCTGAGTAGGTGACAGTTATTCTGTGGCTTGGAGGATGAGTAGGTGTTATCCAGGGAAAGAGGATGGAGGCCATGAGGAGAAATCTGTTCCTAGAGGATGCATAGGTCTTGGAGCAGGCCTTCTTCAATAAATAAACAAGAAGGCTGATAAGACCCAAAGACAGTGTTAGGGGAGTGTCTCATATGTCAAAGATGGTGAGGAAGCGAGTACCCAATTCTGTAGGGTCTCTGTCAGAATTTTGATATTTATCTTAAGAGCCATAGAAATCCTCTGAGTGATTCTAAGCAGGAAATTGGCATGATTTGCATTTTAAAAAGCTCATGCAGGCTGCTATTTGAAGAACAGATTGTGTGTGTGTGTGTGTGTGTCTGTGTGTGTGTGTGTGTGACAGAGAGAGAGATGGGTTAGGGAGGAAGCCAGAGTGGCTGCTGGGAGTCCCGTTAGGAGGCCAGTGTAGTAACTATGGTGGCACGGACCAGGAGGCGGCTATAGAGATGGAGGGAGGTACAAAGTCTCAAGAGAGATTTGGGAGATAGAATCCACGGGATGTGGTGAGTGATTGCACACAGGGAGTGAGGAAGCCGGTTTGCTTGAGATGACTCCCACCATTTCACAGGTGTCTGGAGCAAGGGTTGGTAAAATTTTCAGAAAAAGGCCAGGAATAAATATTCTCAGCTTTGTAGACCCTACTGTCTATCGTAACTACCACACTCTGCTGCTGTAGTGAGAAAGCAGCCACAGATGGCAGTAAACACAGGGCATGGCTGTGTTCCAGTGAAACCTTCTTTAAGCACAGGAAGCAGCCTGTATGTGGCTGGTGGACCCTAGTCGAGCCACTCTTGGTCTGGAGTGTGTGAAGGTCCCTGAGAAACGGTACCTGGAGGGGTAAGAGCGAGGCAAGTGACAGCTTACAGAGTTTCTTCCTCAAGACACCACCATGCAAGAGCTGTGGTTATTCTTTTCATGAGAGATAATAACCTAGCCCATCCATGACCTGACTTATCCAGGGTTACATAGCTAGTGGGTGGCAGAGTCAGCATCTGAGCCTAGACCTGTGTTTTGTTTCCGGGCCCACTAATGCCATCCCCACTATCCCGTGCTGTCTCTTCTTCTTTTTCCTTCTGCTACTGTCCCCCAAGGGTGGCAAACCTTTGTTTTGCAAGCTCTTCTCACTTTTCCCAAAGGGAACTTTTCCTTTTTGAATGATTTTTTAAAGAGCCACACAAAAAGGGACAGTGAGTCTTCAAATGTTCCATCGTTGCTTTTGTTCAGTACAATAGACTTTATATTGCTTTGTCCAGTTTCTACGAAGTGGGACATAGGAGGTTTGTTTTCAAGAAATTAGCATCCTATTTTTCTTTTTTTTTTGCTCCTGACACAATTTCGTCTTGGGGATAAACAGTGTTATTTTCATTCCCTCCATTTGAGCCCCACATCGAGCGTTTTCTATTAAAATTTAAATAAGCCACTTCAGAGACAGATGAAATTGTGAGGCTCAAATGAGCTGATTCACTAGAATTTGTTCCTGAGAATATAACTTATTTGCTCTTGCAGCTTACGCAACTGGGTTTCATAATGGAAGTTTTAAGCAGGCCAGCATAGTGCTGCTGTAGTCATTCCATCAACTTCTCCACCTAGAATAGCCAATTGCAACAGAAATGAGGGACACAAACTCTCAACTCCCCTGCCCCATGGAGACCCAATTATTATTCCAGGAAATTGCAGGAAGGTGACATTTTTTTGAAGATACATTAGATTCTGTTTGTGTGATCCTTAATTGGTACACATAGCAATCAAATACTTTGCTGTTAGCTGACTGTCAAAATTTCACTCTTTTTTCTTTGATTGAAGTAGGAGGTGGGGCTTGCCAAGGTGGGGATGTATGGTGGGGTAAGGTTGGGGGGTGCCAAGAGGAGATGAGAGGGGGACCAGAGGGCAGGATGAGTGTTGAAGTAGGACAAAGACAAAGTTGAAAACTGAGTTGGTGGGCAAGGACCCAAGAGGAGAGGCCCGATGGCTTCTAAATCAAAGGTTCTAAAGTCAGGGCACTGAGCAAAACATTCAGGACCAAGTAGGTGAGACAACTGTAAGCAAAGCATGGAAGGGGTAGAGTGGTGTGAGATTATAAGGAAGGGCGTTATCAAAGCTGTGTTGCTTATCTGTCGGTCTTCTAAGACAGAATGAATGGTTCGTTGGTTAATTTTGAAAATACATAATTTTTGGTTCTTGGAGAGACATATTGACAGGGATAATAATAAAAATAATGATAATGATAAAAATTGATATAGGTGATTGCTGATATAAACCTTACTACCACCTACCATTACCCAGCATCCTCTCCTCCTGGAATATTGAAGGAATGCATTTCCCCTGATAGTGGAGTTAGGCGCACACCTGTGACTGCCTGGGTCAATGAAATGTGTGTAGAAGTGATGTGTGTAATTGCTACCGTTCACGTTTCCTGTCTGCTTTTCTCTCTGTGTCTATGACTGGTGACATTCCCTGAATGAAGATGACCCCCACTCCCACCACCAACATGTAAGGGCAAAGAAGTGACGCTGTTGTGCTGAACCACTGAGATTTTGAGGTTGTTTGTTACAGAACCATAACCAGGCCTATTCTGGCTGATAAAATAGTTAGCATTTAATGAGCACTCGCTATGTGCCAGATAACATTCACAGTATTTTACATGTGCTAACACATTAAGTATATCATTAGAGGCTCTGGAATGTCTAGAGGAAAATAAGTATGTAAGTAACACATAGAACATGTCATTCCTACTTTCCTTATTTAAGGCACAGAACACCTATCGATGTCTTGTGGAACACAACCAGATAACACGTGTTGGAAACATGCTTCACCATCCATAGCTTGAGACAGGGCATCATGGACCACAGGGTGAAGAGAAAGACATCTTACATAGCAGGAAAAAAGGAGATAAGGGGTTAAAAATGCTGCCAGCTTAAGGCCGGGCGCGGTGGCTCACGCCTGTAATCCTAGCACTCTGGGAGGCCGAGGCGGGTGGATAGCTCAAGGTCAGGAGTTCGAAACCAGCCTGACCAAGAGCGAGACCCCGTCTCTAAAAAAAAAAAAAAAAAAATGCTGCCAGCTTCTCCTATGCTTGTTTATACAGTAGAACCTGAAATGACCAGCGGTCCTTCACTAAAGCAGGACTCTGACCCATGGCTAACATTCAGTACCCAAAAGGAGATTGTCAATGAAGCAATGAGGAAGACAAGGGCTTGTTATTTTGGTGGAATGGTCTTCCTAGAGGAAAACTGCCAGGATAGTAGCTTATTCTCCCCAACTCTAAATCCCAGGGAAAGATGAAAGTCCTGTTGAATAGTTAGGGGAACAACGAAGACTAAGATCAAGAGTTAAGTAAGGATGATCTTAGAGAGGCAAAGGTCACATGGCTAATGCATCTGTGGCCAGTATTACTCTATTAGTCACAGTCATATGACTAATGTGGTCATGTGATGGAGAATTTATTACAAAGAAACTGGGTGATCTTGGTCCTGTTCTCAGAGTAGCTGAGTATCCTGAAGTCTGTCATTGGAAGCAGATGATCAAAGAGACAACATGACGTTAAAAGTGGACATAGAAGCTACGTGGGAAGGACTCAGGGCCCTTGTGTTTGTCATTTCCATTGCTTGGAACGATCTTCCCAGGATCTTTGCATGTCTGGCTTCTCATCATTCAGTTCTCTTCTAAAATGTCATCTCCTGAGGGGACCTCACAGACCTCTTAACTGAAAATAGGCCCTAGTTACCTTCTATCACATTGGTCTATTTTATTTATGCCCTGGAACTCATCACAACCTGATATTTTTCTTATTGATTTATTTATCATTTGTCCCCCCTTAGTAAAATACAAGCACCATGAGAGTAGAGATCTTGTCTTGTTCAAGAAGGAACCCAGTGCCCAGTACAGTATCTGACACCTAACAGAAGTTCAATACGTATTTTAGAATGATCAGCAGAATGGATGAGTCACTGAATGAAGAGGGGTGATAGGAGGTAATAAAACTTAGTATGGTGAAAAGTGCATAAAATGGGCAGAAAGAAATACTCAGGTGATGGCAGCCAAGCTATCACATGTAACAACAGCAGGCAAAACAAGTGCAGGACCCCAGGCTGGGATTGCTGTGTTGCCAAACCCCAGAGGGTAACATTCATACCTACCCTCACCAAGGCTGGGTTTGTGCACCTACCCTCTGCTTCCACAAACCCATATAGGTTGAATCTAGAAAAGCATCTATAATCCAGAATTGTGATGAGTTTCTAATTTACCTAACTTGATAACTAGCCTACATGTTCCTAGAAGGACCATGTCTTATTTATGACAGCATTCATCTTATAGAGATAGTATTTAATAAGAACTTGTAGAATGGATAATTATGTTACATAGACAATCCCTTTACCACCCTAACCTAATTGCTGAATTCTGCAGCTTCAGCCCATTGCAGAATTTGGGTCCAGAAGGGCAAATATGTTTCATCATGTATGCCATATTTGCAACTATTAGTGACTACTTAAAGGGTCATGAAGAGAAGGATTTTAAGGCTGGTTCTAGTGTCAAATGGAAACGAATACAATGATAGATTAGTAACATCTGCCCTGGGCAAGGGAGAAAGGGATGGCATGAGATGAACGAATGTTCTAACCCAATCCCTTGGCATGGAAGTCTCCGCATTAGCAACATGTGACTATAACTTGACTCAATCCTTCCAACCATCTCTTTGTAGTTAGTCAATATATTTATTCAATGCATAAATCACACTTCGTGTGTTTTGAACTCTCCTCCCTGTGTTCTCTTCTTGTTAAAGCATATTCAATACTGTATACCATGGAGAGAGAAGCATTCCTGGAGAATAAAGTGATATAGGGAACAATGAAAGCAGGAAAAGGAAAAGGAGGAGGGAGAATGGATGCAAAGGGGAAATAAGTGAAGGAAAGTAAAAAAAAAAGAGAGAACACTTAGGTGTTTAAATATTGGAAATAACAGAATAGGAAAATGAAAGAATAGGAAGAATTGGCTAAGAGAAGAGCCAAAGAAAAAGATAGAATGCAAATCTTTTCTTGGATGGTAATTCAGATGTGAGGCTTTAAAATAGGGTTAATAATATCTGATCCCTCTGAAATCCTAGGGCTAAATCAGATGTTCACTTGGGATTTCATCAGGTATATAAATTAATAAGTTTCCAGGTTAATTTGTCTCTTTCTTGCTTCTTTTCTTCTCTTCCATCTCCTATCTTCTTTCCATTTTTTCTCCCTCCCTCCTTTGTTTGTTCCTTCCTTCCATTTTCCATCCCTCCTTTCTTTCCTTTCTTTCTCCCTTCTTTTTTTCTTTCCTTTCTTTTTCATCCACCCTTAATTTGTGAATAATACTGTGCCACTGCTAAGAATAATTTTACAAAATGAGAGGCCCATTTCTTAACCTCCACTAGGTCTCAGTTCATTTGGGGGATGAGATTGCATATGTCTATATCATAGAGGGGAAGTATCCTTGGGATTGATGAGACATGGATCAGGGTCCTGGTTCAGCCATCTTGGCTACTCTGTGAATTTATATCCATGAACCTCAATTTTTTCATATATAGACTAGAAATAATAACAACACCTACTCTTACTTACTCAAGCTAAAAACTTCAGAGATCCCATGGATTTCATACACTCTTTCATCTCCTATATTAAATTGGTCCCCAAATTCTGTGTAGCTATCCCTTGACTTGGTTTTTCCTCTATATTTTACTACTGATGCTGAGAATTTAACTCTTATAATGTCTTTCCTGGACACTGCATCTGGTCTTCCTGCCTCCAGACATTGCTTTCCAATCCATCTCCCTTATTATGTCTAATATGGTTAATCTTGCATGCATATCTAACAGATTTTCTCTCCTGCTTATATCTCTCAGAGACTTTTTGTTATGGGTTCAATTGTGTCCCTCCAAAAAGATATGTTGGAGCACTACCCCTCAGTACCTCAGTACTATCCTTCAGTGCCTCAGAATGTGCCCTTATTTAGAGATAGGGTCTATATAGAGGTAGTTGAATTAGAATGAGGTCATTTGCATGGCACTAATCCAATATGACTGGTGTCTTTATACAAAAGAGAAACATGATCACAGACAAGCACACAGGGAGAATGTATGAGAAGATGAATGCAGAGATTGGGGTAACTGCCAGGAAACCATCAGAAGCTAGGAGAGAAGCATGGCAAAGATTCTTCTGCACAGTCTGTAGAAGAAATCAACACTGCAGACACTATGATCTCAGACTTTCAGCCTCCAGAACTGTGAGACAATAGATTTCTGTTCTTTAAGCCTCCCAATCCATGGTACTTTTCTACAGATGTCCTAGAAAACTAGTGCTCTTCCCCTGGCCTAGAAGATGAAGTCCACACCCTTTATGATAGTGTACAAGGCCATCTAGGATCTAATTCTGGCCTGTTTTCTAGGATCTACCACCATTCTGTCCTCTAGAGATGGCCTATTAAAGTCTAGAACCTTCTCAAGGTTCTCTGAACATGACTTTGCGTGTTGCACATACTTCTCCATTTTCTTATCATATCACATTCATCCTTTGAGAATCAGCTCAATTGTCACCTTTTTAGAGATGCCTCTTCAACCTTGTCTCCCTGAAGGGAGTTTCTCTCTTCTGTCTCCCTTACATCTTGCGCCAGCCTCACTGAAGCACTTATTCCATTGAATCACATTTGTCTTTGTCTTATGACTGTGTTTCTCTGTGTAGACTGAGAGAACATTGTGGGTGGAGCTCACTTCTTATTTACTTCTTTCTTTCCCTCCAGTGTGAAGCCCAGGGAGGTGGCTTATGAGATCCAACAATCCTTGCTGGTAGGAGCTGAGTTAGGATCAGTGGAAACTGGGCTGGACTAGAGGTGGTGAGAACTTACTTCTGTGTTTACTCTGCTGCTCAGTTGCTGGATGTTCTTGGGCAAGTTCCCTCACCTTCCCAGTTTCTGCCTTCCTGTCTGCAAATTTGGGTGATTGGTCAGATGATCTCTAAGGGTGCCTTAACACTGACCTCTGGGAGTCTTCTCCTAAGAATACTCTTTATGGCATTCTCAAAGGAATCCAAACTGGAGTTATAAATACTGAATGAAAGAATTTCAGGAGACTTAGGTGAAATGGCAATGTTTCCTCACCAAAGGGCCTGCTCAAGTACCCCATGTATTGCTATGAAGGTAGTCACTTCTTTTGTTTCCTGGCAAGGTTAACTGTAACCAAAAACTACAAGGACACTAAGGCTGGGGTTATAGTTATAGCTGTAGTTTTAAATTGAATGTCCATTAAGAACATTGACTGGGTTATTTAAGGCCAGTCCCCTTTTTTGCTGTCAGAGATCTTAAAGGCAGTTAGAAGGAGGCTGCAAGAGGAAAGGCAAGTGCTTCCAACAAGATATCTGCAAAACCTGAATGGGAAAAAACTCTAGGGTAGAAGGTGAAGGTCCCCACTGTACCCATGGCCCTCTTCCTGCTCTTCTCTCAGCACTTGCAACCTCTCCCTTAAGCAAAAAGAGGCTCACTTGCTGAGACAGAGCCACCTGAGGTGTGGACTTCCAGTGGACTGTTTGGTCAGTTGGTGAGCTAGATTTTACGATAGGAAAAGGCAAAAATCTTTATTTCTGCAATAGTGCAAAATTATGTTAGTTAGTGATAAATTTTCACATGGGAAATTCTTGGCTGATCTTGCCCTTAGTGAAAGTTCCCTTCATTTCAACACTGTTCCTGGGAGATCCATATCTTGACAGCCTGGAGCAAAGAAATTGTTCTCATGCTCTATGAGTAAGTAAGCATGGCTCTATGTGTGTATAATACAGACAGATTTTTTTGTTTCCTCCTGAGATGTTTCATATAATATTTGGTTCATAGCTTGCTAACTTCTGCACATCACTTGGCCTCCATGGTTCACGTGCCTTGCTGTAAAATGGGTATAATGATGTCGTATTAACTCTTACTTTTTATTTCTAACAAAGCCTATTCATTTATCTCATCTAATGCCTTCTACTCAATGATGCTACTTCTAGTGTTAAGACCTACAATTTGTTGAAACAAAATTGTGACCTTAAATTAGTTTTGCAAAAGATCATTAACTGATTTTAGTTGGGAGAAAACCCATAAACCTCTGCACTGTTGTAGGTCTGCTAGTGACAGCCTTGGGTCCTTCAAAGGCTCTGATTGGAATTCCAGTGACATTTCTTTCTAGGTTATACTACAACTCTTTCCTTTCTATTTGTAATTACATTTTTAAAAATAATCAAGGAAGTTGATATTATCACTTCCATTTACTAGCCAAGAATATTGGTACTTGAGGAGAGTAAATGATGGTCCCAATGTCACCAAGTGGCAAGAAGCAGTCAGTACTTAGAACTGGCTCTTCTGACTCCATGGCCGGTGCTTTTTCCACACAAAGGTGATTATATTTGCCATGTTTCAAAGTTGTTTAATGCTTTATCTTAACACAGAGTCAAAAATATATATTAAGTGCTGACTATAAATCAGGCTCTCTGATAAATGCTAAATATCTCTCAATCTTTCCCCTTGGCGAGGCTCACAATTGAATAGTCAAGATAAGATTTCTGCAGCAATAGCCCCAGTACAGAGCAAAATATAGATAGTTTAGGTGCTAGAAATTGCTCAGATTATCTAGCTAAAGAGTTCAGAATTTATTCATAGGCCGTAGGGAGCCACTGAGAGTCTTTGTTGAGTGTCCTGTGTTCACTGAGCTCTTAAAACAATGGAATGAGTTTAGAGTAAAGATTTGTAGACCCACCCCGCCCCAAGGAAAAATGGAGGAGAACAAGCAGGATGTAGTGACCTGTTCAAGTCACAATGAGTAGGTGGGAAGAACCAGGACTCCCAACCAGGTGACAGGTAGCCTCCCCATTGCCCTTTCCTCAGCTTCTACGGTGCAGATGGGTGGAAATTGGCCGGAAAGGAAGACAGGAACTGCCCTGGCTTTGGTCTCCTTCTTCTCTAGGCCATTGCACACATGTCTTCTGGCTCTTAGGGTCTATTTCACTCATGCACTTTTCTGCCTGGCTCTTTGAGAGTGGAATTAACCATGTCACTTGCTTTGGCTAATGGATTGTTATCGGATCTGACACAAGTGGTATCTTAAAATGGCCTTAAACTCTAGGTTTGCTCTTTGGTGCTTCTGCCACCACGACGTGAGCATGGCCAGCCTATCTCAGAGTGAGAGGGCACTGCAAAGTTGCACAGTGAAGAAAGTGGATATGGAATGGGGGTAAAATTGGGGCCATTGTTGCAATTTGCCAGCATCCACCTGTTTTCAGGCCCACCCTTCATGGCATACCATGCTGTCTTTCTATAGTGGCTACATTGCATCTTGTTAATTGCATGGAAGGTTATCACATGGAGGTTGACCAACCCCTCGATCCTAGTTGTACCTCTCCTTTAAGCATGACATAAGTATCCTCTCTTCCAGGAGATAGTAAACACTTCTAAAGCTTGCCAATGATGCCCTTCTCTGGACATCTAGAACAAGTAAATATTGGCACCCTGATTAATACACTGTCTCTTGATATACTGTCTTATTTGAACATCTCCTTCAAGCAAATAGAGAGGCAGGGAGAGTCCAAATAGCCGGGAATTCCTGGGGTGGAGAGGACTCCACTGCAGACATGTAGAGCCTCTTCAAAATTGGTTCCTAAAGAACTCCAGGAAAAGGCCTTATTCAAACAGGAATCATGGAGCTCAGGCCCATGAGCCTTATCTACAGGGACAGAGGATAGGAGATGAAATTGTGGGTAGATATTTGGTGAGACAGCAAACTTGAATTTGTGGACAACCAGGGGACTGTGCCTTTGTCAAAAATATTAATAATACATTCCAGTCTCCTTTTACTGGTCACCTACTCCAAGTAGGTGTTATAACCCTCATTTAACAGAGGGGAAAACTGAGACTCAGAAAAGAGAAGTGATTTATACAAGATCAACCAGCTACTAAGCAGAAGAAATAGAATTCAAACCCAAGACTGCTTAACTCACAGCCTGGTGCTTTTCTGCTTTGCCATTTCCAACATGTGTTAGTACTATTGTCGTTTCTAGCCATAAAATTCCTTCCTCTCTGCAGACCATAGTAACACCCTTCCCGATGGGACTGTACTACTAGGTAGGGATTCTGTTGGAAAAGTGGTTTTAGAGAAGATAATCCCACTGGCAGACAGGTGTACCTGGTTCCTCAGCCCCACTGTTGACCTGTCCCACATGTGCTGGCAGGCCACAACATTGGTTGGTGGAGCACTTAGGCTCATTTAGGGGAGGAAAGAGCAGAGATTCTAGCTCTCTAGATCCTGTGTGATCCTAGGAAAGTCACAGACCTATCTGGGTATGAGTTCCTTCAATTATAAAATAAGGGAGTGGGACTACGTTTAATTCAACAAAAAACTTCTTGGCACCTACTAGCGCTAGTGAGAGAGAGAATCAGAGAGAAGAGAGATGTGGAGGAACATCAGTCTTTGCTTCCAAGGAACATATGGTCCACAGGGGGTGAGAACACATGCTCAGGATACCCCACATGGCTTAAACTGTGGGGAGAGCTTTGGAAGGGGTGTTGCCATACTGTGGGTGTCAAGGTGGGGGAGGCCTGGAGGGCTGGGAGGGGAAGGTTGCATCAGGAAGTTAACAGGCAGGGGAAGCTCAAGAGTGCGTGATGTTTTAAAGAGGGGTAAGGGTCTCATTTCATCTAAGTATCCCCAGACTACATATACATACACACACACACACACACACACATACATACTCTCTTACCCTTCTTTTAAATTTTAATTTTTTTTACTATATATAGAATTATTAAAATATGTTTAGACAGGAAACAAAATGAGATAATGTAAGCTGAATAGTGTCATTTGTCCTTTTATATGGAAATAGTGCTCATGGCAAAATAAAAGAGGGGCATAATATGGTATGTTACGCTATCCATATTCAAAATGTAAAAGATAATTTCTTTTTTCCAAATGTAGCCTTTCTTTTTCCTGTGAAATGATGATGATGATGGTATTAACAGTAATCATAAAAATTACCATTCACCAACCTCTCTTCATGAGCCAAGGCACAGTACAAAGTACTTCACATGTTATTTTTTTCAACCTCACTATGACTTTGAGAGGTGGATACTCTGTCTCCATTGTACAGAAGAAGTTTTGAAACTTCCAAATCTACTCAGCTAAGAACCCAGTGTTGCCTAACTGAAAGCCAAGTACTTGAATAGCCTCCAAGGATGTCAGAAGGTGGTTCCAGAGGTCTACACACAGGACTGAGAATCAGACTTCTAAATGTCATAGCATTCTTCTGTAAGTTTAAAGGGCTTCCAGTGATGAATCTTTATGTTATAGATGATAATGGAGGCAACAGCAGGGCCATCTCAGCCAGCTGTTGGCTGTTGTGCTTGTTAAAGTCCCTGAGCTTACTTCTTTGACAGCATTGACTACCCCATGCAGCAATGAGCACTCTGGTCAATGACCCCTGTTGAGCTCCCAGCCAACAGCCCACATCAACCACCAGTCATATGAGTGAGCCATCTTGGGCCTGCAGCCCAGGAGAGCCTTTAAGTCAGTATAGCTCAAATGCCAACTAGCCATAATCACATAAGGGTCACGACGGAAGAACCCACCAGTGGAGCCCAGTCAACCCCGAATATTATGGCAAACAATGACAAATTATTTTTTTGTTTTGTTTTGTTACACAGCAATAGATAATCATAGCAGTACACTAAGTTAGGTTGAATTTCAGGCCTACAGTATTTTTTTTCTAGAAAATAAATTTTTGGCTTTAAAATTTAAGTTCTTACGTGGGAAAAGTTGCCGTTGACTATTATGTAACGGGTCACCTCCATTAGATGTTGGCAGTGAGTGTGTTTTCTGCATCTGTATTGGCAAGAGGTGCTGTGTAGACAGACATTTCAATAGACTTAAGTTTGGCAAAACCATTAGTATATTTAAAAAGGGGGGAAACATGATGTCCAATGCCAAAGAACTTGTAGAGATTCCTGGAAAACCATGGAAAAAAGACATTTATAAATATCAAGAGTAGATTAGGTTATAGAATAATGTACAATGCAGTGTTTTAACAGACAAATCATGTTGGCCATTTCTAATTTTCTCATATGATAACAATCTGATCTAGTAGAGCAAAAGGAAGTAGACTTGCATTACTGAACTAATTTGCATGATATTGATATATTATCCTTTTAAACAATCATAATTATGCATCCAGATATCTTAATGAAGGTTTATGTAGAGATTCTTTATTGAGATTCTTTGATTTTCTTTTTTTGTTGTTTTTCAAATTCTAATATCTTGCTGGCTTCACGAAGGAATTTGCAGGATTAATTTTAGTGATCTGAAACATTTTAAACAGTATTGGAACTATTTGTCTTCATAGGCTTTGTAAAATCCTCTTGTGAAATACTCTTGGCCTAAAACTGTGTATGTGTGCATGTGTGTGTGTGTGTGTGCTGTAGGGAGCGTGGGCATGAAAGAAGAGGAGTCAACGATGACTGCAGAATTCTGGCTTGCACATAATGTAGATAGTGGTGCCATTGCTTGAAATAGGGAGCTTTGGAAGAAGGCCAGGATTAGGTAAAAATCTCATGGATTCGATTTTAAGAAATGTTGATTTTCAGATTTTGGCTGAGGAGGAGCCTAATGATGACAATGTACTTGTCATGAACATCACTAGGAAATGTGTGTAGAAACTGTGTTTAAAAATTGTATTAGTTTTCTAGGGCTGCCATAGCAAAGTGCCACAAATTGGGTGGCTGAAACAACAAAAATTTATTCCCTCACAATTCTGGAGGCTAGAAGTCCAAAATCAACCCTGTTGGCAGGGTTGATCTTGTCTGAGGACAGTGAGAGAAGGATCTATTGTAGGCCTCTCTTCTAACTTCTGCTAGTTCCTTGGCTTGTGGTGGCATAACTCCAATCTTCACACGGCATTTGCCCTGTTTGTCTGGGGACACCAGTCATATGAGATTAGAGCTCACTTTACTGACCTCATTCCAACTTCATTACCTCTGTAAAGCCTGTATCTCCAAATGAGCTCATATTCTGCCATCCTGGGGTTAGCACTTCAACATAAGAGTTCAACCCCTAACAAATATCAAACATGCTATTTTCACTTAGATTTTATGTTTATTTTGGGGTAGCTCATGGGGAAGGGCCAATGAAGATTATTTGTGGAAATGTGCCCCCCACCAGACACTCATTGTTGTTGCCACTAATTTGCTGCCATGTATTGAGGTGACTTCAAGAAATTCAAAAGTAGGCCAGGTATGGTGGCTCACACCTGTAATCTTAGTACTCTGGGAAGCTGAGGCAGGAGAATTGCTTGAGATCAGGAGTTTGAGACCATCCTGAGCAAGAGCAAGACCCCATCTCCACAAAAAAAAGAAAAAATTAGCCAGGCACGATGGTGCATGCTTGTTGTCCAAGCTACTTGGGAGGCTGAGACAGGAGAATCATTTGAGCACAGGAATTTGAGATTACAGTGAGCTGTGATGATGGCACAGTACCGTCAATGGGGCAACAGAGTGAGACTCTGTTTTAAAAAAATATTCAAAAGTACATATTATGCTAAGTGAAAGAAGCCAGTCACAGACTAATATTGTATGATTCTATTCATATGAAATACCTGGAATAGGCAAATCCATAGGGACAGATTAGTGGTTGCTTAGGACTGAGGTGGGGCTGGGCTGTGGGCCACTGCTGATGGATGTGGGGTTTCTTTTTGGGGTGATGAAAATGTTCTAAAATTAAATTGTAGTGATCGCCTTAAGTGCACATATAGTAATAACATTCATTGTGCGTCTGGCAGATGGGAGGGGGGATGTGGGGATGGGTATATACACATCTAATAGGTGCAGTGCATACCATCTGGGGGATGGACACACTTGAAGCTCTGACTCAGGTTGAGTAAAGGTGATATATGTAACCTAAACATTTATACTGCTGTAATGTGCTGAATGTGCTGTTTTTTTTTTAATCGTAGTGTTCAACATATAACTCTGTGACTGTATTAAAAACTATTGAATTATAACTTTAATCGGGTGAATCATATGGTATATGAATTATATATTAATAAAGTTGTTAAGAAAGAGCAGACATTGTCAGCAGCTGGATGTAGTGATGTTCGACTAGATGAATTTTAAAATCCATTTCAGCCAAGAGATTCTTCATCTTTCTGGGTCTCAGTTTTACCATTTGTAAAATGAGAAGACTGGCCTCTATTGAATAGATGATCCCCTTTACAATTCAGCTTTAAAAGCATCACCTGACACCCTTAACTTTACCTTATGGAGCAGACTAGTTTAAAGCGTGGGCTTTGGGAGAAACAGACTTGGATTTGAATCTAATTCTTCCCTCTCCTACTGGCTCTGCAACTTCAGGCAAATTATTGTAGCTCTCTGAAGCTTAATCTCCAAATGGGGATGGGATATGGAATGGGAAGAATACCATGGAGCTTTTGGGAAGATTTAACGTGATACTATTTGAAAGGGCTTAGCAAGTACCTGGCACATGGTAAAGCACTAAAAGGAGGTAGCTATTGTTACTTTTAGCATTAATTTCCTGGAGCCAAGACTAATGACTCTACTTCACCAAAATGGGCCAGATGACTTTTGTTCAACAGGAAACAGACCATTGAATTGTCTTTTCATGTTTGATGCTCTATCAGTTACACATCCCACACAATTTTTAATTATTAAGTCATTCAGCATAGCAGCATCTGTGTTAGTCAAGAGCATATTTTCCTCACACCCCTCCTGTAGTCTGGCAAGATTTTTGTGTTATCAAATAATCAGCTTGCTTCTGTTTTCAAGAGGCACCAAATGCCATGTAGAATGTGACAAATTTGTGATCATTAAAAGTAATCTTGATAGATGCAAATACATCTAGTTAATATTTATTGAGCACATATTTTGTTCAAAACAGTATGCCAAGCACAGAGGGAGGTGCAAAGATGAGCAATAGAAAGATGTTACTCTCATGAATCGCACAGTTTAATGGGGAAGATACTCCCATGTATTCATTTGGTGATACATCAGATGTTATTACAGGGATGGAAAGATACATGGTGCAGTGCATTGTGTTGATCCCAACAATAGATGTATGAACTAAGTACAGAGGACACCCAGAGAACAGAGTGATTAATTCAATGTGTGGAGGGCATGGGTGCCAGATGGAGAGGTGGAAGAAAGCATTCCTGGCCAAAATCAGGGAACACATTGAATTTCTCTCCATTGGACTAACAGGTCAAGCCTTTTAATAACCTGAATTTCTGATTCAGAGACCAGGGCAAGCTTCGTCTCTAGGTAGAGCAGCCTCTGGAAAGACAAGAGTAGGACTTGGATATTTAGAGAAGGGACTAGGGAGGGAGATCATAGAAAAAGAAGCTGGGGTCAGATTGTAAAAGGTCTTCATGCTAAGACATTAAGGCAATAAAAAATACTCAGAGGGGACAAACCTAGAATTGTGCATAAGAAAAAGCATGTGTATGTGTGTGTATATGTGCATGTGTGCCATGCTAGAAATATAATATGCAGGCTGCTTTTTACATGGTGTTCTCAATCCAGCATTTTGTTTGCATTGATCAGGAAATTGCTTTTTTTTTCACAAATAGGTAAATATTCAAGCAATAAGACAGTATGTAGCTTCAACAGCAAACCCACTGCTGACTCATTTGTCTCTCAGCAACAGAGCTTTTCATTGTCAGTAACGTTAATTATACCTATCACTCACTCCAAAATGACCTTTATTTTTCCCTCTTATAACATTCTCTCCTTATGGGCTCATGTTTGAGAGACTGGAGACTAGTGACATCAGCCTGAGTTTTCACCATGTGGCAATCAGGGCTCTGGAAGCACAGGTCAGTGCCTCTGGCCTTACATGCCCAAACTGAATGGGTGAACCATTCCCTGCTACCAGGATGCAGAAAATCAGGTTTCCCATTTGACAAACAATTCTTCATTTCAAAGGGTTAGGGCAAGATTTGCAGAAGGGAGTTGGAAGGAGCCAACATTTATTAAGGCATTACTGAATGAGTGTGGGACTTGGAGTCTAAAGATCCATGTTTGAATCCCAGATCTGCCACTTATTTGCTAGGTAACTTAGAGTACATTGCTTCTCTGCTTTGTCCGTGTTTCTTCTTTTTCTAGAAAATGGGGATGGCAATATTTACTCCACAGAGGTATTGTGTAGATTGAAGGAAGTTTTGGATGTAAAGCGTGCAGTGCATACTCAAGCACAAGGTTGACTCCTACTCTCGAAGGCGCAGGAAGATGGACAGCTGGGGTGGTACTGTCATCTCCTGCAGGCTTTCGGAAGCCAGCCTGTAAAGGGAAAATAGAGTAAAAATCACCCTTGAAAATCCCTTAAGTCAAAGAATAGCACATATGGTTTTATGCACACATAATAAAAGACTGCTTCTGGTTAGTGGACAAGGTCAACAAAAAACGAGTAAGTGAAACATATATTTTTACACTAGAATCATATTTGTCATAGAACTTGTTCAGCATATTAGAGGTACATGGGACCCAAGAATGCTGAGAGACGGGAATGAGACAGTCCAGAGTCGACTTCATGAGTGTGCAGTCTGTGCAGTTACAAAGGGCCTCACATTCAGAAGGATCCTGTGCTTGCCCCAGTGCTCTGTTGTCATCATATGGAAATTCTTAATTATTTTAGAATGAGAAGTTGCTCAATTTCATTTTTCCATTGTTCCCACAAATTATGTAATCGGTCCTCGTCACAATCTTTAAGTTGTTATTTCTCTCTACTCCTTTTCACACCCATTTGGTGTAGCTGAATCCACATAAAATAAAGCTGTGTATGACATGTTGCTGTAGCAAACTAACTATTGTACACAGTACCTTAGTACATTTTCAAGTGCACCCTGAGAAAGGGATATCATTGTCCCCATTGGACGGTTGTGTGATTTACTCAAGGTCACATGATTAGTAAGGGGTCAGATCAGGATGGGTGTGCCTGTCTAGTCTTTCTATTATGCCAGAATAAATGATAAGAAAAAAAAATAAAGATTCATTCCAGTCCAAAAGTAACTGTAAGAGGAAGACACTTGAACTAAACTGATGTTCTGGGCCATTCTGGACCCAGCGACACGTAATTCATTTATGTTAAAATTTCCCAGGTTTTTGCTTGCTTCCTGACATGGAATTTGCAGGGTTATACTCATCATTATGTTCCCAGCCCCTTGCACAGTGGTTGGCATGTGGAAGAAGCTCAATACATACTTGGCGAATAAATGATATTCCTGCCAGGTTATTCTTCACTCTTTGTTAAGTTGGCCTTCCTTCTTGCAGATTCATACCTCTGCTCCTTTTCTTTAAAGATATGTCTGTTTGACAGAAGATTGTTCTTTAGCAAGCTTGATGACTGATTATATCGGGCAGAAAGCCTCAAGATCTTAACTAATGAACAAACAAAAACTTTGCTGATGATTTGTTTTGTATAAGACTTTGCTGGTTTATTATTTTAATGGTGTAGCAATATTCCAGCTACCAGTTGCATTCTCCACTGTCTGGGAGTGCCTTGAAAAAGGCCTTAGGAGAAAGAACACCTCTTCCAGGCTGCTGCTTTTAACCCAAGTTGGCAGTGCTCCCCCTACCAAGCCTGGGAATTCACATACTCTCTCAGTGTCTTTATCCACTTATCCCTCCCTCTGCCCCCTCCTAAATTGTTCAACACACCCCTCCTCTCCATGACCCATCACTTCTCCAGCTTGGAACTCACATTTCTCCTTCCTGGAATAATTCAATTGCCCTCAGCAGATCTCTCTTCCTCCTTCTAAGGTAGTCACCACACACTAACCAGAAGATCTTTCTAATACCGGACTCTAAACTCAGCACCCTCTGCTTAGAAGGCCTCTCTGGTCTCTCACGGACTGCAGGAAAAGTTGATACCTCTTGGCACAGCACTGGAGTGTTCTTACCATCCAGCTACCTTTCTAGTTGGTTTCTCTGCATAAACCCACTCTTGTGGCCTCACCCAGGTCCACAGTCTGGTTCTCTGAGTAGAGAGTACTGGGGCAGAGTTATTGTTCAGGTGAGAGGGAGGGTGGAAGGAACACAGTTAAACTGTGGTTGTGCAAGACTAATGGGGGCCTCTGTCAATCCTGTCAGGAGCTCTGGAGCAAAAAAAAAAAAAAAAAAAAAAAATAGAAGCTGCCAGAATTTTCTCTCATTGGACCCAAATGGCTGAGAAGTCATGGGGAGTGGGCTTCCCCTGGGATGGCATGACCTTGGGTGAGGGGATCTCTGCAGCCCAGGCCACCCCTAAGATGCTGACAGCTGGAGGTGTTTGCCTGCAACACTGCCAGAGGCTGGAAAGACAAGCTCTCCCTCCCAGAAGGAGGACCCAGGAAGCACACCTACTTCACTTAACCTCTTTTTCCTCCTTTTTTTGTGGCTTCATGCCTCTGTACTTGCCTTTTCTTCTGCTTGAAATACCCCTTGCCTGCCTCTTTTCTCTCTTTGATCTGAATACTTTCAGTTTCCCTTTGTGACTGATGTCACATGCCACGTCCCCTTGAAGCCTCCTCTCACTCTCCCAGGCAGAAGTGGTGGCTATTTTATGCTATCAGTCAATGCACATTACGTACATGCACCACATAATAAGCTCCAGACTAGACACTGAAGATGAGGAAGGCACAGTCCCTGCCTTTGTGACCTCCTAAGGAGATGTCCCCTTCTTTTGTGCCCTATCAGTACTTATTGCTTTCTTTCATTATGGCATCTACCCCATTGCTTCTTCATTCATCTACTCAATCATTCATTTGTTCATTCTCTGTTCATTCTCTGCCCAATATTCCACTAAGCGCTGGGGTACAATGATGAACAGTCACGTTTGCTGAGGGATAAATATCAGTCAGTGGATCATATAAAGCCTGCATAAGTCTGACTTGAACAAAGAATCTGAAGAAGTTCATGGAGTTATGAGGTTTTCTAATACTGCGTTTGACTTAGGGAGGTCAGGGAAGTGGCTGACAGAAGTGATCACTATAATACAATTTGGAGGAGACGAAACCTTTCAGGTGAAGATCCCAGAATGTGCCCAAGTCCCATGGCAGGAAAGTGAATGGAGAATTTGAAGATGAGAAAGAAGTTGGGTGAGGCTGCAGTTCACACAGCAGGGAGAATAGTAGAGAGCGATGTGTTGTTGTGATTGCCAACTCTCATGAGAAAGCTTATGGCTTGGTATTTATGCTCAGAGCTGTGGAAGTCATTACAAGGTTTTAAGCAAGAGGTTGAAATGATCATATTAGAGATCTGAAAATATGTGCTGGCTTCAGTGTGGGGACAGATTGGAGGAGAGGAAAGGCACCACGGGGAGAGAGTTAGGAGGCAATTTTCAGTGAACTAATGAGATGAGGGTAGCTTGGAGTAAGGTGGGGGGTGTAGGGAAGGGGATAGATCTAGAGCAATTGAGGAAAATAACCCTGACAATTCTTGGTGATTGGTTTGTATGTCACTGGGGATGATGGAAAGGGAGGTGTCAAAGCTGACTTCAGATTCTTATTGATACCTAACATTTTGGGGTTCCAGATGCAATGAAAATTATAAACCTCTCTCTGGAGCTAAACACACACATGCACACACACACACACACACATACACACACAGAGCATTTTGTATATCATTTCAGAGGGATATATAGAACTTCTGAAGCCCATTCATGAGCCCCAGGTGGGAAAAAAGACCAAGTCTTATTCCTCGCTGTACCTGTAGATTCTATTTTAGAAAAAATAGTGTAGAATCTGGCAAACAGTACGTTTGTTGAAGCAGTGAATAAAGGTGAGAGGAGATGAAGATTACTGAGAGGCTCCTGGTGGTTAATTCTTGGCCCTTTCCACTATAATATGGATATAGGAGTCTTAATAGAAGTGCTACAACTTGAAAATCAATGAACCAAATGCTCATTAGCTTGCAAGGCAGTATTAGGTGGAAAAGTCCACAAATGGACTCATGAGCCTCCAGGTGGTGAAGAAGAATAAATTTCAAAGTATTAAGGCTCCAAAGACCCAAGATTTGTTTGTGGTAGATGTCTTTTCGTAATGCTAAGTACTTTGGACTAAAGAATATAACTGTTTGCTTTTTTTTCATGTGAGGGAGCGTATTGTTTAGAGATGAAGACAGTTTGCCTATGGCTGGGTGGACAAAGTAAGTTAATGTCTTGCATCTTGTGATTCATTTTTACCTCATGGAAGAAGCAGAAATGGTAATTGTGTTCATAGACAGAGATTTAGAACAGAATCATGGCTTTGCAGATAAGTTATTTCAGGAGGCCAATAAAGATAAGAGGGAGAAGGAGCACATAGGAGGAAGCCTTAGGAAAGATTTAGTTTGCACATATTAACCCTACACTGGGTTGGATTTTTCCCTTTGTGCTTTGAACAGCTGCATGTTAGGGAGAAAGCGCCATCTGAACCATGGACTCTATGAGGGGCCTTAGGGATCACCTGGTTCAGCCCCCATCTAAGCAGGAATTCCCTCTGCAAGACCCTGGGCAGATGGCCTGTGGTTCCTTCTGAAGCTGCTCTAATCAGGCTCCCTTGTTGAACAGCTCTGAGATATAAAGTCCTGTCCTCATTGTTCAGTCTATGCTAGGAATGGCAAATAGACTTACATTTGCATGACAATTCCAATTACTTGATACTGCCTGCCTAGAGCTCTGAGCTCTAGGATTCTGAGGCTGAGTCTGGATTTAAAAAAAAAAAAAGAAAAGGCAATTGTGGTAACCTGGAAACCTATATATTTGTTCTATATTTGTCATTCCTGGGCTAGATCTTTCATTTGATTAATTCAACTTATATTTATTGTGCATCTGCTACATTCTAGCTGTGGTCCCAGGGGTGAGGAAGCTAAATCCCATGGTTGTTTCTCAGTTCTCATTTTACCTGCTCTGTCTGCAACATTAGACACAGTTGTTTACTTTTTCCTTCTTAAAATATGTTCCTCCCCCACAACCCCACTCTGTCCTCTACTCTTGCTTTTGGCTTCCCTGAAACCACATTCTCTCTCTACTCTCATCTCATAGGCTACTCCGACTCAATTTCTTCCTCTTCTCCCTCTTAAAATGTTGGGAGGCCACAAAATTTGATCTTGAATCCCTTTTTCTTCCATCTCACTCTCTGTCTGGGTAATCATATCCAATCCCACATCTTCAAATGCCATCTGTAGACTGATGGTACTCAACTTGATGTCTCTAGCCACAAAGTGAAAACTATAAAACCATCTGCTACCTGACAACTCCACTTAGTGGCCTAAAATGCATCTCAAACATCACACATTCAAAAGAGAGCCCTTGATTCCATACTGCCTCCATCTATCCCCAAAATCAAATCTTGCTCACCTTGCCAGTTTTCCCTGCTCAGTAAATGGCACGATTGTGCATTCAGCTGTACTTGCCAATGAGTCAGGGCTTCTCTTCTTCCCTTGTCAGCCCTTATCTAAGCTTTATCAGCTATTTCTGACAATTCTGCCTTCAAAATACTTTCCAGTCTGCCCAAATTACTCTACTTGTTGGCCACATCCTGATCATTCTTGCCTGGAACATATCGATAAAGCCCCTTGCGTTCTTCCTGCTTGCTTTCTCGCTCCCCTTCAGTTCATTGTCCATATAACAAGGAATAGAATTTTAAAAATGAATGCCAATAAGATCATGTAAATTAGTTGTTTAGAATGCTCCTGAGGGTTCCTTGGGAAAAAAAATCCCAATGCCTCCCTGCTGACAGGGTGGACCTCAGTGTTTGCCTCCCCCCAGCCCACTGTCTACTCCTCCATGCATCTTCCCTCCTTGGGGACTTTGTATTTTTTGTTTCTCTGCCTAGAATGTTCTTCTCTCTGAGTCTCCCATGGCTGGCCCCTTCTTATCTTCTAGGTCTTGGCTTAAATTGTACCTTGTGGCCTATCTCCATCACCTCTGGTCTAGATGAACTGTAATCACCCTTGTTTTCCAGTCCCACCCCTGCTCCACACCCTCGACAGGCTCGGCATTGTTGACTCAGTCTAACATGGTCTGTTCTCTGCCCAGCCCTCCAACTTCATCTTCGCTGGACTCTGTGCCTCACCTACTCATTCATCCCACACAGACGATCTCCCCTTTCCCCTCCATCGCTGTGTAGTGGAATGCTTCTGAGCCTTTTCACATGCTGTTCCTCATGACTGGAATTCTCAGCCATCCTTTCTTCTGGCTGACCTCTATTCGTTATTTAAGACACAATCTAGGGAGGTGTCTGGAAATGCTTTCCTGACATTTTTCCTTCCCCAAATTTCATCCACTGCTTTCTGCGCTTGGCTCTTGAGAGCACTCAGGAACTGTTATGTTGTAATCTGTTTCTATTCTCTCTCCTGTTTGGCCCCCTTAGAAGCAGAGCTTATATACATATGGGCTTATCTTCATCCCTAGTACCTAGTACAGACCTTTGCAGTATAATAAATGTTCCACAAAGGTTTACTCACAGGATTTCTGGAAGATAGCAGTGGGCTGACCCTTCTGCTGGGGTAGGTCATAGCCAGGGTTCTACCCAACTCCAGAATTCATGAATTCCAAGTGAGAGCTTACCCCTGGAAGCAGAGAGAACAACATGCCTCAAGGAGAAGCTGCTAGTGTGATGATCAAGGCCAGGGTGCTCAGTGTTGTTCTGAGACCAGGCACAGCTATGAGTTCTACATTCTGCAGGAGCCTGAGTCTCAGTGTTTTACATGTAGGCCTAGAGAAGGATGGAGCCTCAGTAATAGCGGATAAGTTGGGAGGTCAGGAAAGCCTCAGCTCTCCCAGGAATCATCGTTGTGTTCAATCTAGGTATGGCAGCCTCCTTTTCTGAGTACTGCCTCTAACATGCAGCGGAGTCTAACTGGCCGTATTTCCATTTAGTGACCCTGCCTGATTGAGCCAGGAGTAGGCATCCAACTCTACCAAGGCCAATGAGATTCTCCATCTCCCAGAATTTAATAATTAAAGAAGAAAGACACAAAGCATGGAAGGTGGTGGTGTTGACTCAAGCTAATGGCAGCATCCAAGAAATAAGAGCTACAAACCTTTGCTGTTGGGATATGTCCATTTTCTTTCCCTTCCTTAGTCAAATCTTGATTCTACAAGATATCCCAGTACCCCTGCAAAGAGGACAGGGAAAAGGAGGGCATCAGATGAGAGATGGGGGCAGGAGTGGACTGGTCTTCCAGGAGGGAAGAGTGCAATGAAAAAAGAGCCAGGAGTGGATCCCATATCAAGCTGAGCAAGTGCCTTTAGCCTGTAGTAAAATTAAGAACTCCGAGAAAATCAGAGCCACGAAGGATCTTACTCATGAGGACACACTGTGGCCCAGAAAGGGGAATGACTTGCTGAAGCTTCTGCAGTCAATGATTAGGTCTGGTACCCAGGACTCTCATCTCTCAGCCCAGTGCTCTTCCCACCATCTTGGTGGTCCCCAGCTCATCTGGGCTCAGCTCATCGGTCAAGATGAGTCCATTATGCTCACATTCTGTGTCCAAGTTGGTGGCTCCAGGTGATTAGTTGCCTGGGGTTAACCCCATCTGTGCTGTTACTTGGGGGGAAGTGTAAGACCGAGGGAATCTGCCTACATAAGGACCCGAGTGGCCCATCCCTTAAGATTGTGGGATTGAGAACCATAAAGCGATAATCACACCATGGACACCAGTGTGGAGGAACACTGGTCATAATAACATGATGTGATGTGAGCGTGGGGGTGGGACTCTTGAGCTGCCCCACCCCCATACACCCTGCCAGCCCTGCAGCATTCTAGCAGGGCTGCATTCCTGACCTCACACGTAACACTTGTTAGATGGCTTCCAAATTTGGCTGGTTTCAATAATTGCACTCTTCTTTCCAACCAACTCAGTCTTTCCAAGGTGGGAGGATGTCTGCTCTCTCTGTACCATGCAGGTTCTCAGGGTGGCCTAAGATGTGCAGTGCTCCTGCTTGAGTTCTATAGTCGGTCTGAGGCCATTGCCCTTAAAGTATGATCTGAAGCTTGCTCAAATCAGAATCCCTTGGCCTGATGGTAAAAATGCTGACAGTGGGGCCTCTTGCAGACCTACTGAATCATAATGTCTGAGTTACTTAGAGATTTTGAAGATGGTGAGGACTGCGGGTCTACAGGGTTTGTTGAGGCTGGAAAAAATGATGAGTTTAGGCTGGGGAGGTGGTGGTTTCCTGTCCCCACTGTAGCACTTGCTAGCTGGGTGACTTTTAACACATCAATCACTCGCTCTAAGCATCCCTTGAAGGAAAGGAATATGTCTTATATTTATCTCTAATTAGTGCCTAGCCCTAGAACATAGCTTGACTAGTGTTGAATGAATGGATGCATGTATGAGCAAAGATCTTAACCCACATTGCACCTCTTGAATGAGATAACTCAGGGAAAACACCTGCACAATGTCCTGCACATGGTAGGTGCTCACCGAGTGCAGTGCTCTTGCTTTCCCCGTGGGACAGTGGCTTGTTATCTGTGGGTAATGTGTTCAGACACAGTGAAGGTAAAGAGGAGATGACAGGTGCTCAGAGACCTCCCCAAGACCCAGAGGTGATAAGCTCTCTTGTATTCTCCAAATTCCCTTCTTATTCCACTCGTTGTGCTACTCAGTCCACTGTCCTGGGAGTCGCCAAACCCGTGAAGGTCAGCAGAATCCAATCACAGAGGATAGGGAGCTGTTGCTGTCAACGTAGCCAGTGTGAGGTTTCGAAGGCCCCCGGTGGATGCTACATCTGTGTCCAGGGACAGAAGGGTCCTGGCTGTGGTCAGCAGCGAAGGGTAGGGGGCAACAAAGGGGGTTAAGCTGGGGATTTGGGGTCCTGGGTATGAATAAATGAATCCAAACCTTAACACTTGTAATACCACTGGGAAAATAGTGGATTTCTCCTATATTCAATGTTTTTTATTTGTGAAAGGGCCATAAAGGACCTCCCCTATCCATTCCCAGCATTCCTGCGAGAATCAAATGAGGTCATGAGGATATGATTATTGCCTCTACCTGCAGATCATATTGTGATGCTTCCTGCTCCAAGTGTGGTCTTCTGACCAGCATCAGTGTCATCCGGGAGCCTCTTAAAAATGCAGAATCTCAGGCCCCACCCCAGACCTACTGAACCAGATCCTCATTTTAGCATGACATGCAGGTGATTTAAAATACACATTAGAGTTTGAGAAGTGAAGGCTAAGCAATTATAAGGAATTTTTAGTTCGCTAAGCTCTTTTTTTTTCCTAGCAAGCTCTTTAGAGAAAGGGAATGTGCCTCACTTCTCTCTTTTCAGTATCAAGAATATAACTGATCATTAACTAATGTTGAATGAATGAATGAATGAATGAATGAATGAAGATCTTAATCTGTATTGTCTTGTTTCTCATCCACTAGTGGGAATTCTTTAACCAGTTGCTTTCCTGCTGCAATAGCAGGAGGGATATGTGGGGATTGCAGCTGCCTCCCACTCAGCTGATGCCAGTCACAGATGCAGGCATTTAGCATGTGATTAAGGACAAAGTAATCCACTTAACGTGGATTGTGGGAGATATTTGGCAAGAACCAAGGTACAGGGGTTGGATTTTACTTTCCAAAGATAATGTCTTTCCCAATTATTTAAAGCCCTTAGTAACTTGGATCACACCCACACAGAAATAAGCCTCCTTAAGACAAAATTCTGTAAATAGGACTGTTGCTCATTTATGCGGCAAAACCTTGACTGTAATAGTCTAATCAGGTTTTTATGTAACATGATGTGGAGGGTTGCCCAGCCAGATCTCTGTTGAGCTGAGCCCAACTGAACTAACCACCTATAAAGGAGAAATGCTTTTTGTTTACTACATTTTACCACCAGCAAAAATTAAAGAATTAATCTATTCCATCACTCAGCAAATACTACAGTGCCCAGCCCGAGGTTACCATAGTGAGTACGCCAGCAGTCCGTGCTGCTACCACGTAATCTCCAGGCGTTGAGGCTGGAATAAGAATCAGGCAATAGCAGTGAGGTGTGAGGAAGGGCAGGCTGAGTCAGGAGAGCGTGGTGGACAAACTTAGCCTGGTAAGGGTGGAGGTGCTGGAGAGATGCTTCCCTCAGGAAGTGACCTGTGGGCTGATACTTGAAGGAAGGGTAGGAATTAGGCAACTGGGACAGGAGGGAGGAAATTAAGCAGGGGCAAGGGATAGCACAGGCCAAGGCCTCAAAATGGGAGAGTAATCATAGCAAAGGAAGTGAAGGAGCACATGCCCTGGGAGTCTGGATAGGTTGTTTGTGGGGTGTTGGTGGGCGAATATATGAGGTGTGGGGTGTGATGGGAGGTATGACCGAGGAGGTAAGCAAGGGTGGGACCTCACAGGGTGTGGTGGATCCTCCTAAGAAATTTGCATTTTATCCTAAGGCCAACTGGAAATCTTTGAGAGATCAGGTTTTAGTGGGGTCTGATAGAGTTTCCAGTTTTTCTCTCTCATGGATTAGTGAGCCATATTTATCAATTTGGTGATGGGAAAAGATTTGTTTTCATCTAACCACAGGAGGGCCCTGAGTGTTGCCTTATGCACAGCTTCAAAGAACAGCATGTCTCTACCAAAACCCAGTCGCTCTGCTTCCAGTCCCACTCCTGTGAGGGCTTCCTCTGTGTGGTTTCTTTCCCTGGCTTCCCCTGGCCTGTGACAAGTGAGACATGGCCTGCTCAGAGCTCCAGCTGCAAACAGCTGCCCTGCTGGGCTGCACCAGCGGCTTCACCACGGCCACTCCCCTGCAGCAGCAGGCCAGGTCGTCTCAGGGTGATCATTTGATTCGATACCCACTGGCATACCAACTACGTTTATACATGCATCTGTTGCCAAGGCCCCTCCTCTGAGCCACCGCTGTTCAAAGGTTTTTGAGAGGCCTTGTGGCATATTGGCCAGATCACAGGATTGAGGGTTAAGAGAGCTGGCCTGAGTGGCGGCCCCTTCCTGCCCTCGCTGTGTGCCCTTCGTGAGTCATCTGAATCCCAGCTTCAGTTTCCACAGCTGTAAAATGAGGGCAACAAGGGCGCCTGCCTGGTCCTTCTCGGGGTGGTGGTGAGATCAAACAAGATGGTGCATGAGAAAGTGCTTTGAAATGTTCTATAAAAGAGTGGGCTTTTATTAGCACCGTGGGCACCCCTACTTCAGTTCCTGGCTGCCCAGCCCCTTTCTGGCACAGCTGAAGGTAGGAGCCGGGAGTTGAGTATTTCTCACCTCCCACAACTAATCACTGCCTTCCTGTCTGAGGCTTTTAAATCAGGTTCCATTTTATCACTGCTCCTGCACTCGATCGCTTAATGGGCAGCCCAATTAGAAACCATTCGTCCAAACGTAAACACTATTTAAATTCATAATGGTGGAGACCAAATAATTCCGAATAATTTTTGGTGACACAACCCACTTCGAAACACTTTCTTTCTGGCAGACCTGTGGAAGGCAAACACACCCCATTTGCTTCCCTTGTATGTGATTATCTGCTGGAGCTTCTTGCTGGCATCTACTGAAATGTTAATGGAACAACATTAAATTCCAGTTTATTTCAGAGCCCCTGTTTTCTGCTAAAAAAGTTTCTCAGGGAATCTTTTAGAACAGATCAATAGGTAAAACAGGAGAGCAAGTTATCATCCCTCTTCAAATAATTGCCCTCTAAAAGCCAAAACACTGACATTATGGCACAAAGGGGAGATTAAAGATTTAAAGCATAGAAATAGAAATGGAATTTAGAAATATTCAAAAACTCATAGGATCTTATTCTTGAAAAGGATTCCCACCATCCCCTCTACTAGTCCATGATGCACGGTGAGATTCCTGTCCTCAGACAGTGGACCATATTCCAATATCATCTACAGCTGAGTTATCTTAAAGATGGCAGAGAGGATCCCTCAGAAAAGATAGAGCCTCCCAGGCTGTGTCCGCCCTGCAGGCTTCCTGGAGCCTCCATCCCATCAGAGGCAAATGGTGTTTCTTTCTCTTTGCTTCCAAGAGGTGCACATTTCTTTCCCCATTATTCTCCATTCGTGATATGCACTTTCTTACTTTTCTTATCTGTCTCAAAGGACCATGAGCTTCCCAAGGACAGAGACTACGTTTCATTCACCTGGGCATATCCGATGACTATTTTTAGATAAAAGGCATGCATTGAATCATCTGGGGTCACCACCTCACACCCTCATCAGCCCTCACAGGGATGACAGCCCCCTAACTCGTTTTTCTGACTTCCACTTGCCCTATCTCTAAACCATGTTCCCTCAGAAGCCAGGGAAGTCTTTAAGGTGTAAATCAGAGCAGTCCTTACCCTGCTTAATACCTTCTGATGACTACCCTTGTCCTCACGGTCAGTCCAAACTCCTTAGCATGGCTTAGGGGGCCTTTCATCACCTGGATCTGGCCTAGATCTCCAGCTTCACCTCTGTCCACTCTCCCCTTACAGCCCAAGTTCCAGCCACCAGACAACCACTACAGTTCTCCAAATGCATCCTGCCTTCTCACAGGGTAACAATAACTGATGCATTGAGCACTTGCTATGCCAGGTCTTTTATAATTACTCTATCTATATCTCTAATAAACGTCACACAGCTCTGTGTCATAGTCATTATTATCACCCTTTTGCAGATGAGAACGGAGACTTGGTCAGGAAAGGAAGCTTTCTTCAGGCCAGAGAGTTAGGTAAAGGAAGTTAGAGGGTTAGAAATAGACCTGTGACTCCAGAGCCTGAGATTTTGTCAACCACACTATGTTGACGAAGAAGATGTGGTTTTCTTGCTGAAAGAACTTAGGTCTAGCTGAGAAGATGTGACTGCACCCAAATAAAGATAAGTGATGGTATGAGAGCGATCCCCTAAATGCCCTGTCCAAAGTGGAGTCCAAGAGTGCTGTGGGAAGCCAAAAATCCAACCAGCGCCATCAATTGCAGGGGTCCAGGAAGGCTGCACAGGCAGGTGGAGCTTGAGCTGAATTTTGAATGATAAAAACAGATATGCATGGGTGGAGACAGAAAGAAAAGAAGTTCTGAGCAGGGAAAAATCACCAGAGTAGGGCTGGGAGAGGGTAAGGATCAAGTATATAAGGGGGCAGCAAAGGCCTCCTTCTGGCTAAAGCAGAGACTGTGGAGAGGGGTGTTGTAGAGACATGGAAGGGCAGGAATATGGGATTCCAGTTACGAGAGCCTCTCCAATGCCATGCTGAGGAGCTGGGGCTGCCTCTGGGGGACAGTCTGAGAGATGAGGATGTCTTTCCTGCAGAGGGATGGTCTGATTCCAGTGTTGGCTGGGGGAAAAAATTCAGAGTGAGTTGAATAAGATCGGGGGTGGTGAGTCTGGACCGCCTAGTGAGGACAGTTTTGCAACAGCTCTGACACAAGACAAAGCAGAGGCCATGCCATTGCTAAGCAGAAGACTGGTCCCACAGGCATTTAAAACCACCTTGGGCTATAATTTGCTCTTTGATGACACTGCTGATTCTACTGTTCTTGATGTCTGAGGACCTCAGAGGCATTTTAGAGACACCCCCTGGTGGTCATTCACCTGTACATGGCACTTAAGAGCCCTTGGTTAGGGTCAGACCTGTGACTCCAGAGTCAGAGCCTGGCCCTTCACCCCTGGTGAGATAGCCTTGGGCAACTCACTGAAGCTTCCTGGATGATTGCCACATCTGTCTTGCCATGTGATCTGCTCATCTTATCTATCAAATAGGAGATTTAGCTTAGAAATACTCTTCCAGGACATCGGGAGTGCTTACTCCGTGTGAAATGCTATGGATAACAACGGGGTCAGATCTTGTTCATTGCCACCCTCCAGATGAGACACCCAAGTGAGGCTGCTACTAATCACTGCTTCTGCCCACATAAAATGGTGTGCATGTGTATTAAAGACCTCACTTAAAAGTGGTGGGGAGAGACAAGGGCATAGTGACAAGCATCCCGGCCAAAGTAAAGGTGAGTCAGTTTACATAAAAGCACTGGCAGGGCCCTTGCAAGGCTGATTCAGGCTCCACCTGCCCTTAGAGTTCTGCGTACCAGGAAACTCAACCTGCTGAAAACAAGCTCAAGGCCTCCATAACCTTTAGCCAGGAAGAAAAAGAATTAGAACCTTCTACGTGAGGATTCAATCAAAGCAGACCTTAGTAAAAGCACAAAGCAGACACAGAGTAGGACTGAACTGAATCCATTCAAAGTCAATCTGAGAAAATTCATTCTTTTTTTAAAATAACATTCCATTCATTCATTCGCTCTGCATTTTATAAGTACTCACTCATTATGTGTGTTTACTTGACTGTGAATTAAACATATTTTAAGCTCCTTGTGGGGAGGAACTGTATCCTATTCATCACCCTGTCATCAGGGCTAGCATGGACAGTGTATCTGCAGCACAGGACTGGAACCCAGCTTCTGCTCTACTTGCTCAGGGCTGCTTGGCCTGGAGGAGCAGCCAGGATGAACAGTGACTTCTTCCAATAAGCACAAAAGTACTGTCTGGTTGCTCAACTATACACCTGAGGAACTATGTGCTCCTAGAAGGATCATTTTTTTCTAATTGGTTGGCTCCAAGGAGGCGTTTTCTAATTAGCACAAATGTTTCTTTGTGCTAGCAGTGGCCATAAGTAGTATGGGTCCAATGCAATGCTATTCTAGTACTATTTTTCTCAGGCAACACTTATTAGGCACTGACTGTGTACCAGGTATGATCTTCAGTTGTCCCCAGGTGTTGAGTCCTGCCCTATCACACAAAGATCATTTCCAGTCCTGTAGGGAGACAGACATGTAACTAAGCAGTTTAAAGTAAGTTATGATTAAGACTCACGAGCAGAAAGAAGGGGCACCTCCCTCAGCCTAGGTAGTGATGGAAGTGACTTCCGGTTAAGTTTGGAAGAATGAGTAGGGTTTGGCCAGGAGGAGAAGTGTGGAAACATGCTCCAGCCCAAGACCAAGACCAGTGACCCAAGTGGACATGATGAAAGTGGGGGAACTTCAAGTTGTGTAAGCCTGATAGGACCCAGGATTTATAACCTTTTAGAATCAAGTCAGAGGGGCCCTTCTCCAGGAAGTCTTCCTGAGTTCCTGCAGAAGGAGAGATTCACTCTGTTTTTACTGCCTCTGGACCTACCAGCTTCTAGTATTGTATGTGCCACATGGCATTGCAAAAATTTTTAATATGTGCATTTCCATGGTAGACTGGGAATTAGTTGAGACCAGAGAGCCTGTGTCTTCTTCATCCTTGTTTAGTAAATTGCATAGGGCCTAGAAGAGAATAGGTGCTCAATGCACATTTGCTACACTAAATTCACACATGGAGAACATGAAGAAGGAGCCCTCCCTCCTAGAGTTGATCTTGAGGGACTGGTTGTCTCTATATTCATTACATTTAAGGGGTCTTCAAAATCTTTCTTGAATTTTCTTATGTAGATATTTTTACCTAATCATATGAGCATACACATACATGTACATGTGTGTCTTATACTGGAAGAACTTATATCAAGTTTATCAGTGACTTTTTCTGGGGACTGGGATGGGAAGTGGGCAGTGGGGGACTATTTTAGGACCATTGAATGTGGCTGTCCATGTCAGGTACTGCATAATTCTAGTGGACCACTACTTTAAAAGTGAATTTGTACTTTATAAATTTAAACAAAGAATAATAAAAACAAAAAATTTATGGGACTATAAGTGATGTTTTTACTTTCTTTTCAGGGTTTTCCTGTATTTCTCCAAAATATCGAAAAACATATGAGCTTGGCTTTCATATTAAAAACTTATTAACACTAATGTATTGTGGACAATTTGAGAAATATTGAAAAGCATAAAGGAGAAAATAAAAATGACTCACATTTTACCAATCAGAAAACTATAATTAACATTTTACTTCACAAAGCTTGTTTTATAATTTGTTGATTTTAAAAATTATATTCATTCTTTGAATAATTTTGACTAATACAGAAATGTACAAAAAAATAAAAATCATTTCTAACTCACTACTCAGAGATGACCCACTATTAACATTTTGTGCATTTTCTTCCAGTCTTTTTCTATATTAATTACAATCATAGCTCCCATTTGGTGAGTGTTTAATTTGAGCCAGGCAATGTGCTAAGTGCTTGCCAGACATTATCTCATTTAATTCACACATAAGCAGGTGAGGTGGGAATTGTCAGCCCCATTTCACAGGGGATACAAATCAAAGGTAAGAAACTTGGACCAGCTGCGATTTGAAATTCACATTGCCTGACTCCAAAGTTAACATTCTTAATGATTAAACCACACTTCCTCAAAGTTGTGTGCGTGGTCACGTGTGAGCACACACACCCCACACACACACGTACACACAGACACACACAAGCTGTGATCACATTATGTCTTCCATTTTGTCATATGCTTTATTTTCTATTTGCTATTATATGATGTGCATTTCATGATGTCATGTAAAACATTTTTAGAGAGAAGTTTGGCAAACTTTTTTTTTTAAGTCATATTTAAAGCAAATCAGTCTTGATAACATTTGTTCCTATATTCCGTAGACTACCTGCCTTTGCCATCTGGCCTCCAGACCTGCTCCATCTCTAGTCCTCAGGATCTCCTCTCCTGAAGGCTTTTCCCTGGCTTTGTTCTCTTTCATTTGTGCTTCCTCCTTAAGCTGGGAGTAGAGGAAGCCAGGCAGGCTGTACTCATTTGTGCTCAGAAGCTATCCAAGGGAACTATATACGAAAAGGCCCAAATTCTATGACATTACCTCATATGGGCATTGCTTTGCAGTCTCAAAGTCTTTCTTCAGTATTTGTGTGTGTGTTCCATGTGAATAACCGTGTATGGCTGAGAAGGCATTTTCCAACTTGAGAAATTACTGGACAGGTTAAGCAATCAGGATAGTACGAAATATTCAGCAAGGATTGCAACAAAAATTTAGGGCATAGAGCACCAAACTTTTAGTAGAATGCGAACTGTTCACATCTAAAGTGGAACAGATCACTGCAGGCTTTCTCAGCTCCAATATACTAACCATGTGCATCGTGAATTCCTGGGGACCCAGAGTATGTAGGGCTTCCCAATCTTATTGACTGAGAACCCGTTGGTGCCGAGGCAGCTTTCTTGGATAACTAGTATTTTGTAGTACACAGTTTGAGAAATACTAAGCCATGGGGTTTTTATATAATGTGAATTCACTAATTTAATTTCATTCAATAACTAACTGGTTCCATGGAGCAGTGACTTCAGCTTCCTCTAGGAGCTCCTTAGAAATACAGAATCTGCATTCTACTGCCCCTGCCCCTCCCCTCATTGTCAGATTTGGAATCTGCATTTGGTAAGATTCCCAGGTCATACATAGGCACATTAAAGTTTGAGACAGATGCCTGCTGCTAAGGACATGAGAATTGATAATAACATGGAAGTCACCATATGGAGTTTATTTAACTTTATAAAGTGTGTTTCACGCAAATATTTAAGGTAATGTACAATAAACACAGGAAATGGAACATGTATTTAGATACTACACTTTCTCAGAATGCTGGCCAGTGGAGCATTTCCTCTGCAGGTATATTCTGGCGTCCGCTCAACAAGGACCTCAAACAACTGTTAGCCCACAGTTTTCTCCTGAGTCCCTTTCCCCCCCTTTTTAGGAGAGGGTGCAGTCCCATAGCGTGTCCACATTTGGAACTGTGGCTATATGCAGCCACATCCCATCAGCTAATAGCGCTGGGTGGCGAGGCCCCTGGAGAGAGGTTTCAGCTGGGAACACACAGCTAAAGCCCCTTTAATGGCCCAGTCAGCTGTCAGAGCTGTAAACACATTTCTTCCCATTCAGAGCCGTTTGCCCCTCTCTGTGACCTCTCATGGCTCTCAGACCCTGGCCACGTGGCCCAGATGGCATAATCTGTCAGGCCAAGGCAGGTGACAGTAGGGCTTGCTGTTAGGTAATCAGTGACTATAATTAGCTGGGGTGGAAGGGATAATGGGACCAACTGCAGGGCTGGGGGGGGGAGGGGGCAGGGCCCAGGGGGAGCCCTTGATGGGTGTAGGACCAGCAAGAGAAAGAGGCTGGCTTCCTCCCCTACCTCTCCTCCCTCATCCCTCCTCCTTCTCCCTCTGATATTATGTTTTCAGCACACACAGTGTGTGTGTGTGTGCTGGGGGCTTCATCCTCAATGAGGAAGGTCAGGGCTGAACACTGGCAATTCAGTAAGTGAGTTGTTTGGCAGCTGATCAATTTCATTTCATAGAAGCTGTTCCAGAAATCTATGGTTCTGTTTGATAATTAGTTGGCTACAAGGACCCTGTGGGAACAAAAGCAGAGGAGGGCTGTAGAGGATTAGAACTTGATTCCTGGGAGTCAGACGTACTGGCATTCATACTCTGGCCCTGCAGCCACTCTTGGGGGAGGCTGTCCTCCCAGCTTCTCTGTGTCTCCGACAAGAGCAGGTCCCAACACTCACCTCCTGGGCGTGTTGTTGACATCAAGTTAATATCTCCATCAATGCTGCCTGAAACATACCTGATCTATAGCAGGGACTCCGAAAATACCATTTTTTTTCTCCTTTCCTTTTTGATAAGAAGGTGATGTCAATGTCATGATGTCAATGAAACAGAACCAACCAACTAGAAATCACTAATAACAGGTCTAAGAAGATCTCTTTGATACTAGGTAAAACTCAGTTATGTTTATCAAAAAGAAGTTGATAAGTGAAGTTGGCTTTGTTGGCAATTTATATCAAGAGAACAGTCCCTTCATTTTCCCAATCAAAGTTAAAGAGACGAGTAAACATTGAAGTCTTGTGTGTTTGTCCTATTGCCTGCAAATGAGGGCTGTCCCGGAACACAGCACAAAGCAAAACATTGTTGACGCTTATTCACTTTTGGTTGGCTGAAGGTCTAAAGTAAAACTTTTCCATCTGTCATGTATCCTCCCTGCCCCCTAGAGCAGCTTTCTTTTTCTTTCCCTCCTCTAGTTAAAAAAATAAAATGTATATACCCTTAGAGAGGCAAAAAGAAAATAAAAATCACCTGTAATCTAAAAAATAACCAGTTAACAATTTGGTATATATTCTAGATCTTTCTTCATCAAAATGGGTCATATTTGCTCACTTGGAACATGATTATGTTCCCCTCCACTTAATATGTTGAGCCTTATTCTATGTCAATCGGTACATTTCTATAACATCGTTTTTTAAATTTTCTATCATAGTTTATTGACTCTTAATGTACAAAGAGTTCCACCAATTTTTTTCTCACTATTTTTATTGAGATAATTCACATACCATAAAATTCACCCTTTTAAAGTGTACAATTCAGTGATTTTTAGTGTTTCACAAGGTTGTATAACCTTACAACTGAATTTCAGAACATTTCATATCCACTTGAGGTCACTCCCTACTCCCTGCTCTCTCCAGCCCCTGCCTAAGGGTAACTAGAGTACTATTGAGATGCCACGAGTTGTTGACTCAACTCCTCATAGTTGGATATGTAAGTTGTTGAGAATTACCTATGATTTCAAACAATACTGTAATGATCAGTCTGTGCAATTACAGTTTGATCAGATTATATTTTTTAGCTATGTCAGAGTTAATACACACATATTTTAATTTATAAAAGAATTTTACCTTTTGAATGATATGGTTTTGGGGAAATTTAAAATTAAATCTCAAGATCTGTATAATTTTAAACATTGGAAATTTCCCAAGGAAAAGAATCAAAAATACTGAAGTGATAACAAAAGTGGTATTGCAAAATTGCTTTTGCAAATACTGCCTGTGGAGTTTGCCAAATGTTGCAAGTTATGAAATTATATTTTCTGCAGTTTCACAGAAGAGGTTAATTCCTCACTCCACCCCTTGAGTGACAAAGTTGGGTTTTGTGTCTCTCTGAACAGCAAGAGGACCTGGTAAAAACAAAGGGGCAGCAGGAGGGTGTGGGGTGGAACCAATTCTATTCATAGTTTCTGAGATTGATTTTCAAAGTTTGACTTAAAAAACAGATCTTAACCCGATATAAAAAGGAATCTGGTAATTATATTTAAAACCCCTGTAAACCTTTGTACACACAGGCTTGAGGTGACAGCACCCAGCCAGTCCCCTGAGATGGCTGCAGAAGAGGTCTCAGTCATCAGCAGCTCCACCCTATCATTTCACATTCAGGACAGTGAAGGGCTGGAGAGGTGACAGTGACTTGTCTAAAGTCACCCTGCTTGTCAGCAGCAGAATCTTTGTAGTGATTCTCTAAGTGATCTGCTTGGTTTCTGTTTGTGTTCCTCCAAAGCAAAGATCGCAGTGCGTTCACAAACATCACAGAACAGCACTCTATTTCTGTACTCTTGCTCCTAGGGTTCCCTTATTTAATCTTTAGTCTAATCCACCACCCAGGGGTTACTGGACTCCCTGGTGTTGTCCTAGCACTGGGATCTAGGACAGTGATTTAATCCCCACTGCAGATCAGGCACTGTACCCTCAGTACATGCTAACAGATGCCCTCATGTGAGGGAGACCAACTCTTATTCATTTTGCAGATGTAGAAACAGAGGCAGAAAAAAATGAACCATGTCCAAGTTCACATGGATCTAAAATGGGTAGAGCTTGGGAAAATTGCATCATGATCAAGAGCTCTGGCGTGTGGCCGTGGGCTAGTTCCTTAACCCCCTTCTGTCTCCCTGCTTTCATCTGTAAAATGGAGTAATAAGAGTACCTGCCTTAAAAGGATGTGGTGAGGGTCATTTATGCTTGTAAAGTGCTTGGAAGAACGCCTGGCACATAGCATGAACTCGATAAATGTCAGCCTTAAACAAGATAAACCAAACAAAACATGATATGATTTTGTCTGCTTCCAAAGCTTGTATTCTTTCTGCAGCTCCCGGCTGCCTCCCAAGGAATCAGGGAATTGAATTCATACTTGGATTGAAGATTGCGAGGCACTGGGAAGCGTGGCCTACTTAGAAAGCACACGCACTCACACACGCACACGCACAGCTACTTTTAATAGCTGGTAAGAGCCAGAGAAAATCCAATTACAGATGAGTCAATCGATTAAAAAGAAAGGGAGCAGAATAAAGGGAAAAATGCTGGAGAGACACAGCGCCAAATTACAGCCAGATAATAGAATTAAGGGTCTGTAGAACAAACTGGGAGAAATAACAAAGGGATACGGGCCAGGGGCTTTTTCACAGCTCCGTGGTGATTTGATTCTTTCTCAGCCCCTGAACTCCAAAGAGCAGTTACTGGGCCAACGCCCCAAACGAGTAAGTGGATCAGAAAGAGCCGGAATGGTGTCTGGCACATCATATTTTGTTGAGAAATGAACCACGTGTGGCTCCCGGAAGAAGAGGACTGTGTCTGGGTCAAACAGATGCTCATAGTTAAGGAGCCCAGAGGGCTCAGCCACAGCCCTCTTTGGTTTGCAAAGGTAGAGCCTCGCTTCAGAATTTTCTGTTTCCTGCGAAATTCCTGCCTTTGTTCTCAAAGAAACATCTCTTTGTTAAACAGGATTTCTCTCTTGCATACGCTTAAACCAAAACAAAACACACTGCGCTTTTAATTTTATTTTCTATTTTTGGAAGACGGGGTGATGATAGCAAGGCCGGGCTGTTAATCCAGCAGCAACCTCTACAGCTGTGTCTATTATTGGTGGGTTCTAGAATAACATCCGTTTCTATGTATTTATGGAAAGGCGTCCTTAAGTAGGCCACATAAAGAGGCAGCGCATCTATAAATAAATTAAGGAGGCTGTGAGGAGCGGGCGGCCGCCCCTCTGCGGCGGCCTGGCCGGCCCTGCCACGCAGCTGTCGTCTTTGTGCCGGGCTGCGCGGCTCCTTTGTGGGCGCGGTGACACCCGCAGGCGCGTGCGGGGGCGGGGCGCACGTTCCCAGGGCGGCGGCTGGGGCCGGCTCCGATGGCAGGGTGGGCTCCTCCGCAGCTGTGGGATGGCCTTGTCCGGCGGTGACATGCTGGCCGGTGACTTGGGGAGTCACTTGGGTGACCCAGCGGCGGTCACTTCCGGGGAGCCGGCTGTTAAGGCTGGGCTGCCTGCGCTAACAGATGGTGGGGGAGGGATGGGGTGGATGCAGAGTGGGGAGGGAGGAGGGCAGTACAAGGACAACAAAATAACCCTGAATGTATAAGATTAAACAGGCCAAAGTGGAGAGAAAGGAGGGATAAGAATGAGGGAAACCTTTTCCAGAGCGTTGGAGCCCCATCCTTTCCTTCCATCCCAGGATGGGTGCTCTTACCAGTCTGCTCTCTCTCTCTCTGGGACAGGCTTGGAGGATCCAGAGTTCTACTTGCAGATTTTTTGCTGTATGCTCAATTGTGAGATTAAAAATAAATAAAGTAAAATAAATTTTCTCTAAACTTCTTACTAGAGAAATGAGGCAAAGAGCTTCTATTTGCTTGGCAGTCATTTCTGGATCTCATAGGAATCTTGTCTTGAAAAGGCTCTCACTACTCAAAGTGTGTTCTCTGGACCTGCAACATCAGTATGTCCTGTTCTAAAAGCAGACTCTCAGGTCCCCCAGACCCACTGGATCAGAATTTGCAGTTTTACAAGATCCTCTGGGGGTTCTTACAGACAATCTATTTGAAAAGCTCTGGTCTTACAATGCTGGTTCTTACCCCTGACTGCACATGGGCATCATCTGGTGTCATGGGTTGAATTGTGTCCTTCAAAAGGATGTGGAAGTCCTAATGCCCAGTACCTGTGAATGTGACCTTATTTGGAAATATGATATTTACAGATGATCAGGTGAAGATAAGGTTCATTAGGATGGATGAGCCCAAATCCAATATGACTGTGAGCATATAAAATAATAAAACTGAAACACAGATATTCACATGGGGAGAATGTCATGTGAAGATAAAGACAGGAGATCAGGATAATGCAACTGTAAGACAAGGAAAACAAAAGATTGTCAGAAAACACCAGATGCTAGAAGAGAATCATGGAACAGAACTTGATTTTGGACTTCTAGCTTTCAGAACTATGAGACAATGCATTTTTGTTGTTTAAGCCACCCAATTTGTGATGCTTTGTTACAATAGCCCTAGCAAACTAATACACCTGGGTGCTTCTAAGAATAATCCAGGTTTCTGAACTCCATCAGAAATGTTTGCAATCAGAATACCGAGGAGTGGGGCCAATGGACCTGCATTTTCTAAATGTCCCTTGGGTGATTCTAATGTATTGGGAGTTTGGGAGCCAGTGGTCTGGTCCACCCTGTTAACCAGGGCTCGCTTCAGCCTTACAGTGTCCTCCCTAGTCACCAGCCTGCTAGAAATTTCCAGTGATGGGGACTTATTCTCTGATGGGACATTGCAAGCCATCATGGAAAGTTCTAATTGTTTTAGAGAATCCTGTCAACCCACTAGGCAGCCTGGGCTGTGGGATTTGCTACATGTGCATCTAGAACGTGGATGAGTTGGCTGTCAGAGCCTGCTTCTGACCCTAGCTCTCTAAGTGACCCTGGGCAAGTCTCTCTTGCTTCTGGCCCTCAGTGTCCACACCTGTGAGAGGGGATCTTTGACTCTGCTGTTCCTACCTTGTAGCCATCTTGGAGGGCTTCAATGTGATCAAAGACAGGAAGATGCCTGTGAACCACAAATATGATGCTTATTACAACTTGGCATGAGAAGAGAACATAGTTGTTTCCATGAAAAGACTGCTCCTTCTCACAAGGGCAACTCTGGCAATTGCTTCTCCCGGCTAATCATTTGATTTCTGCTGTCTACCAAGCTTGGGCGGAAGTGGCTGTAGAAAGGGGCGAGTCCTTGCAAGAAGCTATAAGTTCATTTACAATCCCCTCTCCCAGGACACACCTCACCGTAGATGTGATCTCCAAAATCAAGAAGAGTGCGCCCTTCTCCCTTCCAATAGATTGCACCTGAGCATCACTTTCTTAGTATAGGGCTGTCTGTTCCTTCTCTGCCTTAGAATTCTAGATTCCCCCCTCTCGACTAATGGACAGGACCTGGTTCACTAATGAGGGTCCTAAAGTCCTAATACTGTCATGATTTCTAACCCAAATTTTCTCATTGATTTCTTTATCCATTTATTCTACGAATATTCCCTCTGCGTTTACTGTGTCCCAGACACTGTGTGGGCACCGGGAATATCAAATGGATTAAGATGAGTTTCTTATTCCAAGAACTTATGAGCAATCCACTCTAAAAGCTGCACATCATTCATGGTGGCTCCTAAAGTTGTCTCTGCTTATGGGCCTCACAGTAAACCTTCTCCTTCCCTTTGCAGAGTGGCAGAGAAGGAAGAGTTAGATCTGAGGCAGAAGATGTAAGCTTTGTTCTTACTCCTTGCTGTGTGACCTTGGGTAAGTCACAGCCTCTCTGATCCTGCGTATTCATCTGTGAAATGAGGTCAACCATAGGGATAAAAGAAAAGATTCAGTGAGTATTTATTAATACTATGAGCCAGCCACTATTCTAAGCACTTTACTATGTCAACTGTTAACAACTTTAGGAAGTAAATAATGTAGGTGTCTCTATTTTACAGATGAAGTGACTAAGGCACAGAGAAGTTAATTCATTTACTAGGGGTTACAAAACTGATTGTTTGCAGAACCAAGAGTCAAGCCCAGGCTATCTGTCTTCAGAGCTCAGATCCTTAACCCTTGTATTATCCTGCCTCCCTAAGCTGCCCAGTACCCAAATTTACCTTAGGGTGTCTAAGAATAGACACAGATACGCAAATGAATGCATGAAGGAGGAAGGAGCAGCAGCAATAACAATATCTCCTTTGGTGAAGAAGTATGAAAGTTTTCACAAGGTCTTAATTTTTTCTTCTTTGATATCTTTCTCTCTCTCTCTTTCTTTTCTTCTTTCTTATTTAACTGCCCACACAGCACAAGATTTCTATAATAAGAAAAAAATAGAAGGGAGATGCTGCAGAAGTGAGGAGGATGGAGTTTTCCCCATTTAAGGGACTTTGGGAAAGAAAACATTGAGTGTCTCATAACTAGACATTGTGCAGGATACTCTCACATGAATAATCTACTATTTATCTATCAATCAATCCAGATGTGATATAGTCCTGCACAGTAGAGAGGTATTAGTGTCCCACTTTTACAGATAAGTAAATGGAAGCTCAGAGAGGTGACGTGCCTTGTCCAAGTTTGGTTAGTGGCAGAGCCTGGATTTTGCCCAAGGACTGTCTGAGAACAAAGCCAGCCTGCTCCTTCTATCTCTCTTAGCTCTTGGGCAGACAGGAATCAGCAATTCCCCTGTGCAGTAGAAATTCAATCTTCACTCCTCTTCCTGCCTTCATTTATCAGTGATTTGTGGAGCAATTTCTGTGTGTTATTTATCCATGGACAATTCAACAAAACAAAAACAATTCCACAATCCCGGCATTTAGGGAGCTGTAGTTTTAAATTATTATATAATTTTATCTTTTTCTATGATGAAAGATTCACCGAAGGAATCCCAACTTTAAAGGAGAAAAAATGTGGTGCCCAAAGGAGAGTCTATTCTCTTCCCCCCTTACTATCCCATTTGTTAGAGTCCGGTCTAAGTGCTGCTTCCTGCGCCAAATAGAGTGACGTGTATGGCATGAAGGTCAGCTTAGCAAAGCCAGAGGAGCTGTCTCTTTCCAGTATCAAGGTCTCACAGGAATAGGTAGATTAAAAGCAGGGTTATTTCCAGTTCTCCTTGTTGCTTAAACCAATTGGCTTTTCACTATTATGTTCTGTGATAATAGTGCTAAGATATCACAGGTTACAAATTATAATTAGTTATGATGATCTGTGTGAAGTTAATGTTGGCAAAATGCAAATAAGGCTGTTCAATACAAGAATGATCAAAATTAAGGGCACTTTTTTTCTTTCACGAGGGAGTCATGTACAAACTCAACTAAATTCTATTTAGTAAACATGCTCAGAGAAAACCTAGATCTCAAGATAATTACACTTTCCTAGAGAATGGCAGGTTAAAAGGGAAACTATCTTTTTAGTTCCTAAATTGTGCTAGGCAGTTGGACCCTTCTGCTGGGCTGTCTCATTTAATCCTCCCAACAACCCTAAAATGAATATATTATTTTAAAATGGGGATGGAACTATTTTAGATGATGCAAATAAGACATCAAGTCCAGTGCCTGGCACATAGTAATTATTCAAGAGTGGTGGCTGTGACTGTTGCTTGGAGTCTGTTTGATGGATAAAGAGTTAAGGCTCAGAAATATTCTGCAACTTGCCCATGATCACACAGCTGAGGCGTGGCTGGGCAGGGATCCAATGCATACCTGTCTTTCCCTAAAGATCATTCATACATTTTCTGCAGTGCCATAGTGCTACCAGGCCTCTTTTTTTTTTTTTTTTTTTTGGAGGAAAGACAAAACACAACTTTTTATTTATTGTTTTTGTAAGATGATTTGGACTTCTGAATTCTGGTTCCACTGGGCCAACCTTGTCTCTGGTCTGTTGTTTTTTTTTTTTCCCTCTAGTTGTCTAGTCTCATTAGTAAGAGACCATCATGCAGTCCCTTTTTTATCCCTTGGCCTAGCTCAAAGTCTTAAAGTGACCAGAAGACATCAGAAGACACCAACACCTTGGGTGACACAGGTCCTTTTCAAGCCCCATGCTAGTGAGCCCTTCCCTCCATCCTGACTCACACCCACTGCTCTCCCCTACCCTAGGCCAAGCAGGGTTACAACTCACTCCAGCTTCTGACTGTCTCAAAAGAACCATAAATTTGAGCTCAATCCTTCCTTCATGGTCAAGGAGCACCATAGTTCTTTAAGCCACACCACTGTGGTCAGCACGTGCTTTTTTCTTCAGCCAAGGTGAACTACATGCCTCTGTGGGTTTTCCCCTTTCAACTAAGAGCTCTCTCCTTGGTCCCACCCAGAGAGGACTGTCAGTCAAGGGAGCACCTCTGGCTCTGAGGCTCAGCTTACAAAAGGTCCAGGGCTGGGACCTCAGGTGAATTCTGGTGGTTTGCAAAAGAATTAGAGACTGAGGAAGCCAAGTCTTTGTCAAGTGAAACTTATTAGGAATAATTTAGACAAAAGCCAAGGACCCCTCGGTGCTGTGTGATCACAGCTCACTGGGCGTGTGGCTTGATGGGCAGGTGATAATTAGCACACAGCTCATCCTGAAGAAAGCAGAGAATGAGCCTTGGGACTAGTCCCCTGCCTCTGGTTCAGCTTGCCTTCAGCCTGTCCCATCATCACGTCTCTCTCATGCTCAAGACCTTTAGTGATTTCCTTTGACCTCTCTTTAACAAGAGGAAGAATATTTTTATAGCTTAAATGGAAAGGAAGCAAGAAACTCACCTCTTCTCTCCCACTCTATTCCCTGCTTCACCTGACAAACTGCTCCTGGTTCTCTAAGGCTCACCTCTGCTGTCGCCTCTTCTGATTTGCCAGGCTGGGCGAGGTGCCTACACTGTGCATCTGTTACACACCTTGAACTTCCTTCTAGCCCAGCCCTCACTGTACTTCACACTACTTTGGTTTTGCATTCAGTCACGTACAGCTTCCCAAGCATGACATGAGCTCCTCAAGGGACAGGGCCCTGTTAGCGCTAGTGACATAGTAGGTGCTCAGAATGACAGATGCCTTAGCAAGATCATTGAGAAACTTCCCTGTGTCTCATCTGATGCTGCTGTGGATTCACTGGAAATGCAGGAAAGGCATTCCTCCCTCTTCCAGCGAGGTTAACTAGTCTGTGTTGCTGAGATCTGAATTTCCTTCACTCTTCATGAAGGCAGTTAATAGCCTTTTTAGGTTTCAGGGCTGAAAAAAGGAAGTGGGCAGGCTCCTCCCCAACTCAATCCCAAACTCACAACAGTGTTTTTCTTTTCCTTGAAGGGAATGTTCCATTGAGGTAGAGTCTAGAGAGTGGTTTCTTCAAGGTTTGAAGACAGTGGCGGCTCAGTAGGTGAGCTGGTTGGGTCTTCTGGGGCTAGGTCAAGGATGTGGTCCTGGGGGTGTCTAGTGAGTTGCTGTAGCTGAAAGGCAGGTTCCCAGTGGGAGGTGGCTTTCTGGTGGCATTTGAGGCCTGTGTGCTGAGTGTGTGGCCTTAGGAATCCTGGCAGAGTTCCCCATGCTGAGCTGGTTCAGAGGGAGGGGAGCTACTGGCATAACCACCTATTTTTGGGTGGTCCATGACAGCTGAGCAAGTCCATTACAGCAGCAGCAACACCAGGGGTGGGAACTGAGCTCTGAGGCTGTTGCAACCTTACTACCCCACTCTCTGTCCACCCCTTTCCTGGATCTAGGAAGCTCTGGGATTCTTACATGATCCAAATGCAAGAGAGGGATCCCAGAAAAAAATGACTAGCACTGAATTTCCTTGATAAGGAAGGCTTTCTTGAAGTACTTTAGCATAACAAAGAAGCCTTGTGAACAAAGAAGCCTTGGAAATAAGTCAGCTGGAAGGAGAAAGGTTTCAGTCCAATAAGCATATACAGTTAGCTGTCTGTATTCATGGGCTCCACATTTGTGGATTCAATCAACCATGGATCGAAAATATTTGAAAAAAATAAAAGGATGGTTGTGTCTGTGCTGAACTTGTACAGATTTTTCTCTTCTTGTTATTCCATAAACTTTGCAATATAATAACTATTTACATAGAATTTACATTATATTAGGTTAAAAGTAATCTATTCATGATTTAAAGTATATAAAAGGATGTGCACAGATTATATGCAAATGCTGTACCATTTTGTATAAGGGACTTGAGCATCCATGGATTTTGGCATCCATGGAGGGTCCTGGAACCAATCCCTCATGGATATCAAGGGACACCTGTATAGAGCACTGGTTCTAGGCTGGGAGATCCTGATGGGTAGGTCATGGACCCCTCCTGGTGGTGCTCACTTGCAGCCTATAGGGTAGATCTGATGGCCACATAATCAGGCCTCCAATACAATATACATTGAGGGAGAGGGAGACACTGAGGGAGAGAACTTAGCCTGGACTGGAAGAGGCAGGAGGGCTTCCTGGAGGATATGGTACTTGAACTAATCCTAGAAAGTGAATATAAACTGAATTTGTGATAAAAAAATAATAAACATCAAATGGCAGGCAGGTAGTCAGGGAGAGACAGAAAGGTATATGAGCTATCCTGGAGTGTAGGGGGATTTACATGTAGTTGGATGTTACTGGAAAGTGAAATGTGTGATCTTAATGATGCAAGATAAGATTAGAGAGTTAGACAAGGCCACAGTCAGAAAATTCTGGACTTGATGTCAAAGATAATGTGCAGGAAAACAGAAGGTTTTAAGCAGGTTAAATTTCTGCTTTAGAATGATATGTTAATTAATGTAAAGCTAGGTGTTATGACAGATAAATTCTGAAACCTCAGTGGTTTCATGTAATACAATATTATTTTTCAGTGGCATTTGATGACAGAATCACCGTCACCAATTGGTGATGGAAAAGGTTCAGCTCAATGAAGGCATTCAGAGTCCCAGGTTGACATTGGCTCTGTCTTTTTCAAGACATGACTTCTGAAGTTGCCTGGCCATTAACATCAAGCCAGCAGACCAGACAAGGAAACTGAGAAGACTTGTGTAGAAAGTTTTTAAGCATTAGGCCATGGGGTGGTTACATCACTTCCATTCACATAGTATCCCACTTTCCAGAGCTCAGTTGACTCAGTCACATTGTTGCTGCTAACAGCAGGGGAGCCTGAGAAACGTAGCTGTAAGGGAAGAAAAATAATTTTCTCTCTACCCTTCATAGTTCTTAGTTGGGACAGGCCCCTGTAACAAAAAATAGATTAACACGAGAAAAACACACAGAAGTTTATTAACATGTAGACATGGAAGATAACCAAAGATAAGTGAGTAAATCTCATAGAGGTGGCTTTGAATTCAGGTTTAAATATCATATCCACGGAAACAAACAAACAAGGGGAAGGTGGTTATGGGGCAATGCTCAGGACAAGCACAGTGAATGAGGGTAAGGTTTGTTATGAAGATTTAAGTCTGTATCTTCTCCATCGATGAGCATCCCTAGTGATTTAGTCAACCTTCTCTTCTTGGTACAAAAAGGAAATCACCTAGCCATGGTTTGAATGTGTTCCCCCAAATTTATGGGTTGAAAACTTAATTCCCAATGCAACAGTGTTGAGAGGGTGGACCTTTCAAAGGTGTTAATAATTAGGTCATGAGGGGTCTGCCCTCATAATTGATTAATGCCATTATCACAGGAGTGGGTTTGTTATCCCAAGACTGGGGTTCTTATAAAGGATGAGTTTGCCTTCCCCCCTTGCTCTCTCACCCCTGTGGTGCCTTCTGCCATGATATGATGAAGCAAGACTGCCCCTCAATCTTGGACTTCCTGACCTCTAGAACCATGAGCAAAATAAATGTCTGTTCATTATAAATTACTCAATCTTGGTATTCTGTTATAGCAGCACAAAACAGACTAAGACACACACCCTTACAAATGGAGATTTCCTTTTAGATGTAAATATCCTTTAAAAAGGGGTAGCTTCTACTGTGTTTTCAGGACTTCTTCTGTGTCTGGAGTTTCTCAAAATAATCCTTATGACAAAGAAGCATGTTTTGGGGTGGTGTATTCTGATTTCCTACAGAGCCAAGCTGTTGCTTTGGAGAAAAGGGAAACCAGTTTGGTGAATGGCTAGTCCATCTCTGCTTTGAAACATTACTCTGCATCAGTAGAAAATAGACTTAAATGGCATAGGACAAGAGGATGCTTGCAGGGGTTCATGCTAGAGGTGATGGGAAGTGAGTGGGAAGAGAGATTAGGGAAGCAATATAAACATACCAACACAGGCAGAATTGACAGCCTTGAAGTATGGATGGGTGAAGAAAAGTGATGGGGAGGAAAGAGATAACCCTGGCATTTCTGGTCTGGTGGATGATACATTGAAGAGAGGTCAGAACTTATCTGAAGAGGAACAAGTTTGGGAGGAGGAGTAATGGGCAGAGATGAAAAATGTGATTTGGGGCATGTTGAGTTTGTACTGTTCATGGGACAAGGAAGTGCCCATATGACTGACAGGCTGGGCTCAGAGAAAAGACCAGGTCACAGAGAGGGCTGAATAACGAAAATTAACATTTAAAAAGCCAAATAAAGATGGGTTCCCTCACTAAGAAGTAGAAGAGGAAAAAAGATGTCAAGAGGGCAGAAGAGGTAACTCTCCAAAAGACTCAAACCATAGAATTATTCTGAAGAATTTTCCATGTTTTTCTCCTGTAGGGTATTTTGAATTTGGACGATCATGTGTTAGTCCTCACTGAGTGCCAAGACCCATGCATGGTGCTAGGAAAGCAATTCTCTACTCTGAAGGGACTCAAGGTTTAGTGGAGAAAATGCTTGGGCCTATCGTGAATGGAGCTGGCAGCCAGCAAGGGTTCTGGGTCACCAGGAGAGGCATCTCCTTCTGTGTGCCTGGAATTCCACCATTGCAAATTCACCAGTTTTGATGCTTTTTGCCTTTTGGTGGTGGAAGCAACAAGATGTCGGGAAAAGAAGACAGTCTTAGAGATAAGCAGTGGAAGATGACACCTAGTAGCTGATGGACGGTTAGATGATAACTTAAATTTTTTGAGCTTCATTTCTTTATTTATTATTTGGGAACAGGGATACCAACTCTGTGCTGAGAGTAATCTGCAACTTATCAATGGGAATTTCTTGATATTAAATATATAGTGCTTACATCAATAGTCATCAGATAAACACACATCAAAACTACAGTGAAATATCATCTCACCCCAGTTAAAATGGCTTTCATCAAAAAGACAGGCAAGATCTAGTAACATTCATCGGGTGTCGGGCAGATGGGAGGGGGAGCAGGGGATGAGTATAGACACACCTAATGGGTGAGGTGCGCACCATGGGGGGTGCACATGCTTGAAGTTCTGACTCGGGTGGGGCAAAGGCAATATATGTAAACTAAACATTTGTACCCCTGTAATAGTCTGAAATAAAAAAAAAAATAGAAAAATTAGCTGGGCATGGTGGTGCATGCTTGTAGTCCCAGCTACTCAGGAGAGAAAAAAAAAAAAAAAAAGACAGGGGATAACAAATGCTGGTGGGAATGTGGAGAAAGAGGAACCCTGGTGCACTATCGGTGGGAATGGAAATTAGTGCAACCACTATGGAGAACAGTATGGCGGTTCCTTAGAAAACTAAAAATAGAACTACTATATGACCCAGCAATCCCTTTGCTGGGTATATAACCAAAGGAGGGGTTTTAGTATATCAAAAAGATATCTGCACCTCCACGTTTATTGTGGCACTATTCACAATAGCCAAGGTTTGAAATCAACCTAGGTGTCCATCAATAGATGAATCGCTAAAGAAAATGTAGCATTTATACCCAGTGGAATATTATATAGTCACGAAAAGAATGAAATCTGCCATTTACAACAACATGGATGGAACTTGAGAACATGATGTGAAGTGAAATGAGCCAAGCACAGAAAGAAAAATCTTGCATGAAGATCTCACATCTCTCTCTGTTCTCACTCACATGTGAGAACTAAAAATTGAAACAATTGATCTCATGGAGACCCAGAGTAGAATGATGGTTACCGGAGGCTGGGAAGGGCAGCAGGGAAGAAGGGCAGCAGGGAGCAGAGGATAAAGTGGGAACGATTAATGGGTCCAAAAACATAGATAGGTAGATAGAATGAACAGTATTTGACAGCACAACAAAGTGACTATAGTCAGCAATAAGTTATAATATATTTTAAAATAACTAAAGGAGTGGAATTGAAATATTCCTAGCACAAAAAAGGGATAAATGCTTGAGGTGATAGATCTCCCGCTTACCCTAATTTGATTATTGCTCATCATCAATCGAAACATCACATATGCCCTATAAATAGATGTGACTATTATGTGCCCATAATAATTAAAAACAAAAAAATTTTTAAAAATACAGTCTCCATAACAAGAATAATGATAATATAAGATGATGATGGTGGGGATGATGATGATGATAGCAGCTAACAAATAGATAGTGTCTTACTGTGTGACAGGATTACTCTAAATGATTTATAAATATTATCTCCATGAATCCTCGTAACAACCCTACAAGGTAGAGCTATTACTACCTTATTTCTTTTTAACAGGTAAGAACACTGAAGCAGAAGAGGCCTCATGTCTGAAGATGTAGCTCATTCTGGATAGGCGACGCTAGAACTAGTTCTGAACACATCCCTGAGAATGGACAACTCCAGGACATGGAGGATTGGGTGGGTGGGGAAGCAGTCATCGCACGCTGAGAAGGAACCTGGAAACCGAGGAAATGCCCTGGATTGTTGAAGTGTGTTGAAGCTGGTGGGAGAGAAATGGGAGAAAAATGTCACTTCTCAATACTTTGTCCAGTACTGCGCAGATACCAAATGGTTCATACGCTCGTCCAGACATTCAGTGTTTTTTTATTGAACACACCCCTGTGCCAGACCGTGGGCTGGGCTCAAAGACACTGCCTAGTCCCTTCCTGGTTTCTGGAAGCTCCTAGTTCTAGTTGATTCCAGAAAGGACAGAGTGATGAGCAATGGACAAACAATAATCTTACTTTCCATCCATTCCAAAATATGCATAGGAGGTTTCGTGCCTGCCGTGCATCCATTTTCTTCTTTTTGATTTTTCTGTGGCAAATTACTCCTCAACCACATTGTGCAACAACACTCAAAGAGTTGGCCTGTGATCCAAACTCGGGTGCTCAGGCATTCTCTCTCTCCCATTTGTTGTGAATGGAGTGACAGACACATGGCTACAGCTGCTTCATCCAGACACCCGCTCCTTAGCAGACTTGATCCTGCAAACGAGGGCCCTTCAGAGGCCTGCCTTCCTTCTTTCACAGCCACGTGCTTTTCTATTTCCTTTATATGCACACATATGCACACACAAATTTATTTTTAATTTTATTTTTACAATAATAATTGTAATTATTATTATTGCATAATTGGCCAATTGTTTTCTGTTGCTTGTAACCAAAGAAATTTAACGAATATGTATTCTTTTCTGGTATCTTTCTGCCTTTCTTTTTCCACCTATAAAATGGGGGTAGTAAAATTTGCTACTTACCCTCAGGGGGTTGTGCAGATTAAAGGTGTATGTCAGTAAAATGTTTTCAGATGCTTGGATGAAAGTTGCTGTAGGGCTACAAAGCCTTCGTAATTTTAGCCATACTTTCAGACGACTTTCTTTATGTACTATAAAACAGCTTTTATCCTGAGAGGATGTGCTCCTCATGTTACTGTCTCTGTAAACAGTTCAAGGATTGCTCTGTGCATGCCCCGTTTCCAAAGCTACCGTTCAAGATGAAAGCTCAGCTTTGTTTAGTGTGAGAAGTTGCTATATGACACAGAGAGGGCTTGCGTTTCTTATTGTTATTATGTATTATTTAATGATAAATAAGTTGGTAAAGATACTCAGGTTATAACTTTATTAGCTTTTTAGCGTTAATACCCACATTCTTGCCTTAAAATGAAATGTAAAAACCCTACCAGTTTTAGAGCAGAAAGCCTGGCATCTTATTAGTGCATTTGACAATTGTGAAAGTATAAAAACTGTAACACCTTACAGATTATAAAACATTTTATGATTTTCAAAACACATACTTTTTTGGGACAAGTTTAGATACTAGAGTATCTGGCAGATGCCAACTGTCTATAAGACTCCTGAGTTATTATTAATATTTCTAAACGAACCATTTTAATAATATGCAAACCTTATGACAGTAATGCATGCTCATCAGAGAAAATTTGGAAATGCAGAAGTATGGAAAGATAATGAAAAATATGCCAATATTTCAATAAGCTGGCTGCCCTAAAACAACCATTCATCCCATTTTCATGTATATCATTTTCCTTTTGGTCATAATTATTTTATAATAATTTCACATTAGTTGATACAATTTTTTGTTCTGTGTTTTTTCTTTTCCTATTACATTATTAACTCTATTAGTTTCCTGTTGCCACTCCAAAACTCAGTGGATTAAAGTAATGACCTTTTATTATTGCAGATTAATTCAGGGTTTAGCTGGAAGGTTCCGTAGTCCCTCTGGTCTGAGCTGAACTTGCTCGTGTGTTTGCCACCAGGTGATCTTGGCCGAACTCTTGCACTTGTTTGGGGGCTTCTCAGAGCTCCTGCATATGGTCTCTCATCCTCCTGGAGGCCCACCTGGGGTTGCATACATGGTGGTGGCAAAATTCAAGGAAAGAGAACTGCAGAAGCAAGAGAGGCTTAGGTGGAGAATTGACACACTGTCATTATCAGGTATTGCCAATGCAAGTTACAAGGCCAGCCTGCATTCCAGAAGTAGACTCCACCTCTAAATGGGAAGGGGCTTCTGAGTGACTTGCAAAGGCCAGGGATAGGGGAAGTGAAGAATTGCAGCTAGTTTTTTTGCAATTGATCTAGCTTAATAACTAGGCACACTGGAGTATGATTTCATAGGCATTTGTAATGACTATATAGTTTGCACTGAATGACACCATCAGAGATAATCTTAAACATTCTCATATTTAAAGGCATTCAGTTTTCCCATTTCGTTTGTGGGGACAGAACAAATAGCTTTGTAGGGGAAAAGTTTTATATTTGGGGTAATTAAAAGATCTAAATGTAGAATCATGGAAGTTAATATATTGTTCAAAAGTTTATAAATAATTTTATTGTTTTTCCTTCATACTTCCAAAGAACTTTGCAAAAGGCAGATACTGATTTAAATTCACATGGGCAGTGTATGAGGGCTCATTTCACTGCCCTGCTACTTGACAATGAATACAATACTTAAAAAAAAAATAAATCTCTGCTGAAACAGATAAGAAACCCTCCCACCCCCAGCATTTTGTTGATGCAATTAACATTTATTTAATTGCCAGTAAAGAAAGAAAGGAAGGGAGCTAGAGAAAAACAGGAAAACAAAGAGAGTTCTGTAATCAAACAAGATTCAGAAATGCTGTGTCTGTTCTTTTCCTGTCTTAGTTATTCACAATGTATGTTAGCATTGGACTCGCTCTGAAGAGTCCCACAGTAAAGAAACATGTTCAACTTTAACTGCATCCCTAATTAATTTGATCACAGAACTCTTATTTTTGGCATCAATTAATACCTTAGAACAACTGTTTCGAGTGGGACATTCTTGAGGAAATAGTGCCATAATAAATATAGTAGTTATTCTTCATGGTGGGAATTTCAGACACCCTGGTAAGGCAAGAGGGATACTAGATACATCTGGGGCTTTCAATTATTTTCAAAATCATACTAAACTTCACAAAACAGAAACATAACTTGTCAACGAAAACATTCAACTTCTGTTTCCTCCTAGCCATTCTCTTTGCAGAGCTTTTAGGCTTTGTTTTAAGGCAGTGGTCCCTAACCCACGGTCAGTCCCTGACATGTTATGGACCCAGCCACAGACCTCTGCTGCCCCTCGCCAGCCCCTGCCGCTGTCTGTGAAAAAATTGTCTTCCATGAAACCAGTCCCTGGTGCCAAAAAGGTTGGGAACCGCTGATAATGCCAATAGGCTATGCATTCTTCCCTGAAAATAGCCTATTGGCATTATTCTCCTCTTCAAATATCCTCAATAAAACATATTTGACTGATGGCCCCAAGTCTAAGAGGCTGGAGCTCTTCCAGGATGTTGCTGCTCCGTGTGCAGTGTGCAGACCAGCAGCCTTTGCATCAGCTGGTGACTTGGCAACAGTGCAGAGTGTCAGGCCCCACCCAGACCTGCTGAATCAGAGTCTGCCTTTTAACTAGGAGATGTCCTGATGGTTCCTGTGCATACTAAAAGTTTAGAGGCACCTGGGAAGTCTAGAGGACCTAGCTCTTACTCTTGACCATTTCTTTCTTCTTGACCTCTCTGGATTCTATTTCATCTGCCACCACTGTGCACTACAGAGTTACCTGGGCATGTACTGTTTTCCTTCCTTTCAAACTCTGGCCCAAGCAAGGTCACAGGTTTATTGTCCTTGTTTCTTTAAGCATAGTTAGACTTACTAGATTAAAACAAACAACAAAAACCAAATATAGAGACAAAGCAAAGGGGATAAATAAAAGGAAGGATAAAACCAAGTCTGGGAGGCAAGGTGCAGATTCCTTGTTCCTGCCCCAACCCTTGTCCCTGCCTTGGGTCCAGAGTCACAAGCCTTGAATTACTTCTAATTCTGTCTCTGATGCTTGCCCTCTACCCCCAAATGGCTGGTGCAGTGGAAGCCCTGTTGTTTCCTGGAGGGAGTTTCTCACGATTCTCACAATTCATACGATCCCACCCCTACTTCCATCCCCACAAATAGGCCTGAGATAGTCTTGACTATTCTGTGGTCAAGAACCAGAGAGATAGATCCTTCAGGATGGGAGGTTATCATAGTCTCCATTTACATTCCAATGTCTTGTCACTTTCCCGGATGACTGATAGCAGGTATGGACATCCCAACTCTGCTACCTTTAAAGGATACTCAACCCAACTTACAGGGCAGTGACTTTGGTGGAAGACCTCACAAGACACTGTATTTAATAACCACATGCATCTGCAGCGTGGGGGTCATTTCTTAATAGCTGCTGGGCTAAGTGTCATAAGCGTGAGGACCAAGATGACCTGGGAGATAGGAAGCTACGTGGAGTTATAAAGCACTGACTAATAGCTTTTAATTAAGCTCTCTCACTAAGGAGGCACTATGTGGAAGTATGAAAAGCATGGATTGGAAAGAGACTTCCTTCTTGTGCCACTTACTAGCTACGTGGCCTTGGACAAGTTACTGAATCTTTCTACGCCACCATTTTCTCATCCGCAAGAGGAAGATAAGGGTAATTCCTGTCTCTTAGAGCCAAGACTGGCTGCAAAATTTGCAGAGTCTAATGCTAAGTGAAAATGTCTAGCCCCTTGTTCAAAAGTTATTAAGAATTTCAAGATAGCCCTTCCAAGCCCAGGGCCCCGTGCAGCTGCACAGGTTGCATGCCCACAGCCTATCCCTCCTTACAGATGTTAAGATTATTCCTGTGCCTAGGACACGGTAAGAATTTGATAAATTCCATTTAGCAATAAAGCCTTGAGAGGTATACATAGTCCTGTATAAATGAACGAACTGAATATCTGGAAAGAAAAACAACGTACTCAACAAGGTCAGGCAGCTGCGTGGCAGAGCCATGGCCCCAGCTGGTTATGTGTGCAAAGCAAAAGAGCAGAAATTCCTGCAAGAAGGAGCACAAATGAGAGAAATGAACTTTGTCCCTAACACACTGGAGGTGGAGAGGGGGCCCAGGGACACATCCACTCCCCTCTCTGTCAAGAGGACAGGAGAGAAGGAGTCATGTATCTTATTTCTGTAGCACCTGGGGACATTTTACAAGGTGAAAAGCAGGACTGAGAGGCCTTAGCTCAGGGTTGATCTGTTTGTGTGATTCTATCAGAGTTTTCAGCTTATTTTGATCAGAAATATAAGACTGAGCCCCATTTCTTAGACCTGCGGTTTCTGCAATCCTTGAATGACTCCATTCTAAGTGGAAAACCTGCCTCACCTGCCTGGCAGGAATCTTTCCTTTCTTTGGGGGCTGCAATGTTTCCTGGCCTCCAAAAAGTGAAAAGCAATCTGAACCCCCCCTCCCCCACCCTGCCAAAGCTCAGGATCTCAGAAATCTGGCTAATTAGCCTGTTTGTGAATAATAGGGTTTTGAAGGAGGAGCCCTAGAGAAGACCATGTGTGCACATGGGAAGGGCCTAGCATAGTTTCCTTCCACCTGGGGAGGGTGCATGAGCTTTTATGTTTCTCCCAGTATCCCTGGGGGCAGGCATGACCATTCCCACCTTAGAGATGAGGAAACCAAAAGTCAGTGGATGTAGTAATTTGCCTTAAATCACACAAACTAGAAAGAAGGGAGAGTCAGGTTTTGAATACGGGTCTCTCTGGTGATACCATCCTATCCTAGCCTATTCTATTCTGTCCTGTCCTGTCCCGTGCCATCCATAAACCTCTAATCACTTGCTGTAGTTTGAATGTGTCTCCCAAAGTTCATGTGTTGGCAACTTAATCCCTAATGCCAAAGTGTTGGGAGGTGGGGCCTGATAAGAGACAATTAGGTCATGAGGGCTCTGCTGCGGGAATGGATTAATGTCCTGATGGTGGGAGTGGGTTGGTTATCTTGAGAGTGGGTTAGTTATAAAAGCAAACTTGCTCTTGCTCTCATGCATGCTCTCTTGCCCTTCTGCCTTCCACAGTGGGATGATGCAGCAAGAAGGTCCTTGCCAGATGTAGGCCCCTTGACCCTGCACTTTCCAGCCTCCAGAACTGTAAGAAATAACTTTCTTTTTATTATAAATTACCCAGTCTGTGGTATTCTGTTGTGGCAACATAAAACAAACTAAGATGCCACTGTACAGTGAACTTTTACAATTATGATGATTAATTGTATTCATCAACTTGAATGGGTCATGGGGTGCCTATATATTTGGTCAAACATTATGCTGGCTGTTTCTGTGATGATAATTTTGGATGAGATTGACATTTAAATCAGTAGACTGAGTAAAGCAAATTGCTCTCCTCAATGTGGGTGAGTCTCATACAATCACTACAAGGCCTAGATAGAACAAAAAGGCTGATCTTTCCTGAGAAAGAAGGAATTTCTCCTGCCTTTGGATTCAGACTGAAAACATTGGCTGTTCCTGGGTCTTGAGCCTGCTGGTGTTTGGACTAGAATTACCTGTCCTGGGTCTCCAGCTTGCTGACTCACCTTACTCAACCTGCAGATCTTGGAAGTGGCCAGCCTCTGTAATCATATGGGCCAATTCTTTATAAGTGTCTTTGTGTAGATATATATTTATAATAGACATGTACACACACATATATAAATGGGTATTATCATAATGTCTAGTCATAAAGTGGATTAAATGGGACAGTGCTGATAAGTAAATATCCTTTCTGTCGCCATGAAATTTTGTCCAAATGGCTGCTTCTCACTGGAGACTTCCCTGGTCACTATTTCATATTGCACCCCCTTGTATACCTGCCTCTGGCACTTATTATTCCCCTTCTGTGACTTATTTTTCTCTAATTTTTATCATTCTATAACTCACAATTTACTTATTATTTGTTTTGTTTGTTGTCTGTCTCCCTGACTGGTATGTGAGCACCATGAAAGCTGAGCATTCAGTCTGTTTTGTTGTTTAGCACATACTTGGTATTCAATAATTATTTATTGCATGAATGAAAGAACTTGTCTAACAAATAGTATGCACTGAAGATATGCTAGTTATCATGAATAAGATGAAAATCACTTTACTAGCATTTTGGTATTCCTTGTCACCACATAACCAAACTCCACTCCTTAAAATGAGATATTAACCTACTTTGAAAATCACTTGAAAGAACTAAGCAAGTTAGAGTTCCTGGCCCTCAATAACAGCTAGACAACTTTAGGGTTTTTGAAGTTTATTTAGACAACCCTCAAAACTGGTCAATGGATTTACTCTTTAGATATGACTAAGGTGGAACATCCTTCTTGGTCTACTGTCTTTCAATTGTGAGATAAAAGAATCAGAAACAGCTATAAAAGCATGAAGCCTGGAGCAAGCCTCACAGACACTAGAAACATGCTAATAACCTCCCAAGAACCTCTTCATTGGCAGTTTTGCAACTACCAAGTGGCAGATTAAACTCTGAGCATACAAGAGAGAAATGACAGTAGTTTATAATATGGCACAGATAAGTTCTAAAAAATGCTACTAAGTGGCAGTCCTTTGAGGACCTACTTTAAAATAAGACTGGTGTTTTATTAGCTTAGAGAAAACAAGACACCTTGTGCCAAGTCTTCTCTCAGTGCAGCCAGTATGGAGGTATCCTGATGTGGGTGGAGTTATGGTTTGAATGTATCCCCCCAAATTCTCCTGTGTTGGAAACTTAGTTGCCATTGTGACAATATTAAGAGGCAGGGCCTTTAAAAAATGATTAAGCCATGAGGGCTCTGCTCTCAGGAATGGATTAATGCCATTATTGAAAGAGTGAGTTAGGTATTGAGGGAGTAGTTTTCTGATAAAAAAGATGAATTTAACCCAATTTTCTCTGTCTTCCTCATGTGCTGCCTTGCCTTCAGCCATGGGATGACCCTCACCAGATGCCAGAGTCATGTTCTTGGGCTTCCTAGCCTCAAGAACTGTGAACTAAATAAACTTCTGTTCTTTATAAGTTACCAAGTCTGTGGTAGTCTCTTATAGCATCAGAAAACAGATGACTAAGACAGAAAATTGGTACCAGGAGTGGGGTGCTGCTATAACAAATACATGAAAACGTGGAACCAGTTTTGGAGCTGGGTAATGGGCAGAGGCTAGAAGAATTTGGAGGGACAAACTAGAAAAAGCCTATATTTCCATGAACAGAGTGTTAAGAGTGATTCTGTTGAGGGCTTATAAGAAGAGGAGAGTTGTAGGGAGAATCCAAATTTTAGAGATTACATAAGTGGTCAAGACCAGACATTTGGTAAAAATATTGATAGTAAAGGCCATTCCGATGAGGTCTCATATAGAAATGAGGAACAAGGAATTGGAAACTGGAGCAAATGCCATCCTTATAAAACAGCAAAGACTTTGAAGGAATTGTGTCTGCATCATATGAATGTTATGGAATTTAAAACTTAAGAGTGATTAACTTGGATGTCTGGAGGAAGAAATACCTAAGCAGCAAAGCATTCAGGCTGCTGTGTGGCTACTTTTACCCACATACAGTGAGATGTGGGAACCAAGGAATGACTTGAAGATGGAATTTATATTTAAAAGGGAAACATAATGGAAATATTTAGAAAATTTTCAGCCTGGCCATGTAAAGTATGAAAATACATGTTCAGGAGAGAATATTAAGTGTGTGGCTAAGAGACCATTTACTAAACATTTACTAAAGAGATTAGTATGGATGGGAGGAAGCCAGGTTCTATTCATTAAGACAATGGGAGAATGACCTGGAATTCATTTCAGAAATCTATGAGGCTGCCCCTCCCATCACAGGCCCAGAGCTCTGGGAGGGCAGAATGGTTTCAGGGCATGAGCTGGGGTGCCTGTCACAGGTCCATTTCCCACGGCTGCCTTGGGACTCTGCACCCTGCATTCCAGCACTGTGCTCCTCAGTTGCCCCAGCCATGGCTCAAGTGGCCCCTGGTGTGGCTCAGCTGCCACTCCAGAGGGCACAAGTAGTAAGGCCTGATGGCATCAATGTGATGTTAAGTCTGCAGGTTCCCAGAATGCAGGAGTTGTGGGTACATGGCTACCTCCACCTAGATTTGAAGTGATGTTGTGAATAGCCTGGGGGCCCAGGGAGAAACCTGCCATAGGGGCAGAGCCACAGCAGAAAGCCCTTACTAGGGCACTGCTTGCCAAAAATGTGGGGTCAGGGCAGTCACAGAGAGTCCCCACTAGGCAATGCCTAATGGAGTGATAGAACTCAGCCGTCCCCGAGACTCCAAAACTGCAGAGCTGCCAGTGTGCACTGCCAGCCTGGGAGAGCTTCAGGCATGAGACCCCAATCAGAGAGAGCTCTGCAAGCTGAGCCCAGAAAAGCCATGGGGGCAGCTGTGGGGCCCCCATCCTCACCCCAGTGTGCCCAGGAGGGCAGACATGGAGTCAAAGGAGATTATTCTCCAGCTTTAAGACTTAATGTTGTTTTCCCTGTTGGGTTTTGGACTTACTTGGGACCACTTGCCCCTCTTTCCTTTCCTATTTCTGCCTTTTGAAATGGGAATGTCTCTCCTATTGCCTGTTCCACCACTGAATTTTGGAAATAGATAACTTGTTTGATTTCACATAGATTCACATCTGGAGGGAATTTGTCAGGATGAATTGTGCTTTGAATCTTACCCATATCTGATTTAGATGAGACTTTGGGCTTTGGACTTTTGAGTTGGTACTAGATTGAGTTAAGACTTTGGGGGCTACTGGGATGGAATGAATGTGTTTTGTATATGAGAAAGGTATATATTTTAGTGGCCAAGGGAAGAATGCTATGGTTTGAGTATGTTCCCCAAAAGTTCATGTGTTAGAAACTTAGTTGTCATTGTAACAGTACTAAGAGGTGTGACCTTTAAGAGGTGATTAGACCCTCAGGGTTCTACCCTCATGAAGGGATTAATGCTGTTATAATGGGAGTAGGTTCCTGATATGAAGAATGAGTTCATCCCTCTTTTCTTTCTCTGCCTCATGCACTCACTTTTCTTTCATCATGGGATGACCCTCACCAGATGCCAGCACCATGCTCTTGGACTTCCCAGCCTTCAGAACTGTGAGCCAAATAAACTTCTGTTCTTTATAAACTACCCAGTCTGTGGTATTCTGTTGTAGCAGCAGAAAATGAACTAACACTGGGAGCTACAAGGTCAAGGTTAAACATACCCTGATGGTAAGGGGACATTTTGACATTCCCACTGTCAATCCCCTAGACTGGTGGGTCCTTAGTCAGGAACTATGAAAGAGGTAGGTGGTTTACATGGACAATGTGTTTGTTCTTCCCTTCCTGAACTGCACTTGAAGCATCTAGGTGCTTATGAGGTTACTTGCTAGCAGTAAAAGTCAGAAACAACTCTGCCACTTGGGAGTGAGTGAATGATAATGGTAATGATAGCTCACACTGGTTGAGCACTCACTACATACCAGGCACTCTGATCAATAAGTGATCTTATCAACTTCACAACAACATAAAAGATCAGTAAATGCTACAATTATCCCAACTTTGCAGACATGAAAGTTGGGTCTTAGAAGAATTAAATGACTTATCCAAGGTCACATATCTAGTATGTGTAGGTACTAGGATTTGAATCTGGTGATTGTAACCCTGCATTAGTTTTCTAGGGCTACCATAACAAAACACCACAGATAAGGTGCTTTAGATAACAGAAATCTATTTTCACACAGTTCTGGAGGCTGGAAGTCTGAGGCCAAGGTGCTGGCAGGGCTGGTTTCCTCAGAGGCCTCTTGCAGATGATTGCTCTCTTGCTGCTTCCTCTCATGGCAGTCACCTGTCCTCTCACCTTTGGTGTCTCTTTGTGCGTCCTAATCCCTTCTTCTATTAAGGAGACCCGGTCAGATGGGATCAGAGCGCACCCTAAGAGCTTTCTTTTAATTTAATCACTACTTTAAAGGCCCTATCTCCAAACACAGTCACATTCTGAAGTACTGGGGGTTAAGCTGTTGTCTTAGTTAGCTCAGGCTGTCAAAACAAAATTCCATAGACCAGGTGGCTTAAAAAACAGAAATTTATTTTCTCACAGTTTTGAAGGCTGGGAAGGCTAAGATCAAGGTTCCAGCTGATTGCATTCTGGCAAGGGTTCTTTTTCTGACTTGTAGATGGCTGACTTCTATTAATAGCTGAGTTCATACATGGCAAAGAGAGAGAGAAAGAGAGAGAGAATGAGAGAGAGCAAATGAGAGATCAATCAATCTTCCTCTCTTTATAAGGCCACAGTCCATTGGATTAGGATACCACCCTTATGACCTCTTTTAACCTTAATTACCTCATAAAGACTCTATCTCCAGGTATAGTTATTAATACATTGAGGGTTAGGATTTCAAAATATGAATTTTGGGGGAACATAGTTTAGCTTATAACAGACCTCAAAAGTATGCTCTTAGCCATTACAATTAGAATATTCCATATCTGGGGAAGTTTCCTGTGTATTTTGCTGATCTTAGCTCTCCGTTGGCAAAGTCCTTTAGTAGGAACATTTGAGTCCTGCCCAAATGTACACACAGATGTACACACAGAGCTGAAAGGGCCCTCTCTCCCTCCTTGGGCACCAGTGTTAAAGGTAAAGCTTCACTCCCTGAATCCAGGGTAATGAAGGCTGAATAATTAGGCCAATTTACCCAACTTCTCAGTCTTTCTTTTTCCTCATCAGTGAAACAGACATAATAATCATACCCACCTTATGGGGATATTATGAAAATTAAATGAGGTAGTATAACTTAGCATACCTGGAACATGGTAAGCCTTTAAATTAAAACTATTAGATGCTGCTAAGCAAGTGGCATTTTCTTTTGCATTAGTCATTTCCTTTCAGGGAGACTTTAAAAATGTCACTAAACATCTTAGAAAATCTCCTACAATAGCATTTCCCAAGGTGTATTTTCTATATCCTGGAGTCAAAAGATTCTCTGTTCAGAATGAATTCTAGAATCAATTATGATTGGAAATACATTTACGATTTCTTCCCCTTTGAAAATTAAATACTCTGAGAAGTCTTAGGATAAAAATCTTGTTGAACTTGGTTTTATGAAGCATCTTCTAAATGCATGTAATATAAAGTTTCTTTTCTCACATAGCATTTACTAACATTCTTTGGGATGCCCTTTGAAAATGACATATTATTTAATTTCCTAATTCTTTGTGCATGTGGGGCTTCTTTAACTAACTTTCAAGTTTCTTGATCATATTGTATATGTCTCTTTATATCCACCATAGCAGTGTGCACACAGTAGGTACTTGGAAAAACAAATGTCACTCGGCCAGTGCAGTGCCTTCTGTGCCCTGTGTTCCAGAAGGAGAAGGGCAGCCCAGCCTGGTATGAAATGACCCCACCTCCAGACAGGCAGTGTGATGTCATGGAGGGAACACTGGACTGAAAATTTCGGTGTTTTACTTGCTGTATTTATAATTTTAGTGCGATGAATTAGAGAGCCACTGAGTTATATTCTACTGTTAAATTCTATTTAATCCTGAAGTAGTGGCATTAAAGTTGGTGACGTTTTATGGTAAAAATAGAGAAAATAGAGGAAGGAGGTATAATCTTGTGAAAATAAGCAAAGACTAACCGAATGAGAACAAGTGAAGGCCATTTCCTCAGAGCTCGCTACAGCAAGGGTGTCAGCCACCATCAGTGTGAGACCCAGAGCAGGGCAGAGCGGGAGAAGAGCTTCTAGTGGAAAGGAGAGAAGGTGTCAGGTGCACCCTGGTAGGAGGCTGTTGGCCTGGGGAATCTCAAGGGCTAACTCAATGCAGGGCATCCTATGTGATTGGTTAGGGGTGGATATTTTGTTTTCTCTGGCTGGTCCTAAGCTGGAAGTTGGGACAAAAATTAGGAAATCTAACAGTTATTAATCAAGTCCTGGTCATTTGGGTTCCACTGTTACAAGGGTTATTGTTTGGCTTCCTGGACCGATAACTAGAGATTGCTGGTTACTGCCAGCTGGCTTCCTGTGATTACTGGTTACCTCGCTGGCTTTCTAGGCTGGGTACTGTTGAAGATGAGTTGGTTTCCAGGGCAAGTTACTACTGCAGGTTGTGGGCCAGAGTGCTATTGCAAGGTATAGTCTGGCCATTGTCTGTCGGGATATTCAGTCTCTTATCCTCATTGCCTGTTGGTTAAAATTCTCAGTTCAACTCAATTCAAAATTCCTCCAAGTCAAGGAAATGTGTCTGGATCATTGTTTGTGTTTCTGGTAAAGATGGCAATAAATGAAACCACAGATCTTTCTGGAATTCTTTTCCTGCAGTTCATCAGTGTTACAGACCATTTGTTGAATGCAATATTTAGCCTTTTCTGATTCTGGAAAGATGTCCACTTAAACCCTATAAGAGCTATGAGTTTCAGAAGAATATGACAGAATTCTTGGACACTCTCACTCCTGTAGGAACTGGCGGCTCCATCATAGCATATTTAACGCTCTGGACTAGCTTTGATATACCATTCCTCAGCAATTTGGGACCAACTCTCGGGATCTCTATTTATTTTCTATTAATGAAAAGAAAAGAAGTTCCTGCTCAGGGGTCAACACTCTCTGGCCTGTGGCCTAAGCTAGGAAGGTTTGTTGTTTTGTTTAATTTCCATTTTTAAATGGTCATTGCAAAACAGAAGACAAATAAGTACATGTGGCAGAGACTGTAAGTGAGCCACAAAACCTTATATATTTACTATCTTTACAGAAACATTTGCCAACTCCTGTCCTGGTTGATTAACAGAGAGCTTTGCCAGGTTTTAGAAATAGGATCCTCTCCTGATGGTGCAGTGAGTTTAGGAGTGCTGCTTGCCATCTCCATACAGTAGCTGTAGAGGAAAACCCTGTCTATCTTTTCAGGGAGAGCAGCTGGAGGTGGTCTCAGAAGCTCTGACATCAACTGGCTCCCAGGAACTAGGAATTATAGACCTGAGTGTTTTGCTTTATTTATTTATTTATTTATTTATTTATTTATTTATTTAAACCATGTGCCTCCTTCTATGGGACTTTTTTCTGGGCTGGTCCTGCTGCCTTTTCCAGTTCAGCCTGCCCCATGGCTGGAGAGGAATCAGTACCTGTAAGTCTTCAGGTGTCCTCACCCTAGACCCCAGTTCCTTAGAGTAAAGCTTACAGCATAATTTTCCTTACCTTTCCCATTCCTGCCTGGTTCAATTTCCAATTCTTGATTCAAAATCAAGGCTCAGTTTCCCTTCTGAGAAAGGGTGGTGCAGTTATCAGACATGTGGTGAGAATGCATAATAACAGCTCTCAAAAATGCTTATAGTGTAATGTTAAGTGGAAAACTTAAATATGAATGTGGATATACAGCATAGTCTCAATTATATAGAGGAAGTCAATAGAAAAATAGCAGAATATGCATTGAAACAAAATTTCAGAAAGGAAATACCCCAAAGTTAAAATGTGGTTGCCACAAGGAATTGGAATTATGGGTTATGTTTTCTTTCTTCATGATTTTCTGTACTTTCCAATTTTTCTATTAAAAGCACATATAGTTTTAAAATCAGATTTAAAAAAAATGCTTTGACGCTAAACTGCTTTGGTGTATTTTAGTCATAAGAAACACTTATACATTTGTGCACAAATGTCTTCCTGGGAGCAAATGGGAAAAGAATCCCTAAATGCGTGATTTGGATGAAATTGTCAGTTACCAGAAACAGGTAGAAATCTGAAGAAAATTTGATGTTTGGAGCCTTTACTTATTCTGGTAACTGCTTCAATTCTCAGGTTACTTTGTAGGCAAAGACCTTTTTGTTTTCTTGCTTTAAATGTTTTGGTGTTGGGGCTACTAAGAATTACCTTAATATATTTAATTTTCAAAACATGAAACTTCAAGTAGACATAAAAGCCTTGAATGTATTTGAAACTTGCTGACGCTTTCTTTTTCACATTGGACAACACCATTGCCTCTCATATTTATTTTTATTGCATCTATAAATTGATTGGGAACAATAAAAACCCAGAAGCCTGAATATCAGGAAGGAAGGGAGACTTGGTCACAACTTGTTAGTAACTCTTCAACGTACATATTTGTTCCAAGCCACAAAAGTGCAGAGCAGTGGCATCTTTTTCTGCTTTGTAATAGAGGCCAGTGTTGGTACTATAGCAGGCCTGCATCTCTTCCTAGGTCTCTACCTTATTTTCATGGTTCTTATTTTTGTTGTCATTTGTTCCTCCTTCCTTCCTGGGCCATCCTGAGAAGTGTGAGAGATCAGGACATTTACCACCTTCTTTCTGTCTCTCATCTATTTTCCCTTCCCCAGTCCTCAACATCTTTAGCTTCTCCCTCTAACAGCCACTATAACTATTTTGTACTCATCCACTTACTTGCCTGGCTTTCTCCCTAGATTATAAGCTCTTTGAGTCCAGGGATCATGCTTTATTCATTTTTATATTCAGAGCAATCAACACAGAACCTAGCAGTAGGCTACAATAAATTTTCTTTAAATGAATAAAGTAAAACCAAATTAAGTAACAATATACAACACTTGCTATGTTTTAAGCACTGTTTTTAAGCACTTTACCTATATTTATTTATGCAATCCTCATAAAAACATACCCCCAGAGACTTCTATTGTTATCCTCATTTGCATATAAATGAGGTGGAGGTGCAGTGGAGATTGGAGACTTTCTGTCTCTAGAACCAGAGCTGTTGAAAGCTATGTCTCTCTCTCTCTCCTGACTCCTCCCTGGGTAGGCTGCTCTCTGGGATGACGAAACCCTGAGGAGGAAGGACAGTGTCTGAGCACAATCATGAGTCTACAAAGAGATCTTCCCTCTACTAACCCCACCCAGATTACCCCCATGCCACAGGCTGTAATGCTTAGGAGCATAAGGGTGTTTTTATCCATCAGACTGTTGGCGATCTGGTCCACCAGGCTGCTCCTCCCACGCTCCTTGTCTTGGGCCCATCCAAGCAGGCTGCTGGCACTCCAGCCCTCTTTAGGCATTTGCCTTGAACCCTGCTGCTTCTCTTCCACCCCTGCTCTCTCGCCCTATTCTCTTCCCATGGCTACCTGGCTGCTCTCTGGCCCTCTTGGCTTTGCTCTCTGCTCCCGCTCCTCCGCCCTTCCCATTTTTGCAGCAGCCCTCGGCTTTCCTGGCTGAGCCTCACTTCATACAGCCAGCACTCACCTTGGGCTACTTGTCCCTGGCAGCTTCTGGCAAACTTCCTGCCTTACCGAACGCCAGCTTGAGTCTCAACTCCCAGGGTTGGCACGGCCTCTAAAGCGAGGGTGGGATTTCCCCAGAGTTCATTGCACGGGTCTGCAGAGAAGCTGTGTCACAGGGCACACATCTCTCCTTCCAGAGGGGTAGCGGGAGAGGGTGGCTGTCGGGTTGACACCCATCTCCCCGCCTAATCTGTCAGCACTCTCTGTGGTTCTCCTGAAGCTCCCATTTGCCTTTGTCTCTGGGCTACTGCCTGCCCCATGCCCCTTGCCTGGGAAACTTTCTCTCCCTCATTCTTCACCCTTCACCTTCTGACTCCTGCTCAACCTGTGGGCCTCCGTGTTGGTGTCACTTCCCTTGGGTAGCTTTCACTGCTTACATCCTCACTTGCCTCGGCCTGGATCATGTAGGTGTCTTTTCATTTTTCTCCTTTGCCTCCCAGTAAATCTCCATCGTCATCATCACAGCTGATGTTCACATCTGTGCGGGCACAGTTGTAAGCACTTTGCATGAATTAGCTCAATTGATCCTCCACAACAGCCCTGGGACAGATACTGTTTTTATCTCTGTTTTATAGACGAGGACATCTAGCACAGGGAAGTTATGTAATTTGTCTAAGGCTGCACAGGGAACTAGCGGTGTAGTCAGGTTTTGAATCCAGGCAGGCTGGCTCTAGAGGCGCAGGGTACAGCTGCTCTCGACTGCCTCTCGTGTATGGCATTTGTCATGCTGTTTGCACTGTCTGGTTACTCCAGTTTTATTTACAGCTGCGTCCTAGCATTAAGCTCAAATCCCAGCAAAAATTTAATTCAATTAATACTTTTAGTGGAATGAATGCTTGAATTCTAATTACAGATGTTTTATGTTTCACAAATTCAAGTAATATGCTCCTGATTCTTGATTTTGTGAGATCAAGTCTAACCGAAAAAGAACCACCAATCAACTGGTGTGTCCTCTTTGCCTTCCTTAAGAATTTCTGTGTTAGTCCATCTTATTTAATATGAAAAGTTTGAGCTGATAAGAAAGTGTTGTCTATCCCAGCTCCAACACGGTACGGGTGGAGATTGGGGCCAGAGCACTTAAATGACTTGTCCAAGGTCACACAGGGAACCAGTGACAAACAGGATGTCAGGTCAGCTGGTTTCCAGTCCTGTGCCCTTTCTCTACACCTGGACAAACAGAAACTGCAGTCACATGAGGGCATGCAGTTAAAACAAACAGCAAGTCTGTGATTGGTTTGATTATGATTCCAAACAGCATGAAGGGACTCATGGCTTTGGGGCTCCCTGGGACTGTGATCAGCCCAGAGCAAACATGGAGAGACTGATAGGGAGGCCTGCTTGGTAAGGCCAGGAGCACCCAGACTCTCTCAAGGCTCTAAGAGTGTTTTGCTTACAGCAAGACCTTTCTTGCTGTGTGACCTTGGACCCGTTGCTTTGCCTTTCTGGTCTCCATTCTCCCCCTGTGAAGTATGACAGTGTTTGATGAGCTTGACCTCAAAGGCTCCTTCTGGTTCTGAAACTCTGTTAATAACTTTCTTTCTCAGGGTCCTGTCTGCTATTGGCTATGCTCATTCCTGCCACTCTGCCTTCGCCTGAGCCATGCTTCCTGTTGGCTATGTTTCCTCCAACTCCTTGCCATTCATCAGAATCCTCTTCCACTTGGAGGTTGAGCACACATCTCAGTGCATAGGTGTGAAGGAAGAGCAGCACCTTCAGGCCAAGTCCAGATAATTTACTTTTATGTGACCTGGAAGCAGCTACTTCACTTCTCAAAGTCTCCAGCTGCAAAGGAATTAATAATCCATATAGGATAAGAGTGGCCATGACGATTAAATGGAATTAAAGATGTAAAGTACTCAATGGAGCCTGGAATATAGTAAACTTGAGGGGTGGGGGGATGGTCTGCAGCATTTTTCTGTCAAGGGCCAGACAGTAAATAATTTTTGCTTTCAGGACATTTGGCCTCTCAGGCTTGCCATTGTGGGGCAAAAATAGTAACAGACAATATTTAAATGAATGGGTGTTACTGTGTTCCAATAAAACTTTATTTATAAAAACAGGTGACCGACTAGATTTGCATCCCCACACCTAATATTGCATGCTTTGTCAACCCCTTTAGCAGTTTATAATTCACATTGCTTTCTCTATTTCTATGAAGGCAAACTTTTGGCTGTTTTGAACTGTCATTGTCTTCCTGTTGAACTCCCCACCCCTCACCTTGTTCCTCCTTCTCTAGATAAGAGGGCAAGAACATAGATGTTTTTATCATCATCCCTGCTTCTGGAGTCCTAAGCACAAGCACGCTGTGGATGTGCCGGAAGTGTCTGTTGAAAGGAAATGAAAAGAAGTCCCCCTTCGTTCCCCGCCCAGCATCTGAGGTCCCCCAAGTGCAGCAGTGAGGAGCCTGGCATGGCGGGGGAAGAAAGCCTTTCTCGGGGCAGAGGCGGACTGCAGACTGGGAGGGGCTTTACTTTCTAAAGAGATGCTGTGCTTTGACATTAGTGAAAAGACGCAGCTGGCACATGGGGGAGCCGGCCAGCAGCGGGGCTGGTATGTGGGTCCGCTGCAGAGGTTTTTTCGCCCTGCCAGCGCGCTGTGGCCTCCTCTGATAGGAGCACCATTGTTCTTTGCCATTGTGCAGAGCACAGGGTGTTTGGGGCTGTGGGTAGGTTTGGGAGCAGCCACTCATTTCACAGAGCTCAGCTCAATGAAACACAGAGAGATAAAGGAACTGGAGAGGAGGAAAGAGCGCCCGCTATGTGACTCTTCCAGCTCGGAAACTGAAGTGACCCGCTGCATGAGAATCCTCGGAGTGGGGGTGACATTTGCTGCGAGTTGCCCTGGGTTGGGAATGGGAGCTGGGCTTTTACATGTAGGTAATTGGAACTCTCGGAGATTCAGTAACCCATCTGGCAGTTATTCTGCAAATCTCAGTGCCCTGGCCAGAGGCCAGAAGGAAAAAAAAAAAAAAAAAAAGATCATGCTCTCTTCTCTTAATCCCCAGAGCGGTTCCAACTGGACTAGGCAGCCCCCAGCCTGGCAGGATTGGCAGTGCTACTCGGCTTGGCTCAAGGGCTCAGGGGAGCCCCTAGAAATGCCAGGTGAGTCAGCTGCTCGCCTCCCACAGGGCCTGGGATGTGGCCAGGCACCAGGAGGGGCCAGGAATGAGTGTGGGTGAAGGAAGGAAGTGACTTTCAGAGCCTTTTGGGCTTGGCTTTGAATCCTGGCTGTCTGTGGGCAAGGTACAGAACTTGAGTGGAGAGACGGTCTCTAGGGACCTACTTTCTGGATTCAAATCTTGCCTCTGTTACTTTACCAGCTCTGTGATATGGGCAAGCTATTTAGTGTTCTATGCCTCAGTTTCCGGGTGTATAAAATGGAAACTATATTGTACTTCTTCAAAGTGTTGTTATGAGGATCAAACGAGCACATGAGCGCACACACACACACACATCTGTACACACACATAAGTAGAGAGTCTTGCCCATTGTAGATGTCTGTATTGGTTGATAGTCTTAGTTATTATGTTCTCACTTGCGAAATGGTGATAATGACATCTACTTCCTGGGGTTCCTGTGGGGAGGATGAGATGGGATCATGAATGTAAAGCCCTGTTTCTAAGCCTGGCATATAGTATGTCCTCAGTGAACATTGGTAGCTTTGTGGGTTCCTTCACTGCCAACCTGTTGCATAGCATGGGTGGAACTAGTTGTCAAGAGTCATGGACTATAGACCAGGCTCTGCCATCCATCCATTGGCTGTGTGACCTCAGACTGTTCACTGCTCCTCTCTGGTTATCTTTAAGATTAGTGGGTCAGGCTGACTACACTTTTTCTGCTCCAATATTCCAGGCTTTCCAGAGGGTGGGGGAAGCTTACTATGGATGACTTTCTTGTAAAGGTGTGTCTTTCGCACTAGCCCGACTTTAGAGAGTAGAGGTCACAGGTAGGGTGTTCCAGAGTGTGTACACTAGGGAGACAGGACAAGGCTGGGGCCCCTGTGTAACCCACTAAACTTTATTCCAAAGAAGGAGAATGTGGTTTCCCCAACCCTTAGTGTCTCCAGCCCCATCATCACCACCATCATCATCATCATCACCATGATAGTAGTAAACATTTATTAAATACTTTAATTCATTTGACCCTCACAAGCACTCCATGAAGCAGATGCCATTATTTTCTTATCCATATTGCAGGTGAGAACACAGGACACAGAGAGGGTCACCCCGAGGGGGTCACACAGCTGTCAAGTAGAAGTGGGCCTTGGTCACGGAGTTCTGAGTTCTGGGCTTGCCTCTTCACCATGAGACCGAGCTGGCAAATGGAGGACACAGATCAGGCCCCAGGCTGCAGGACACGGAGTGTAGAAGTGGAGTGAGTGTCGGCTCAGAGGGCAGGCACGCCGCATTCATCTGGATGACCTGCTGGAGGCCAAAAACAAATTGCACAACTTCAGCTTCTCTAGGTCACGGCTGTCCCAGCCTGGTTGGGGCATGGGAGGTCAAGGGAGAGCACTGTCTACTCTAAGGCCTGGGAGAGGAAGTAGAGGGGTCACTGTTGAGAGAGCAGGCCTGTCATTTCCACACAGGCAATGATATGCATCGGCAGGGTGCAAGGTGGTACCTGGGGATGAAGAGGCCGGTTGTGCCAGCTAGGAGACATTGAAGCACTTTACATTCCAGAAGAATGGGGCAGAGCATCAGAGACCTGGTGGAGCCTCCACATTGCTTGGCTCTATGTTCTAGGAAAAACTACATTTTAACTTGACATGAGCCTTTGGGTCCTTTGTCTAATCAAACCCTTTGGACAGGTCTAAGGTTAACCTCCCCAGGGCTCTCCCGGCAAGAAAAGCATGAGTGTGTTCCATGTGTTGTCCAAAGAACATCCAGAATGTGGCCCCACTGCTTCTATGACAACTCACTGAGCACTTAATCTTTTGCTCAATATTTTGTTACCATTTTATAGATGTGGAAACTGAGACCTAGCCATAAGTCCGTTGGTACCAGCATGCAGTGAGGCTGCAGCAGAGCTGGCATTTGAACCCTGGTTGATCTGATCCCAAACCTCTGCCCTAAACTGCTCGACTCTACTGGCCTGTAGGAAGAGAAAGTCTCTGCCTCTTGGCTTAACACTCAAGATGTTTCATGACTGGCCCCTGCCACTCCTGCTCTCTCGTGTCACACTGCAGCCACGAGAAGTTATTGTTGTTCTCAGGCTCTCTGTGTTCTTCATGTATCTCTGCCTTTGCCCAGGCCGTGCATCTGCCAGGATCTCCCTTTGCAATTTTCTACTTATCCTGTAACACTCAGCTCCTGTGTTGCTGTTTGAAGGACACTTTTCTTCATTATTTTTTTCATGGACTACTGAACAGCTTCCAGCCCGCTCCTCCTGAATTCATTCTCACCAATCCATTCTTTTCTTTACAGTTCTGCCACAAGGAACCTTCCGGAATACAACTGTGATCTGCTCCTCCCTGGTTCATCACCTTTCAGTAGCTCCCTACTGTTCTGCAGGTGCCTGGTGCACGTGGGCTGTCCTGACTGGTTTTTGCCTTTGCCTCACTTGAGTCATGTCAGCCTTCTTCTCTAACTCCAAACTTCTTCCAGTTTTCAGAGGCTCCTTAAATCTCTCACTGCCTTCCCTTCTCACATGCTTCTCCCTCTTCCTGGAACCTTCTTTGCCTCTGTCCACACTGGCCAATATGTGCTCATTCTTGCAGTCTTAGTTAACCCATCTCTGATAGAACAAATAAAATATTTCTGGTGCAAAGAGTCAACAAATCCCATCTCAAATCAACGGAGTGGCATTTTAGCCATGATCCGTCTTTTGTAGCTACTCTGTGTCTTAGTTTAGTGGCCAGGTGAGTGAGCTGCCTTTTAAAGTCTAGGTTACACCATGGCTTCAAGGAGGGTTAGATAGGTTAAGTCACTGGCTCTGACACACACCTGGTATGGCTGCAGCCAGAAGCAAGGTGTATTGTAAAGAGTTTTATATTTGACCAAGTGCAAAAGATACATTCAGATATGCTATATCCACTTCATAAAATACCTTGGTTATGCTGCTTAGAGTAGAAACAGAACATTTTCTGTCTCTGGTGATGCATCTAGCCCTCTATCTATGCATTCAACCCTTTAGGTTCCATTGACTTCCTCCTCTGTGCCAAACACTGCATTAGTGAGCAATGGATGTGGTTCCTGCTTGATATATGTGTTTAAGTATGCACACACTCTTAGTGTGTAGGCAGTAGAGTGTGGCACAGACTGTGATGGGAATAAGCAAGCTACGGGGTGGGGGGCAGAGAAGGGCAACTGACCCCATTGAGGGGGTCAGCGAAGGTTGCCTGGAGAAGGTGATCTGGTAGACACGTTCCTATTTACAGTGGTGCTGGACCCATCAGAGTAGATTATGATCAAAGAGTTAGGGCCAGATTTTTAGCTGTTTTTGGTGTGGCAGGCATTAACCCTTTAATTAAATCTGGCAACTTTAATTAAAGACTTATCCCTGGGACTGAGATAGGGAGGCAGTGGGTGAGTGTAGTCACTTGGGGGAACTCAGGGCAGAGGCCAGTGTCTGCATTTTACCTTCAGCATTGCCATTCTGCTGTCACCTTGCCTGGGTATGAAGTCTAGGACCAAGTCACCAGGTTTACAAACATCCTAAATCCCTCACCAAAGATGCTGATTCTGAATCTAACTGATTTTACTTCATTTGCCCTGTCTTGTGTTTCTAAAAATAATGTTTCAAATTTTTATTTTCCATCAAGTGTACAAATATTTCTTGCTGAATAGAATCTCCAAATAGTTTTAAGCATCTCATCCTGCACTCATGTGTGTGTTGGGGGTCTCTCTTCCCTCCTCACTGAATCATGCTCCCAGTACAACCGTAAATTCCTCATCTTGTCTTTTTGCCCTCATTATATATGATTCAAAGTGTAAAGTCAAGCAGGAAGTGCCAGATGCCTCCTAATCTCTTTGAAAATTTCTGTGCAGGAATGAAACAGCCAATTCTGGGAGGTGAGTGAGGACAGAGAATGCAATTTTGGAGTCAGGAGAAACTAAGTTTAAGCATGAGGCCTTCCCTAATTGGCTACCTGGCTGTGAGGTAATTAATTTCTCAGGGCTTTATTTAAGAAATGGAGATAGAAATTATAAGACTTCAATGAACCAACCTGTGTCGGTTCAGGGCCATCAAGAAGCAGATACCAAAGTGAGATTAAACATGGGGCAGTGGTCCCCCACATTTTTTGGCACCAGGGACTAGACTAGTTTCATGGGAGGCAATTTTTCCAAGGACTGGGGTTGGGGGAGGGGATGATTTTGGGATGATTCAAGTGCATTACATTTATTGTGCACTTTATTTCTATTATTATTACATTGCCACTTGCCACTCACTGATAGGGTTTTGATATGAGTCTGCAAGCAATTGATTTATTATAATCTCTGTGCAGTCAAACTTTTCTGCTAATGATAATCTGTATTTGCAACCACTCCCCAGTCACCACCTCAGCTCCACCTCAGATCATCAGGCATTAGATTCTCATAAGGAGCATGCAACTGAGATCCCTTGCATGTGCTGTTTGCAGTAGGGTTCATGCTCCTATGAGAATCTCATGCTGCTGCTGACGGCTGATCTGACAGGAGTTGGAGCTCAGGTGGTGATGCAAGCGATGGGAGCAGCTGTAAATACAGAGGAAGCTTCACTGGCTTGCTTGCTACTCACCTCCTGCTGTGTGGTTCCACGGCCGGGGGGCTGGAGACCACAGATGTAAAGATTTTATTAGAAGAAATGTGAGAAAGGAAATAGGCAGGGAGTTTGGAAAGGCTGGGAATGCCTCAGGGGCAATGCAAACCTCACCCCAGTGAAGCGGGGAGGGAGAGGAGGTTGGGTGGAAGCATCCCAGACTACTGTTTAGTCTATGGAAGGGTTGACAAAGCCCTTGGGAAGTCCTTGAACTTCAGTTGGTCAACAAAGGTGTCTTGGAGTTCTGTGTCTCCAGGAATGGGTTAACCTTCCTGTCCCTGCTGCACTCAGTCATTGTGAGGGTGGGACTTCAGTATAAATGTGGTGATGGCTTTCAGGTGCAGTGGCTGGGGCCCAAGGTCAGTAATGTCCCCATTTTGTAGGAGGTCTGTGGGAACATCCCTGTGTCCGCCTCAATGTCTGTCACAGTTCCTGGCACACACAGGCGACTGTTCAACACTTGAATCTGAAGTGATACGCCATTTCCCAAATTTGTGGGGCAAGGTCCCTCTGCCTCAAAGCAGAAGCAGATGAAGTCTTCGCATCTGCAAAGAATGACAAAGTGCAGGAACTGTGAGTGGCATGTAGGAAATGCTCAGGAAACATGGGAAGGGCTGAGCATGCTGGAAGGAATATGCCTGGCTTCAAGTCCCAGTCCTACCATACGCCTTTGGGCAAATGTTTGAAAATATTGTGCACTATGACAGGGAACCGATAAGAGGATAAAACTAGACAGCAGTGCCAGACATGGGAACCCCTAAGTGTAGGGTGGCTCTGTGCCTTTCCTCTCTCTGTACCCCAGTCCCTTTACTTCCAATCATCTTAATTTGCTTAGGTAACAAATTTATCAAAGCACCTGTCCTAAGGCCCAGATTTAGCATTTGTGTTCTACATGCCTGATCTTGGAAGGGGTATTTACCCTTTCAGAGAGTGTGCCTGCAGGAGTCAAGTTTATTTAGGATGTGGCCATATTGGGATTTCAGAAGCCAGAGGTGGTAATTGGTCACATAAGTGGCACCAGGCATGCCTCAAAGCTCTGTTTTTCTACCTGGTCATAGGGTCCCTCTTAGGGAAGTTGTTCACTTTAACAAGATTCTTTAATTTGGCGACCTAGCAGCCTCTTTCTACTTTCTACTCATTCATCTATACACAAATATTTGATATCCTGCTCTGCACCCCACACTGTGTTGGATCTTGAGATGGGGAGATTGCTTTAAAAGAGCATCTTCAATTTGGGTCCTTCCAAAAGCCAACCCCAATGCAAAGATTTGGGTGCAGGTAGCTTACGTGTGTGTGTGTGTGTGTGTGTGTGTGTGTGTAGGGGGTGCTTCTAGTAAGCCATACAAAAAAGTGGGAAAGTGAGTCAGGGAAGGGAAGGACACCCATAAAGGATGCTTTCCTTAAGAGCAGGAGTCAACAAACATTTTCTGTAAAGGGTCAGATAGTAAATATTTTGGGCTTCTGGGCCCACAGTCTGTTGTAATTTCTCAACACCGCTGTTGTAGGGCAAAGGCAGTCAGGCAATATGTAAATAAATGGGCATGGCTACATTTCAAGAAAACTTTATAAAAACATATGCCCAAAACATGGCTGGATTTGGGTCACAGTTTGCTGACCCCTGGAGAGGGTCCCTGCTGTGGGCAACTGGGGTTGAATTGCACTGAGAACCCACTGGAAACACTTCTGTAGATTTGTCCTTCTGGAAAGCAGACTTGGTGTATTTATCTGCCAAATCTCTTCCTTCAGTGTTTGAAAGGTTGCTACCTTGCTCTCCTTGGTTCCATTTGGTTAACCCTGAACCCATCCAGCCTGCTCCTGGAGTGCCGGGCATGTTCTGTGTCCAGAGAACACCTTCATGCTGAGAGGCATAAGGCTCCTCAGTGTGTGCCCAACTATCTGCAGGTGACTTTGAGGGTAGCGAAGGGGATATGGGTGAGGCACCCACAGCACCTGTTAGAGCTTTCTGTCCCTTGGTGGAATCAAGGATGAAGCTCTAAAATGTGAAGTCACACTTCATGCGGTTCAGAAAGCCCTGGCTAGCTATTAGGGAAATGCTACCAAGCATAGAGAAAAATCACCAGGCAGAGGTAGTGCAGTTCTGGAGGTAACACAGATACAAACGCTAGCTGACGTTTACTGTACTCTTCCTATGGGAGAGTGCTGGGCTAAGCACGTTAGATGTATTGACTCAGTTAATTCTCACAACAATTCTATGAGGTATGTGCTATGTTATTCTCATTTTACAGGAAGAGAAACTGAGATCTAGAGAGGTTACACAATTTGCTCGCAGTTGCACGGCTAACCAGAGGAAGAGCTAGCTTGTGAATCTCAGCATTTTGTCTACAAGACAGACTGTCAAAGATGAATCCAGGAATATGGCTGAAACACTGGGTGTATTCATTTGCTAGGACTGCCATAGCAAAGTATCAAAACTTGGATGACTTAAGAGAAATTTATTGTCTCACAGTTCTGGAGCTTAGAAATCTGAAATCAAGGTATTGCCAAGGCCATGCTTCCTCTGAAGGCTCTAGGGAAGGTTACTTCCTTGCTTCTTCCTAGTTTCTGGTGGAAGCCATTAACCCTTGGCCTGTAGAAGCATCACTCCAATCTCTGCCTCCACTTTCACATGATGCTCTCCCTGTGTGTCCATGCATCTCTTCTTCTTTTCTTATATGAACACTACTTGTATTGGATTAAGGGTGCACCCTAATGAACTCATCTTAACTTGATTACACCTGCAAAGACCCTATTTCCAAATAAGGTCACATTCACATGTACCAGGGATTAGGACTTGAACATGTCATTTTGGGGGGCATAAATCAATCCCTAGCAATGGACCAGGCACCATGCCAGGAGCAGAGATTCTGAGATGAACAAGACTCTGTCCTGCTTTTGAGCCAGTCATGGTCTAAGGGGCCAATGGGATGATTCAGAAGAAATGAGCAAATAAAGAGAGTATAATGCAATCAGCATTAGAGTACCTACATTTACAAAGTTTGTCTTCTTCTAGTAGTCTGGTTCTCTTAATTTTCACCTTTTATTGATTCCCTAGGCTGATTACACATTGGTGAGATGAAGTCATAATTCAAAATGGTGGAAATCGCTATTCCCAGGCAAGGATTACTTCCTCCTTGGAGCCTGAGTTTCCTCATCTGTGAAAAAGTGTCAGTTGGACACATTAGTGACTCTGAATTCTGGCAACACACTGCAATCACTCGGGGAGATTTTAAAAACTACTGAGATCTAGGTGGTCCACCCCAGAGATTCTGATTCAGTTGTTCTGGGTTAGGGCATGGGCATCAGTATATATTTTTTAAAGACAGGATCTCTCTCTGTCACTCAGGCTAGAGTACAGTGGCATGATCATAGCTCACTGCAACTTTGAACTCCCAGCCTCAAGCGATCCTCCCTCCCTGGTCTCTCAAAGTGCTGAGGTTATAGGTGTGAGTCACTGCGCCTGCCACCGTACATCAATATTTCTTAAAATGTTTTTGGAGTATTCTTATATGAAGTCACTTGAAGTTATTGGGGCCCAACTGCTCTGTCATTCTTGGGTTCTAACCAGTTATGCACTTTCAATCCCAGGTTAAAGATGGACCGAATGCTTGTGTCTCCCCCAAATTCACATGTTCAAACCCTAACCTTCAATGGGATGGTGTTAGGAGGTGGGGCTTCTAGGAGGTAACTAATTCATGTAGGTGGAGCCCTCGTGAATGGGATTGGTTCCCTTAGGAGAGGATACATGAGAGAGCTGCTTCCTGTCTCACTGCTCTTGGCCATGTGAGAACATAACCAGGAAGAGAGGCCTCACCAGAACTTGGCCGTGTTGGCACTCTGACCTTAGAATTCCCACCTCCAGAACTGCAAGAAATAAACGTTGGTTGGTTAAGCTACCAGTTCATGGTGACTTTTTATAGCAGCCTGGCCTGCCTAAGGCACATGGCTTCTGCAGGGCTGAGCCCAGGCAGGACTCCGGCGAGTTTTCTCCCCTGTCTGGTCGCCCAGTGCTCTCTTTCAGCTCATTCACAACCACAGTGCAGGTCCTGAAAGCCTCACCAGAGAAGATGTTTACAATAAAATTCTCTGGTTGGGGGGAACTGTCGGCAGGTCTAGGGAAGAGCTACAGAGACACCAGCAATTGTCAATTAGGCATTAATTGCTTCCTGGCAAAGCCAGCCCTTTGATGGGCGATGGCTCTGAGATCGCACAGATTAATCAGGTAAACATACTTCTTCCTTTTCTAGGCTTTCGAATCCAGGTGATAGGAGAGCTTGGGGAAAATAACTTGGTTGGTGGCCAGAAATTGGAGTGCTTATTGTAGGTGGAAGGCCAAAAAAGTCATGGAAAGTTTTAGTTATTTTTTTAAAATCATTTTTTTCTTTGCCTTATCTCTAAGACTAGATGTTTCTAAGAAATCAAGCTTTATAGTTCAACCCACCTGGTTTTAAATTCTTTCTTCACTTTGCTTTCACTGTGACCTTGGAGAAGTTACTTAACTGCTTTGTGTCTCAGTGTCTTCATCTGTTAAGTCAGTATAACAGGGGAATGTACATACCCGTAGTTGGATTGTTGTAATACACGCAAGGTTACATGTACCGATACTTGTAAGGTGCTTAGCATGGTGCCTGGCACACAGACACACCTAACCAGTGTTTGTTGTTACTGAGCTCCTCTTCTTATTGGCTCAAGAGGATTGTAGGTGATGAGAACAGAAACTAAAGGACATTGACACCAAATACATGCCAGGTGTTGGGGTAAACAATGACATATGCAGAATCCTGTTTAATATTTATAATGAGCATGTGGTGTAGGTATCATTACCCCCACCTTATGGAGGAAGAAACTGAGGCCCTGGGAGTTTAAATAACTTGCCAAAGGTCACACAGTGGGTGGAGTCTGACTCCAATCATCCTCCTTCCCTCCTTACCATCCTCCCTTCCTCCAGAACGTATATCCGGGTGAAATTGCGTTAAAAGGAACCAGGGAAACCCATAAGAGTAAAAAGATTTCATAAAGGAGCAGGCTGGGTCTTGTGTGTGTGTGTGTGTGTGTGTGTGCGTGCGCAGCCAGCTACCCCCATCAGTGCAATTATAAACATCTTCAGTGAGATTTTAGGGTGTACCATGTGGGTGTCAAGAAGCTGGAAGGAGCAACACTGGGTGCTAAGAGGCCGAGGTAAGAACTCGGGATTTATTCATCTATCCACCATCCTCCCGAGGCCCTTCATGGGCTGTGAGAGGCACTTTCACTTTGAATGTCCGGCGACAAGTCTCGGGCACTTCTCTGGTGGGCAGCGCCCTTCCCAAATCAAATCCGGAGACCCGCAGGGATTTTCTGAGAAGGAGAATCAAACTGGCCTGGTGAGGGCGGGTCCCTGACTTTAGCAATTTCTTGCTAACGTTAGTTTCCTTTTCCATCTCCCCTGCCCACCCTGGTACCTGAGGAGGGCCAGGGCCACCCTACTGCTTCGTTTTGTTTTTTGCTCTAAGTTATTTAGAACCATCTTGATGATCTCTATCCCTAAACATGGCCTCTTGCCCTGCTGGGACAGAGCAACTAGACATTCTCCGTGTGGCAGCAGAATGAAGGTCACTAAAGATGTCCACGTCCTAATACCCTGAACCCGGGAATGGGTTAGATTCCATGGCAAAGGGGAGCTAAGGTTGCAGGTAGATGAAAGTGAGGATCAGCTGACTTTAAGATAGGGAGATTATAGTGCATTAGCCAGGTGGGCCCAGTGTAGTCAGCAGGGTCTTAAAAGTGGACGAGAAAGATGGCAGCACAGGAAGGACTCGATGCGAGGTGGCTGACTTCGAAGATGAAGCCAGGGGCTAGGAAAGCTGACAGCCGGGGGACAGCTTCTCCCCTGCAGCCTCCAGGAAGGAACACAGTCCCGCTGACATCTTGATTTCAGTCCCGTGAGACCCATGTTGGACTTCTAACCTACAGCACTGTAACTTAATAAATCTGTGCTGCTTAAAGCTGCTAAACTTGCGGTGATTTGTTACAGCAGATCGGAAACTAATCTGTTTGGTGTTACGTGGGGATGTGCAAGGGTAGGGAGCCTGCCAGAGAGCTCGAGCAGACAGAGTGGAGAGAGTAAGGGTGGCCCTTGGGGCCCAGTCCACGCACAGGAAAACAGAGTTAAAACATGAAAAGAAGTAGCCATTATTTTCATAAATAGAAGGAGAGTAAACATTGTACGGGGAGGATTCATTTGGGAAAGTGGAAGAGCATGAGCTTTGGAACCAGTGTTCTGGTTTTAAAACCTGACTCCATCGCTTCAGCTCTGTGACTGTGGGCAAATTACTAAACCTCTCTGAGCCTCAGTTCCTCATATGGAAAATACCACACACATACAGGCTGTCAGATTAAGACATCCATCATCCCATTGATTATCTGTAAATTCAGATGTTAGCTAACTGCAGAGTTGTTCTGAGGATTCATAGCAACCAAAAAGCAGTGCCCAAGAGTAGAGGTACAATAAAGGGCCTTCTCCAAAGGCTACATGCCATCAAAACCACTACAGTTTTGTTTCTCTAAACTAAGCCATTAAACTACTCTTTAGAAAGAAATGAATTCATTTTGTGTTAATTCAATGCCATATAGTAAAAGCTTCAAATTCAGTGAATAGACTTTTGATGGGAAGGGAACATGTTGCTTGAAGCAAGAATTAGGATTAGGAATAAGAACTAAGATATTCTTTGCAAAAACACACTTTTAAATAAGCCTCTATTCCTTATGAACTTTGACTTCACTCCTCAACCAACTGAACCACTAAAACTTTGATTATTGTTTTTATATTTACTTTATGCCAAGAAATGATCTTGATATATAAGAATGAATGATTAAGATATTCTATCTTTCCACCTTTGCTTCAAAGTCAACCCACTTGGTTTTCAAGATCTGAACTCATTACTTATCCATCTCTGCCCCCAGATCTGCTCACCCTGTGTTTCTAATCTCCGTGACTGGCAATGAGTCACTTGGGTCCAATCACCCAAGCCAATTCCCGTTGAGACCAACAGCCTAGCATCTTTCTTTCTACCTGGCCTCTCCTCTCCATACGCATGACACCCTCATCTTGGGGTGTTTTATGTTTTTTTTTTTTCCCTAAAAGAAGAAATGGTGCCACAGTTTCTCTCTCTGCCACAAATATTGTCCCCATCCCTAATCTAATCTCAACCCAGCCACCAGTATGATCTTTCTGAATTAATAGTTTGATCATGTTACCTTTTGTCTTAAAGCCTTTCAGTGGCTTTTTGATGACCTTGAGTAGTGTAGACTGAATTGTGTCTGCTTAAAATTCACACGTTGAAAGCCTAACCCCCAATGTGACTATATTTTGAGATAGAGCCTTTGGGAAGTAATTAAGGTTAAACGAGGTCAAAAGGGTGGCACCCTGATCTGATAAGATTAGTGTCCTTTTAAGAAGAAAGTGAACTCCCTCTCTATGCCATGTGAAGACAAAACAAGAAGGCAGCCATCTGCAAGCCAGGAAGAGAGGCCTCCCCTCAAAATGATCCCGTTAGACCTTGACTGGGAACTTCTACCTTTCCGGACTTTGAGAAAACTAATTTCTGTTGTTTAAGTCACTAAATCTGTGGTATTTTGTTATAACAGCCTGAACAGACTAATACAATGGCATAAAGTTGTGGCATATAAGGCTGTTTTCTTTCTAATTCCCACCTACTTGGCAGGTCATCCACAGACAGCTCTGTGTCCACTCATAATTTAGGTCTTGACCCACCATGCTTTTCGGGGCACATGTCCTTCACTCTGCTGGGAAGGCTCATTCCCTTTTACCCTTCCTGGTTTCCCTTAGTGCGTGTGGTTACAATTCTATTTTGTGTACTCTTATACTTTGGATAAGCCTGTTTCACCACAATAAAATACAATTATTCTTTATCTTATTTACATTTCCAATTGCCAAATTGAATGGGAGAGAGAAAGAAAGATTCTTCCTTAACCATCTTTGTCATATCCATGGAACTCAGTACAAATCCTGGTACCTTGTAGGTTTTATAAAAATGTCTGTTGAATGCATGAATCAATGATTGAATGGCACATGAGGCAAAGCTTCCCCTTGCTCTTAGGATAAATCCTAAAGTCTCTCCCATGGCCTGCACATCTCTCCAGCCTCATTTAATTCCTCATTTAATTCCATTTAATTCCTTTTGACACCAGCCCAAGAAAGCTGCTTGTCAGTCAGTTCCGTACTGTCTCCTGTCTCAAAGACTTGTGCATTCTCTTCCCTCTGCCTGGAATCTGTCCCTTGCTCTACCTAATCTTAAGCCAGTGAGTAGCTACCCATCTTTCAACTGTAGCTAAATAGCTTCCTATGGAAGATATCTCAACATCTTGTTCCCTAGACAAGATCGCTTCCCCTGCCCTTTGTTCATTTAGCACCTATTTGCTTCCTAATGCTTTCTCCAGTGTGCTGTAGCATGTCTGTGTGATTACAGAATTAAAGTGCTTTCTGACAAGGCACTAAGATCCCTGAAAGCAGGGAGGTTTTGTTCACTTGCTTGTTTATTTTGTTTTCGGCTTTCTCTCTCTCTCTCCAGGGCTTAGAACAGTAAACATAAGCATGTGTTCACAGTAATACCATGAGGTGGTAGATAATTGATAGTTGCAACATACAAATGAGACTCTACATTTAGCCATTTTTTTCTATACATCATTTAATTCACTTGAAATTATCTAATAACTGATCAGAACAAAGCAGACTTTCTTTTTTTAGTGGCTTAGCCCTGGCATCCCTTGGTTTCTGTCCATGCTGGAGCAAATCCTACAGAGTTCAGGCTGTGGAGGAGCAGGTTTAAAGGTGAAGGCTATTCCTGAAGATCCAAAGCTCTCCAGGTGTAATAAGTGAGGAAACCCCAAGGAGCTTGTTTATGGGAAGACCTTGCCTAGCCTTGAAGGTCAGGCAGCGTTGGACTGTAGAGAAGGGAAGTGTTAGAGGAGAACAATTGTGCATTCTTGGTAGATTTTGAACCCACCATAGTTTGGTCGTTAAGAACCTTGGTTCCGGAATCCAACTTTGTGGATTCAGATCTTGGCTATACTCCTTACTGGCATAGTGAGTCCAAGCAAATGTATTACCTTCTCTGTGCCTCAGTTTTCTCATCTGTTGTAGTGGAGGTTAGGAATAGTACCTACCTCATCAGGTTGTTATAAGGAATAAATGGGTTAAGAGATGTAATGGGGCCAGGCATGGTGGCCCATGCCTATAATCCCAGTGCTTGGGAGGCCAAGGCTAGAGGATTACTTGAGGCCAGGAGTTGGAGACCCATCTGGGAAACATAGCAAGACCCTGTCTCTACAAAAAAAATAATAATAATTATAAATAAATAAAAAATTAGCTGGGTGTGGTGATGTACATGTGTAGGAGTTCATGAGTAGTTCCAGCTACTTGTGAACATGAGGCAGGAAGTTTGCTTCAGCCCAGGAGTTCACGGATACAGTAAGCTATGATCACCAATGTACTCCAGCCTGGGTGACAGAGTGGAGAATCCAATTCTAAAATAAATTAAAAAATAAATAAATACATGATGAAATAAAATTATCTGTCAGCTGCTTGGGCTGACAGATAATTCTGGCATTCAGTACCAGGAGGTTCAAATGCCTGCAGGTACAAGCTAGATTTTCTAATATCAGTTTAACAGTAGTTATCCTTTGGCACAATCTGTCTGCCTCCTTTGTTTTATTTCTTTACTGGTTTGGAACTTAATCAGAAAAGAGGATGACTTTATTTATTGGGTTCTCCTAAAGGCACTGACAGGATCTCATTTAAATTGAGTGGGTATGCATGGGAGAATGAATATCAGGAGGCTTAGCATCCTAAGAGCAGAAGATTCATGCCTGAGAAATGGGAAGAACTAAAAAAAAATTCAGTGTTCTTTGGGATGGCCCAAGGGAACAGCAAACCAGTGTATCCTGCAAGATCGTTAGTGTGACATTCCTAACTATCAGAATCCCTAGACTCTTGGAGCCCGGGGATGCAAATGTTGATACTCAGAAAGTGTCAGGACAGATGCTACATCTATAAAGGAGCTATCATTAGCTCAGACGCCTAGAAATGAACCACATTAACACAATTAAAATGTGCAGACCCTGAAGGTGTAGCATAAAGCACAAAGACAGCACTCAGAGTGCTCAGATCAGAGACAGGCAGGGGGCCACAAAGCCACGCAAACAGAACAGCCCTTGTCAGGCTAAGGAACAATTATGGGCAGATGTTTATGCAGCACTGTGTGGACTAAGATACCTAATCCAATTGTTTAAGATGATTTGTAAACTACACCAGGAGAAAACATACAACAAGAACTAAGAACATGCCACCTTGAAACAAGGAAAGAGCAATCCAGAGCAGACTCACATGGCAGTGTGAGGACAGACATGGACCAACAGAATGTGGTCAATGCAGTATGGTGGAGCGATCCAATCTGGGCAAGAACAGATACTCTTACCTTTGCCGCACCTGGCTAAATATTTTTTTGAGTGGTAATCAGAAATGAATATTAGACTACATTGTAGGTATTTCATAGTTTGGGTGAATGATTTTGCTTGAGTCACTTGTTCTGTGGAATAGATTTATATGTACATTACTCCACAATGTAGGTTTAGATGATCTTGAATAAACCTGTGGTGTCTGTCGTTACAATATCTACGTTAAAGGATCCTCACAGATATACACATAGATAACTGGAGACCCCACTAAACTTTCAGCAAGGTAACTGGTAGGCATTGTGGGCAGAGTCAGCCAAGTAGATCATGTTTATTGATACCTTGTCCTAGTGTCTTCTTTTAGTTTGTGAATAAGTCTATTTCTAAATAATCTAATTAAGATTCTTATTACAGAAGATGTATGTGGCTAAATGTTCAAATAGCACGGAAAATAGTGCCAGTAATGAGGCTTTTGAGAATTCTGGAAGAAGAGACCCTTATAGTTCATTAGAATGAATAATCCTGTTTAATCCATGCCCTTATTTCTTCTCTTTCTTTTCTTTTCCTTCCTTCTTTCCTCCCTTCCCCCAGTCCTCTCTTTCTCTCTTTCTTTCTTTTCTCTCCCCTAATGAAGCATTACAAGTTGGCTCTCTGGGAAGTCAACTCTGAGGAACAATTTAACAGGCCAGATATCTATTAAAGAATTTTCTTGTGATGAAGACCTATGGAAGGAAGAAGGAGGAAGCAGGAGGTGGAGGGGGGAGAAGCTGACCTGTGACGCAGCCCTGCCAGCCTCATGCCACCCTACAAAGGCTCTGGAGCTGGAATGACTCTTCAGATTGTCCTGAGTTATGCCAAGATGGACAGGATTTCTTATAATTTCAGATTGATGCGTCATTGGATGTGGACCTCCTGGGGAAGTGTGTGACCTTGGATGACCTTGGGACACCTCCACAGCTAAGAGAATCCCTGAAGGGGCTGGTGGCTGCAGGCTTCTGCCCTCAACACTCCCAGGCCAGGACAATGAGATCATCATCGAAGGAGTATCTGGGCCGCACATCACAGTGTCCACCATATATGTGGGGACTCAATGGAGTATTTGAAAGACACTAATCTAACATCAGTATCTAAGGCAGAAGTGGGGGAAGGGATGAGGAAGGTACTGGGGTCAATGAGGTCAACTCTAGGAATAATGTGTAAAGGTAGGAATGAAAAGAGAGGGAAAGTTGAGACATTTGCAATGGCAATCAGAAGAATTAATCTCTCTGCAAAATGAATGGGAACCATGATATCACAAAAACTGGATCTCCTGTTTATATCTTCAGTGTACACTTGAGTCTAGTTTTCTCCATGGGAAAATCCTCCCAGAACTGACCCAACCAGCAGCTACAACACACAGAACATATATTCTTTAAATCTTCTGTTTTTATCATTTAGCTCTTGAGGCAGTTTTGCATAATGATAGAGTAACAAAGATTGATTTCAAATTTTGGGTCTGACTAATTTAGATATTTGATTCTGGTCAAGTGTTTTGGCCTTTGTGAACCCCAGTTTTCTTATCTGTAAAATGGGGGTAGTGCTCTCTACCCTTCTGAAGGTTAGGGTTGGTATCAGGTTAAGAAAGAGACAATGCACGTGAAAAGCACTTAGCACAGTGTTGAATAAATAATAGTTTTTCAACAAAATCAGTTCTCTTCTCATGAAAAAGGAAAATAAATAGAACATTCTGGACTGTTCTGTCAGATCCAATTTTGGAAGAGAATCTGTGGGAGAACGTCTTTGCCCAGCTTTCATGTGCAAAATAATAGTATAAAGAATGCTTCTGGTTTTACAGTGAAGTAAATGCATGAAAACATTCATCTTTCAGCTCAGACCTAGATTGTTGATATCTGCCTGGAGCAAAATTTCATGGCTGAATTACAGCCCAGAAAATAACATTCTAAGTTTGAAATTCTGTACCAACCTTCATATTCCAGCCCTATTTAAAGAAACATTTTAAGTCTACCGTGAAGTGGCATTTGGGATGATAATATTTTTGAAGAAGGAGCAAAAAAGAAGACAGGTATAGCAAGATCTGTGTTGTTTCATTTTAGTAGCATTCCATTCGGTGAAAACTAGAAATGATCTCTGACAGAGGATGTAACAGAAATGTTTTGGGTGGATCTCAGCTCTGAAACAAAGTGTCCTAAAGCCCCCAGTATGTGGGGGTCCCCTGCTCATACAGGTGTTGCCCAAATAGTGGGAACCCTGTCCTGAGAGAGTCACAGTCCAATGGGGAGACCTCCATGAAAATATCCTTGCCTCCAACATACCAACCAGAAGGGGCTGTGGTCTGATGTAGTTTATCTGTTAGAAACCCAAAGCAGAGAGCCGGGGACCTGTGAGTTTTTTGTGGGCTTCAATATAAATGTTTAATATCTGAAAAATAGCAGCTCCGAAAAGAAAAAAAGAAAACTGCAAAATCAAAAGCGAAATTGTAAGTTAAATATTTATAAAACTTTACATTGTGTCAGCCAGCCTACCTCAATTCAACATACACACATATATACACATATGTATACACACATATATTACACAAATATACTTGCATTTATTTTATATATAATAATAAAGCTTAAACCATGAGAAAAAGTCAGTAATTTATAATAAACATATTAAGAATTATTTTTATAATCCTTAACATTTTCATAAATGAAACAATTACATCAATTCCTTGGTGTCTTTGGGGGATTAATTCCAGGACCCCCCTGTGGACAGCAAATCCAAAGGATGCAACAGTACTTTATATAAAAATGGCATAGTATTTGCATATGATCTACACACATCGCCTGTATCCTTTAAATCAACGGTCCCCAACCTTTTTGGCACCAGGGACTGTTTTCATGAAAGACAATTTTTCCATGGACCCGAGAAGGTGGTTTTGGGATGATTCAAGCACATTACATTTATTGTACACTTTATTTCTTTTATTTTAACATTGTAATATATAATGAAATAATTATATAACTCACTATAGATTGAGGACCCCTGGTAAATCATCTATAGATTACTTGTAATATCCCAATAAAACATAAATACTATGCATATAGTTGTTACACTATATTGTTCAGGGAACAGTGACAGAAAAAAAGTCTATACATGTTCAGTACAAATGCAACCACCCATTTTTAAAAAATATTTTCAGTTTACAAGTGGTTGAATCCAGGGATGTGGAACCCATGGATACAGAAGGCTGACTGTATAGCTAACACAGGATATGGATACATTTTATTTTTTTAAAAGTATGCACGAGGTCTCTACAAATACAAGTACACAGATCCTCCAAAGTTTTAAAGGTGGCCTTTGCTATGGGGGCCCTGGAAGGATGAAATCCCTCCCGGGGAGAGATTCCCAAAGAAGGTTAAGCTGGAATTGAAGATTGGATATGAAGCAAGCATGGTGACATGCCACACATTTCACAACCAAGGAGAGTTCTGAAACCATGTAGTCAAGTTTCTCCACTTATCTGGCAATAGGTCAGGTGCTTTTCACTTCACAGAATGCAGCTCCTTGCCTCCTGCCAGTGGCAACTCGTGCCAACTCTTGGATTCATAATAAACAGAACTGGGCAGTGTGGTGTCATATAATTGCCTTTCAATTTGTTTGTGAGTATCTTTTGCAGAGGAACTAATTTTCTCAGACTCATTTGAGGGCAGAAAGAGTAGAAACCAACAGGACAGGTGAGCAGGAAAGCAGATAGCACAATATAAACACAGAGCTCGTTCACCGGAGCACGCACGACCAGGCTGGCCGCCCAGCGATGCTGATGGTATTTTACCTACTGCAGCTGCATCAGGGCAATGTTTTCTCTTGAGTCTTCCTTGTCCTTCCACCTGGCTCAGGTGAGAAACAGAATTGGAATTTGAGGCAGGATGTCATAGTCCCACATTTTGTTTTTCTCAAGAGTCAGAGAAATCTTGCCATGTTAAGTTTTTCTAGATAAGATTTTAGAAGGTTTACTTTTAATCTGAAGACTTGCCAGAGGAATTGTGGCTTTACCTCTGGGAACGGTTGTTCTGTGCAAGGCAGAAGAAGCCATCTATTCTTCCTCTGAATTTTTTCTATTCCTCTAAATGTCAGTTATCTAATCAAACTGAAACTGGACCTGGGCATAGGGGAAGAAGACCAAAAAGTTTAATCCCTTTATGGCCCAATTATGAATTTGATTTAATGGTAAATATCAATGTTCTTATTTTTTCACTCATTTATTTATATATCTATTGAGTGATTACTTAGTGTTAAGTCATTGGCTAAGTGATTACATTTCTATTATTTAATTTCTACAGAGTTGGTGTTATTGGCACATCTTAAAATTGAGGAGATGGAAGCTTACCTGGCAAGGGAACAGTCAGAGGTTATAGAATTGAGTGGTGGAGCCCGGGTTAAAAATGAGGATTCCTAAGCATCTACCTTTTTTCTCAGTACAGGATATTGCTTTGGAATGCTCTTATTGTCTCTGCTCTGTTCCCTGATGCAAAGTTAAAACAAGTTATGTTCTAAGGATATATCATGTTCCACTTTAGGTGCTGGGAATGAGGAGAGAATGCTCCCTCCAGGCAGGGTCTTGAGCTCAAGAAACTCAAGCTGTGCTGGGGTTAACGTGGGACAACTGACTTTAAGACCAGGTAGAATAAGCCTCCTAGTGGCCAGGCGCGGCGGCTCACGCCTGTAATCCTACCGCTCTGGGAGGCTGAGGGGAGAGGATTGCTTGCGCTCAGGAGATCCAGACCAGCCTGAGCAAGTGCGAGACCCTGTGTCTACTAAAAATAGAAAAAACTAGCCAGGTGTCGTGGCACGCACATGTAGTCCCAGCTACTGGGGAGGCTAAGGCAGGAGGATCGCTTGAGCCCAGGTGCTTGAAGTTGCTGTGAGCTAGGCTGACGCCAGGGCATTCTAGCCCGGGTAGCAGAGCAAGACTCTGTCTTAAAAAAAAAAAAAAAAAAAAAAAGCCTCCTAAAATGAACTACCTGCCAGAGCCTTAGGAGATAGGAGATCGGTTGTGAGGAAGAAGGAAGGGTTTGGTTTTGACTGAGGGACTTAGGAGGCCTTCAAAGTGGAAATGGTATTTTGAGATGTACCTTGAGGGACAGGGTCCAGCTAAGTGGAGAATGCTGGGAAGGGCCTTCTGGGCTGTGGGCTGCGGAGGAGAGGGGCAGGCAGGTATGCAGTGTGTTCCACAAGTGGGGAGGTGAGGATTTTCAGGATGCGGTGGCAGGGCGCTACAGGGAGGCTTGCAGGCAGGTGCGGGGAGGTGTATGAACTCTTTCTGCAAGGTCAAGGAGAAAGGAGGGAAGTGCTTAAAACACCTCAGCCTCACTTGACACCTGTTCAAAGTGTTCCCAGCCATAGGTTATAAGTGGGTGATAGGTGAAAGTATGGCCAGCCCTTCGGGACTAACTCTATATGATCAGCAAAATAATTAAAAAATTGTGCTTTAGGAACAATCAGTAGGGCCACCGTTGTCTGTACAGCAAGGTCAGGCTTTGCTATACGACTGAGCATAATTTATTCTGAGCTTCCCAGCTCTGCCTGGCCCTCAGTGTGGGATGTATAATTCCCCTGTGTCAGTCGCTGTTGAGGTGCTGGGATTCACTAGGAAACAGGGTGAATGAAGAGCTTGCGTTTGAAAGCAGTATCCCAGCAGTAAAACTATAAACAAACAAAGAAGAAATCGTGGCTGGTAGAAAGTGCTGCAAAGAAAATAAACCATAGGATGTGACAGAGACAGATGAGGAATGGGGTATTTAGGGAAAGATTTTCCAAGAGGCAGTCAAGAGAATATTAATTATTTAATTGAATTTGCTAATGCAGGCACCCCACATTAATTTCGTATATTCTACAGTGTATAAACAGAGCAAAAGGGCATCTCTCTCCCACATCTCTACCCCAGCCATTCATTTGCCTTTCCAGAGACAAAAACTAGAATCAGTGCCTTGTGCATCCTTCCAGAGCTATTGTATGTACAACTCTGTGCGTGTCTGTCTGTGTGTATGTATGTAAAACACCAATGTTAGCATACTATATATACTTCCTGACATTTTTTATTTTTCAGTTTAGAATATATCTTAGAGAACTTTCCACATCAGTGCATAGAGTTGCCTCATTTATTTTTAGCAGGTTTCACAATATTCTATTGTATAAATATACACGTCCATAACCCTTAATTCTAATTCCCAAACCCCCAAATCTCTGTCAACTAAGTTTTTCCCTCTAAACTTTGACACCCAAACTTATCTGGTGGCAAAACTGACTTGAAGTGATTTGAAAATATTTAGACTCTTTTGTTATTTAAACATATTGTGCTTCCCAGAGCCTGCTGGGAATGGGAGTATATCTCATATTGTATGAAATAAACTAAAATGAAAGAAAAAGAATTTGCATTTCAAAATAGAAATGAAGGGGTCTGGATAAGAGACTATGAATCTTTATCACGTTTTATTTAACTTGCCCCCTAAGGATGGACATTTTAATAGTTTCCAACATTTGTTCTCACAAACAATGCTATAATTAATATCTTAATACATACATAATTCTATGCCTATGATCCATGGGTCTAAGTGCTTTTATGTTTAAAATTTTCATCAAATTTACCAACCTGCTCTTGTGCTCTCGCCAGCATTGACTCAGAGTACCTATTTTCTCCGTCTGCTCTTCATGTCTAGCAAACATAATCAACTCTCAGTCATTTGGTGCTTCATTGGCTGGAACTCCCCCTCAGCCAGAGCCACATTTTCCTGGTTTGATGATACTTACTGATGATGAGAACCACAAGGATTTAATGGCAAGAGAAGAGCAAAGGGTGCTGGGCTTTGTTTGAACATCAAGTGGATTTGACTGCAGACACATTCTTGGAAAATAGGCAGCCGAGGTGTATACAAGGTGATGGTTAATGATGAAATCATGTGACTGATCCTTTGCGTAATATTTTAGATATTGGGCAGTGAAAATATTATAAATTATGAGGTTTATCTGAAGCAAAATGATTGCACCATTTATTGTTTTAGCAACTTCAAGGTTACTTTTGGTGAACTGGGGCCACTGAATCACAACACAAGTCTCTGACAATCTAGACAACAAAGCTTACTGTAGAAGGAACATAGTGTCAGTAAAGGATCTGAGTTCAAATGCTGGCTTTGCCACCTAATAGCTGTGTGAATGTAGGCAAGTCACTTGATCTTCAAGGAATTTGGTTTCCTTTCCTGTTTAATTAGAATAATAACTCCACATTTTATTATTATTGTTACTGTTATGAGTAAATAAGATAAATGTAGTTAAGATACCTGGCATATAGTCGGTATTCATGAAATGACTGGTTTTAATGTTGGAGTTCTGAGCCAAAAGGCTCCTAGATGCTTTTTAATTTTTTAAATCTTACAATAAAGCAGTTAAGCCCACTACCTTTGGGATGGATGAGTGAGTCTTAAGGAGAGAAAACACGGGGAGACCAAGGGGATGAGGCGTGGCTGCCAATGGTCCTGATCAGCCACGAAACGGACACCATAGGCCCTCATCTGGATGGGGTCGGGTGTGGCTAAGGCTGCTTTCAGTGTAGACGTGCCTTGGATGTGACTCCACTGGGCACAGGGTTGGAGAGGGGCAGAACTGAAGGACACTCTCCCAGGCGATCCACTTCTGATCTCCTCCATTACTCTAAGATGTGGGGGTCATTATACCTGTCCTGCTGCCTCCCGTTATTTCTACCTGTGACTTTTAACCACATCAGTATGAGCGTCAACTATAGTCGACAGCCACAGATGAATGCACACAGCTAAGCGTCGACTTTAGCCGACAGCCAAGAGCTTTTACTTTTACAGCTTTTATCTCTGCAGTTGCAGTGTGTACGTTCAGCCAATAAGTTACTACGAATCTGTGACCTTTTATCAAGTCTTTAGTAGGAGTTATTATAGTTATTTTCCTAAAGCTGCCTGTAAAGTAAAACAAGCTTTCAGTGCTTTAAAGCTTTCCTCATCACACAAGAGCAAAACGGATTCGTCGTCAATGCACGGCACAAACTATCGTGCGGACTGTGAGTGCCGGCTGTGGGCAAGGCTTCGCGACCGGTGAGCACGGTATCAAAGTGGTTAAATAAATGAATGTAAAATAGGGATTATTCTGTCACATTTTCCATAATGCTATGCATGAAAACTAAATTTATATTAACACATTGACTGCCACACTAGAAAAACAGTTTTTTCTTTGTGGTCCCAGTGTTTTATTACAAAAATTGAATTAAAACTTTGAAAACAAAATGATCCTTTCTAATATAATGAAAAATTTGGTTTGTTTTTTTTTATCATTTTATATGTGTGATTTATATGCAACTTGAAAAGTAGTTCTTGTGGCTCTCAAGGTGAAGAGACGTGTGAGTTACATATGCTTCACGAGGCCCCGGTCTCAAAACTAGCCTGAGTTAAATACAACTCACATGGCAGTTAATAGGTTAAATAACTAGATGCTGCACCTTCACCCTAAATTCCTAAGTTATCAATCAAGTTGGTGATTCTTCTGAGAACAAATGATTTCTACTTCTTGAGCACGTTCCCAGATTCCTTGTGCTTTGTCTGAAGGGTTTAGCCAGGTGCTTTAGAGTGCAGTGGCCAGATCCAAGTCCCGCCTCTGCCACTTGCTGGTGACGTGGCTTTGGACAAGGTACAGGAACTCTCTGTGCTGGGCCTCTACTTACTCCTCTGTACAGTGAGAGTGATGATACTAATGTCAGCCTTAAGTGGTTGTTGTGAGAATTCAATGTAAAACAGGAAAAAACCAAAAAAACAAAACGTGAAGTGCTTAGAACAGTACCCAGCACGTGATAAGCATTCAGTAAGTGTTAGATAATATTCACTCCCCAAATGGCTGCTTACCGTGCATCAGGCCAGAAAGTGGGAGACAAGGGCTGGGGTTGCATCAGGGTCTGCAATTGGGCCCATACCTTGCAGCACTCTTCCCTGCCAGAGTTTTGAAACAATTGAGAAATAGGCAAGAGAATCAGCAGAGAAGAAAACGTTAGATTCATTACTGCTAAAGTCTGTGTAGAAGTACATATCATAGACTGAGGTTGAGCGTGGGCTTGCTAACTCCCAACACCCTGTCTAGGCCTTGGTGTGGCCCCCTTTCACCCCCCGGTAAAGTTTGTGTCTACAATCCAGACACTCTTTTTAGGTCACTCCTCTCACTGATGCTGGTGGGGAAGGGAAGAGAGAGACCAAAACCCAAGGGCTTGGGATCCTTGCAGATTAGCTTCACCCAATGGGCCAATGACTACTGCCATCAACCAGGCAAATAAATGACTACACCACAGAGAGAAGTAAAAGGTGGAGCCAGAGACCAGAACAGGGGGAAGAAGTCTTCTAATCTACTAAATAGGGTGAGGACAGGGCGTGGTTTAATTATGTGAAATCAACAAAAGGAAGTCAGGTAAGTCCTCAGACAACACCGAGTCATATCAAATGATGCCTTCACTCTATGAAGAATTTTTATGACCATGGTCTCAAATTTTCTATACAACAGTCCCATAAACCAAAAGGAAAGAAAGAGAACTACCATTAATTGAGTGCTCGCAATTTCTCAGGTGATGATCTAACATTTTATGTTTGTCTCGCAGTTGACCTCACCTGCTCAAGGTTGAGGGATCAGGACTTGGAATGTTCCACACCTGACTACGGGCCCAAGAAGAGAGAACAGGGTGCTCATGGCAAAAGAAGGCCCCCACATGACTGCATTTGTATACATGCTCTTTTCAGGGTGAGTATAATTCACATTTGTTTGGTGCTTTAATTTTTTTTACTTTCTTAATCTAATTTTGTTGTGGTAAGAATACTTAACAAGAAATCTACTCTTCTAAAAAAATTTAAAAAATTAAAGTGTACAATATGCAAATGTACAGTATTGTTGTAGGTACAATGTCATACAGCAAATCTCTAGAACTTACACATCTTGTTTGACTGAAACTTTATACCCAGTGATTAGCAACTTTCTATTTCTCCCTCCTCCAAGCCCTGGCAACTACAATTCTACTTTTGATTCTATGAACTCGACTAATTTACATACCTCATATGAGTGGAATCATACAGTGTTTGTCTTTCTCCAACTGGTTCATATCACTTAGCATAATGTCCTCAATGTTCATCCATGTTGTCACATATGGCAGAATTCCCTTCTTTTGTAAGGCTGAGTAGTATTCTATTGGGTGTCTATACCACATTTTCTTTATCCATTCATTTGTCAATGAACATTTAGGTTGTTTTCATATCTTGGCTACTGTGAACAGTGCTGCAATGAACAGAAAGATGCTAATATCTCTTACAGATCCTGATTTCGATACTTTTGGATAAATACTCAGAAGTGGGACTAATGGATCATGTGGTAGTTCTATTTTTTTTTTTTTGAGGAAGCTCCATTCTGTTTTCCATAGTGGCTGCACCATTTTTCATTCTCACTAACAGTGTGCAAGGATTCCAGTTTTTCCTTGTCACTAACACCTGTATTTTGTTTTTTGGATAACAGCCTTTTAGACACATTAAATTCTTTGATCCTTAGGACAATCCTTTGAAAGAAACTCAATAGTTCAACAAATATTTTTTGAGGGCTCACTAGGTGTTGGGGCAGAGCTTGGGCACTGGGCTATATGGTAGGCAAAAGGAGACAGGATCCCTCTCCATGGGGAACTTTTAGTTTCAATATGGGAGAAGGGACATCCAATAGCGCCATGATGAATGTAAATGGGCAACTCAGACTGGTCTGTGAGGGCCTGGGGCACATGTCTGGGAGCCTGTATGGTGGGATAAGGGATGGGAGGACTATGCTGGGCTGAGAGAATAGTGAGCACCAACGTCAGAGGGCGAGCTTGAGGAAAGGCGGAGTGGCTGACATGCAGAGGAGAGAAAAGCAGCAAAGTGTTAACTACTATGCTCATTTTATAGATGGAGAAACAACCTCAGAGCAAGACGTGGCTTACAATATCACCACCAGGGAGTGGAGGAGCAGTACCTAGCAGCATATAACTGACTCCAACACTATCACACCATCCTCTCCCTCCATGCTAAACTTGTCCAGGGAGAAGCAAAGCGGGCAGGGGTGTGACTGGTTAGCTTTGAGTTTCAGGGGAAGGAGGCTCGTGGATGGACTGTTTCCCAATATCGGCAAAGCATTAGAAGTGTGTAGCAGGAACTGGACAGTGTCCATGCAGTCCCAAATCCCCAGCTGGCCTGCTGAGCCTCCTACCCCTCAAAGCACAGCTAACATACTCTCTGGACCTCTGGACCTCATGGAACTTATATTTCTGTTTGTAGTTCCTTTTCCTACTTTTTCCATTCTTTTCTCAGATGACTTCTCAAAACTTTTCAAGAATTGTGAAAGAAAACCTTACTTACTAGGAAAAACACAGGCTGGCAATTATGTGTGCTGAAGATGCAGGTGTATGTATACAAGTGTACACATGCTCACATCCTACCGTTCATCACTGCCTTGTCCTGGGACCTGGAGAGGTTCCCTTGTTCGCTGCTCTCCCAGTCCCACTAAACTAATGGTATTTAGCAGATCTTAATAAATTGCTAGGAGAAAGAATCCAATAAAGTTCTGGGCCTTTCCCCTCTTCTCCAGCCATGCACACAGGTATCCAGCTTCGCTTGCATTTTTCAGGGACTCCACACACTGTCAAGTCTCCTCCTGGGTCCCTCCTCCATCCTTAGCGAGTGTTCTTTTGGACTCTCCCTGCTTCACTCCTTACTTTCTTCTTTGAATGTCAGCTCCTCCTTAGGGGCTTCAACAAGTACAGTAACTGTGGCAAGCGCAGTGGTCTGGGCATCAGAAATCCTGCCTGTGTAGCTTGCCTCTGTCACTTATTAGCTCTGTGACCTTGGGCAAGTCACCTGTTCTTCCTGGTTATTGGCGTGAGGGTGGCTACCATCTATTGCTCAAATTGTTTGTAAGGATTTAAATGAGTTTAAACATCACAGTGCCAGAGTTGTAATGATTAGTGACTGTCTCTGAGTCTCACGTCCACTGTCCATGAGTTGAAGGTGCTAGACCAGCTGATCTCTGGTGCTTTCAAGGCTACAAGGTCTTTGGTTCTTGGCTGTCTTCCCTCCCGTGGACTCTCTATCAACGTATTTCCCCTCTAACTCCATCCTGCCCCTTCCAAATGCACAGGCTCAGCTCAGGGCTTTGTGAGGACCAACTTGGCTGATAGACTTGGTGGATGCTGATAGCACTTTGTCAGTGGCAAGACTAGAGAGACTCACGGTGGGTCTGAAACTACAGCCTAATGCCCCAAGGGAGAACAAATCTTTCTGAATCACGAAGCTGGAAGGTGACCTTTCTGGGGTGGGTGGGTGGGATCAGAGCAGAGACCTTAGGGGCATCTGAGAATATTGAAAACTGCTTACTGCTCCCACATCCCCTTACTGGCCTGCTGGACTATTTTTAGCCTAGAAGTCAGGTTTCATTAGCATCACCGAGGAATCCTTTGGGTCTCCTTTATGACTGTGCAAAGAAATGAGCATCTCACAGGAAGGCAGGGACCACAATGGAAAGTGAATCAGCTGCGGAGCCAGGGGAGCCAGGGCTCCTTCCAATCCCAGCTCTGCCTCTTCTCTGCCGTGTGGGCTTTGCCAGGTGACTCAAGCTCTGTAATCATCCTTTGCCTAACTTACACATTTGAGGATAATATTAGATATTTCCTAGGGTTGCTTTGAAGGTTGCATTTTGTATCAGCAGCAATATGTGTTCAGAGTAACTATGCAAGATAGAGAGATAGGTATAGGTTTTGTATAACTTGGTACAATTTTGGCTGTATCCAAATTTAACACTTAGCAAATGAGAGAAAACAGTAGGATGACTACAGAGACGACCATCAATCGCTTCAAATCCTACTCCTACCGTCTGCTAGCTGTCACCTTGGGCAAGTTTCTTACCTCCCTGTGTCTCATTATTTTCATCTGTGAAATGGATAAAATAACACTTGCCATTGTGAAGATTACATGAGTTAATTTATGTAGACCAGTACTTGGCATATGAAAAATACTGTATGTGTTACCCATTTTTTACAAGTCTCATGTAATAAGATGATGAAGGTAGGTGGTTTCTGAGCTTGAATTATTAGCCCAAACAATGCCAGGAGTCTGGGTCAGCCTTGTGGAAATCTCTGCCACAGCTCCAAGCACAAGGCTCCACATAGCACAACACAAAGCAGAAAAAGGAGGTTATAGCCAGGGGCTTTATTCTCAGTCAGCGGTTTCTTTTCATCCCCAGAAATTCTAGATACCTCCTTATTTCTCTTGGACTAGAAGTAAGCCACTGCCAAACACGATTGAGATTCTGTGACATAGACCAATCATGATTTACCTTCTTGGGTTGGGCAAATTGCTTTTGAAATCAAATCGAAATGCTGCTAGCAATGAAAGGGAGGATGTTTTTGCTCTATAGGCAACTAACGGTACTGGACACACCTTGATTTTAGAAATAATGACCCGGGACTCAGAGGTGAGGTGACTTGTCCTGATCACATGGCCCGGAGCTGTCAGGTGCTGGACTCATAGATTCTCTGACCCCAAGTTGCCACATGTTACCCCTTTATTGATTAGACAGAACCATAGAGGATTAAGGCGTTACAGGCTGTGTTTCAAAAGGTAAATGTGATCTTTTAGAAAAGTGATTGAAACCTGGTGCTATATATACAAGAGTGAAATCATTAGGTGCTTCATTCACACAGCAATTTCCAGGTAGTTTTTATCTTCATCTATTCATCCATCCATCTGTTCACCTACCCACCCATACATGCATCTATTCATCCATCTCCTTCCTTCCTTCCATCCATCCTTCCTTCCTTCCTTCCTTCCTTCCTTCCTTCCTTCCTTCCATTTATTATCCATTCTTCCATATTTTCATTTATACATCCTTCCATATACCAACCCACTCATTCTTCCATCCTTTTATCTATTACCCCCCTCTCTCTAGTTATCTATCTGTCTTAGCCATTTTGCCCATTTATCCATCCATGCTCTTACACATCAACATATTCATCTGTGCATTCAATCATCTACCTTTCTACTCATCTACTATTCCATTCATTTTCTTTCCCTTCAGCCTACCTGTGCTCCCTCCCTTTCCTTCCTTCCTTCCTTCCTTCCTTCCTTCCTTCCTTCCTTCCTTCCTTCCTTCCTTCCTCCTCACGCAGTCACTTACCCTCACTTATTAACTGCCTCATTGTGCTAAGTGCTGGGTAATATAACAGTGAAAAAGGCCTGTTATTTATCTTCAAGAAGTTCACCTTCTGTTTGAAGAGCAGGTGATGCCAATATAGTATATCCAGTATTAACTGGGGCTCTTAATCTGTGTGTCTAATGGTCTTAAGTGGCCTTCACAGCCAGGCAGACGAGGGGCAGTCAGTGCAGCTACGTCCCGAGAGCAGCAGAGTTGTGCAGGTTGCTGGGTGCACTTGCCTTAGGCCCAGCGGAACGCTCAGTTCTGGTGCCGATGTCCTGCTGTCTAGCACATCGTCTTTGGAATGAGCAAAAACTCTTTCAGTTCTTCAGATGTTTAAAAAACACCAAGTACATTTGGCAAAGTGTTCTCCCTTGAATATTTAAAATCATGTTTTATTTAAAGGAAATGACTTTCATAAATTTCTGACCCATTTGAGCTTTATATCATTGTAATATTCTTTAAGAGCCAATTCGTGTCCAATAAGGCTTTTCACCTTGTTTAATGACTTTTTAAAATTCTCTTTTCTTGCAATCAAAACTGTATAAGCCAATTCGAATGCCAAAGGGTTCAAGTTCAGTTCAGAGTGCTCGAATCATGAATTCTGAGAGAATTTTAAGTTGCTGAAATGAGTTCTGCTCATTTATATTCAACTCTGTGTCCCCAGCTATTAGCCCTCTATAGACCCACTGCGGACACCATCTGAGGTTTGAAAGATTGGACTTTTCACTGAACATTTAAAAATAATTTAGGCAAATCTTTTCTTATACCTACCCAACTTGTCCCAAGCAGAGAAACTGAGCTTGTGCTTCTAATTCTGAGCAACTGAGAAGGAAGAAAGGAAAACCAACCAGTCTTTATAATGCTGCATTTCAACTTGACTTGTTTTATGTATACAGCAGTCCTGGGCAGTAGATATTATGTTCATGTTACTAATGAGAAAACTTAGGCGAGAGAGAGCAAGTAAGTTGACTGAAGTCATTCAACTAGGAAATAACAGAGAAGGTGGTCAGGACTTCGGACTCAAGCTTCATGGCCTCCGAAGGTTCATTTCTTTCTGTACACTTCTTGCTCCATAAACTCCCATTAAAATATGGTGAGGCCTCCCCACTAGACAGGGTGTCAGGTATTTGATATGAGCACATTGCCTCATATAATTCTTGCTGTAACTACCTTCTCCACCTTAAAGCTCAGGAATTAAAGCCTCTGAAACGTAAATAACTCATCCTGATTCACAGAGCAGAGCCAGGCAGACTTGGGATTGAGTCCTAGCTTGGCCATTGTGTTAGTTTCCAGAGGCTGCTATAATAAATTACTATAAGCTTGTTGGCTTAAAACAACAGAAGTTTATTCTCTCACAGTTTGGAGGTCAGAAGTCTGAAATCAAGGTGTCAGCAGGGCTGGAACTCTCAGAGAGGATTTGTCCCTTGCCTCTTGGTTTTGGCAGCTATAGTCACTCCTTGGCTTGTGGCCTCTTGTTTCTCTGTTCCACCTTTACATCATCTTCTCCTCTGCTGCCTCTTACATGGACACTTGTCATTCAATTGGGGACCCACCCAGATAGTCCAAGAGACCTCTTCCTCTCAATAGCCTTAATTGAATCACATCTGCACAGACTTTTTTTTATCCAAATGAGGTCATATTCACAGGTGCTAGGGATTAGGTCACGAGCATATCTTTTTGTACGAGCCACTTAATGGTTGGTGACTATGGAACTTTAACCCTTCAACTGTCTCAGTGTCCTCCCATGTAAAAAGTGGCTTTTATTATGCAAATAAGGTGAAAAAATCTTTTACCTATAAAAATTTGCTCCCAATTTTGACTAGAGAAATGGTCCTATCTTCAATGTCCTTTCTCCAACCCTCTTTAGTAGGTGGTATTAGAGGAGCTGCTCCTAAAATACAGAAGATGCTTTCCCTTAGGAATATTTTTCTGCTTGGGATTTGAAAGAGTTGTGAATCTCAGTCCCCTGATAACCTGGTGACTTAAAAGATGACAGAGGCCTTTTAGAACTATTCTGGAGCTAATCCACAAATAAATTACTGCTCCTGACTTACATTGCAACTTGCACAACTGCAATACAGCCTCACTCCTGTGGGGAAGTTTGTGGGTTCAGACCAAATGACCAGGAATATTCTGTTTGACAAACTTGGAAACAAAATCTATTTCTAAGAAGAGTGAGACTCTGTATTGATGGATCAGCGTGAGTCCTGGGTTTACAGCAGCACAAAGGGCTCCAACTTCTTCTCTCCTCTTCCTCTGTTCTCTCCTTTTTTCCTTCCCTTGCTTCTCATTTTCTGTATCTTGCATCAAATCTCTGGCAATACTCCACTGCATGCTGAGACCTGTACTGTGCCCAGGGGGCACATGCTTTGAGCTCATATTCCACAGGGGAGTGAGGGGCATGGAAAAAAGGGTCACCCTCTGATCTTCCATAATGAACAATAGAGTTTGGGGGCAACATGCCCCCTTGGAACATTGGCCACAGTGGGGAGGAGAGCTGGGCAAGAGAGACTGGCTCACAGGGGTGTTTGAGCTTGTCCTTGAAGGACCAAGGGATGCAGGCCAGGCAGGGGAGACAGTGTACATGAAGGTGAAAAGGTAATTATCAGTTTTAGGGAATGTTGGCTCCTTTAGTGCGATCAGGGCGTAGGACCACAGCAGGGCCCAGGGCCTGGAGGAAGGACCAAGCACCGAGCTTACCACACTGAAGGCAGAGGCCATCACTGAAGGGTCTGTAGCAAGAGACTGGCAAGAACAGATCCAGGTTATTGAAAGGTCTCTTCGGCCTCAGTGAAGAGAATGGATCTGAGGGGAACTGGTGGACAGTCAAGGAGACCAGTTATGATACTCTTTGGTTTATGTACTTCCTATGGCTCAGGCATTGTTCTAAACGCTTTAAATGCATGTTTACTAGTTTAGCCCTCACCACAATCTTAGGAGGAATGCTTCCCTTATTTGGGAAAGAGAGCATAATGACTTGCCCAAAGTCACCCAGCTAATAAGTAGCAGAGGTTAGATTTGAACTCAGGGGTCTGGATCCAGAAAATGAAGATTCAGAGTAGGTCCATGACAGCAGGAGGTGGAAGGTCTAGGCCTTGGGGCCTAAATGGCAGGAAGGGGTGAGGGAGGCAATGGAGTTCCTCAGTCTCGCCCAGGGTTAGGCCTGGTGATGGAATCTGCTCTTCCTTCACATCCATCCTCATGCCTACATTCTCTCTGCTATGAGCTTGTGATCACTCGTCTCGACAGGCCTGACCTCTTCCTGCAGGCCTCCCAAACTAGGGTGGGGTGAGCCTAGCAGTTTGCATTGAGGTTCACATCCAGACTCTGGAGTCGGATTGCTGGATTTGAGTCTCTGCTTTCCACTTTTTAGTTCCTTGCTATTCAGAACATGCGCTAAAACCACAATTACTTTTAATTCTATATTCCTAAGTTTATATTCTATTTCTTAAAGAGCTCCCCACACCCCCCCCCCGCCCCAAATTGTATAAGCCTCAGACCTCACACGGCTAGGAGCTTTCTCTATGCTTTGGGAGAGAAGTCTGGACATTCATTTAACTTGACCATGAACCATAGGCTTAGGCTAAGGTAGAAGGCAGATGGGGGAAGGTTGAGGATTTATTCAAGAGAGCCCAGCTCTAGAAAACCTAGGCAGTCACTTTATGAATTTATCCCTTTAGTTTCTGGGACCAGCCTGCCTGCTTCTCCCTCCCCCTTGTCCCATGCAGCACTCTCCATTCCTGGCCAGGACAGATGGTGCCATACCTGCCCTTGTGCTAACATGTTGCTAAGGAAGCATAAACACTTTCTTGAAGTCTTCTGAGGATTTTATGAATAAATTTAGAGGCAAAGGAATAATAACACTAAAATAAGGGAATCTTCAGGATACTGGGTTATTTAAAAGCATCTATTGCATAATCCTAGCCTATGTTGATTTGCCAATGAAGCTAGATCGCCTCTTTCCTAGATACTTTGTTGTATCCCTCCCTGATGCATGTCTTGGATTCTCTCCTGGGAATGGGCTCTAGAGTTGTCCTTCAGAGTCACCATAACTTCCCCCATTTACCTCTCTTCTCAACTTAAGATAGACTGCTGGGGTAAGACCATGGTGACCAAAGTGTCTAGAACAACCTCCTTGTACCATGACCATAAGGTGACCTTGAAAATGGAGATCACCCAGAGTAGCCACATAATTGCAATGATAACTGCCCTTCACCAAAGATTCACTGGGGCTCATTCTTCTTTCATTCATTAGTCTTCCCCAAACACCATGGCCTCCCAAACTCTATGACCCTATATTATGGATGCCTCCTGTCCAGAGCACCTTCTTCTCCAGTCCCTGACTGTCAAATAAATAAAAGTGCCACTGCATCCATGAAACCTTTAAAGGAGTAGAAATATATCTCCTCCTCCTGTGAGTATCCACTTACATATAATAATATACTCAATGCCTTACATAAAAAGCAAAAGATGCTAACATCTTTTTATAGTGTTGTTCTGGTTGTATGTTGCTTTTACATATATTAGAGCTCTTGATCTTGATATTTAGTGGTTACTATTATACACATTTTGTAGAAGAGAAAACTCAAGTACCTAGTTTTTGTGATTTTTTTCCCCCAAGATCATTCAGTTAGCAAATGGCATCACTGACAATGGAATTATAAGCCTTAGTTGTAGCCTTGCTAAAGAGTAGTGAATGGGAAAGGTGGAAAGTTTGAGATAAGGCATTTCTGGAACCCCACTACGCTAATATATTCATTAATGACACTGTCTGTGGTCTTAATACCACTAGAAAGAATAGAATGATGACAGTATAATTTAGTTGAAAGAACAAGAGAAATTCACATATTCCTGGGCTCATATCTGTGCAAAAGTGAAAGATTTAACATCTCTGAGGCTATTTCCCACTCTGTATAATGGGGGTTTTAATATCAATGGCATTGATTGCTAGTTTTTCTCTATGTCTGATCTCCCCTTCCTCCTTAGGAATAGAGAATCGCTACCCAGAATACAGACTGCATTTTCCAGCTACTCTTAAAACTTTTGATTACACATTGGCCAATGATATGTATGGTAAAGTATCATAGATCTGTACTTGGAAATGTTTATTTATTTTTATTTCAGGAAATTATGGGGGTACAAACATTTTGGTTACATGTTATGACTTTGCCACATCCCAGCCATGATTTGAGACATGCCCTTTCCCCCCTTACAATGCTCACCGCATCCATTAGTTGTGAGTTTAGCCATGCCCAACCCCCCTACCCCTAAAGAATTTTACTACTGTGTGAGCACCTTAGTGTTGATCAGTCAGTGGCAGTTTGATGGCGAGTACATGTGGTGCTATGAAATGTTTTTTGAAAAGACAAATGGATCACACTCTTTGCCCTTATTCTTTGTCTTTCCCTCTCCCTCCTGGCTGGAATGTAGATATAATGGCTGGAGCTGAAGCAGTAATTTTGGACTGTAAAGAGATCTTGGAATAGAGTTCACACCCAGAGGAGCTTGGGTTCTTGAAAAATTTTTGGAACAAAATCAGCATATTAGCCTACTGTATGTCTTGGAACTTATATGGGAGAGGAATAAACTTTTGTTTTCAGCCATTGTTATTTTTTGTGTCTCCCTTACTTTAAACCAAATGTCATCTTAACTATACAATATCTTTGATTTAGGGTCATGGTGAATATTAGCTATATTTTGTTCAATGTACATGATACATGGTGGATACTAGTTTGTTAGTATTGTATTATCACCTAGCCTTGCACATATTACATATTCGGGAAGTTATTGAGAATTGTATTAAATAAAATTTGTGTTCCAGGGTAAACCGTGGCTGAAAAAATACTCTTAGGTTAGGTTGCTCTTCATGGAGAGACAGAAAGATAGTCCAGCAACCTTAATCAGTATAAGTCCTGCCTGGAACCAAAGTTGGTTCTGTGATAGAACAGCTTCTAGGACTTTTTCTGCATTAGAGATGGTTTCAGCTCTTCTCCCTAAATTGATTGGCTAGCTATGGAAGCAGAGAGTTGGGTTTTATTTATTTATTTTTGGAGACAGAGTCTCACTCTGTTGCCCAGGCTAGAGTGCTGTGGTATCAGCCTAGCTCACAGCAACCTCAAACTCCTGGGATTAAGCAATCCTTTTGCCTTAGCCTCCCAAGTAGCTGGAACTACAGGCATGCGCCACCATGCCCGGCTAATTTTTTTTTCTATGTATATTTTTAGTTGTCCAGCTAATTTCTTTCTATATATTTTTTAGTAGAGATGGGGTCTTGCTCTCGTTCAGGCTGGTCTCGAACTCCTGACCTTCAGCGATCCTCCCACCTCAGCCTCCCAGAGTGCTAGGGTTACAGGTGTGAGCCACCACGCCCAGCCGAGAGTTGGGTTTTAGACCCCAAGTATTCCACCATGCTCTGGCTTCATAGCCATACAGATAGCTCTGGTGAAGCTGACTGTCCAGATCAGCCAAGAGGAGAAAACTTGAGCAATAGGAAGTCACAATGGAGGCGAATGGCTTGGAAGGTGGAGGTGGCATTTATATAAGTCTGTTTTTTTTTAAAGCCTCAAGTAGAGCCATTTTATTCTTCATCATCCCTGGTTAGTGCACAGATTCTATTACCTTGGGAAGAAAATACCCCAAATTCATTATTTAAAGATCTCACTCTGATTTGTTCTGCTAGTGCCCAATTTCGGAAGGCTGCTAGGATGACAGAAGGTGAGCTAAACATTTATTGAATACCCACCTTGTGTCAATTCCTTTACATGTGGTATTTCCTCAATCCACTCTACATAGCATCATTTTAAATTAAATATCGCTGTCCCTAATCAGAAGATTAGGGAGAATGGAGGCCAGGAATGGTAAGCAAGTCACCCAAGGTCACAGAGTGAGTAAATAGCAAAACTGAGATTCACACCAATTCCGACTCTAAGTCCTGTGCTCTTTAAAAATAGAATCTCTTTAAAGCCCTGGAAATTAGACCAGATTTTTCAGAATCATCTTCTCTCTCCCTGAGTAAGCTTTAATTTCTACCCTACCTATGACTAAGACAGGAAAGGACTGGCATTCTGATCCTCTCCCACCCCTGAAGGCACTGGCTCCTCCCTTTTCTGGTAGCTCCAACAAGTTCTGAATCCTTAGCAAAGCTACCCACCCTGAATTAGATGGCTTGATGGGACTGTGACAAGGTTGGCCTTGAGGAGCCATGATTCTGCCCTGCTTTGGTAAGAGCATTGCAGCTACTCTGTGAGGGCAAACCAGAGCATAAAGCAATGCCAGGTTAATTCTTCCAAGGACATATGAGGTAAATTACCTGTTTAACAGGTTTTTCCAAAAGGAAAAACTCTGAGCTCAGGAGTTTGAGGTTGCAGTGAGCTATATAATCAGGCCACTACACTCCAGCATGGGCAACAGTGAGACCTTATCTTTAAAAGAAAAAAAAAGTGGGGGCAGTGGCGGGGAGGAAAAGCTCATAACTGATTACTTCTGAAGAGCTAAAAGGCTGTTTCTAAATCTGCCCCTGAGTACCAAGCATCTGAGTTCTCACGATGAACTCATCATAAAATGACTACAATTCATTTGGGGTCATTGTGTTCAGTTGCGACAATGGGCACACCTCTTTCCACCCCTATGTTCATGCCCTTTCGCATTGACTTTGCTGGACTTTCCCACAGGAGGTGCAGGCTCTCCCCCAATCTTTTGAGCTGGCCTGCTGATGTGCCCGGGCCAATGAACGTGGCAGAAGTTACTAAGTGCCAGGTCTAAGCCTTTGCCCACTCTCTTTTGGTACTTTGCCCGGCTCTGATGTAAACAAGCTGGGGCTGGCCTGCTCCTGCTGCAGGGTGAGAAACTTCGTGGAACAGAGACAAACCTTTGCAACCAAAGCCATCCTAGGTCAGAAGAACTCCCGGCCCGCAGCTGAAGCCGAGACTTCTGAGTCAGGTTTAACCACTACTGTTTTAAGCCTCCACTTAAACGTGGATAAAATGACTGTAGAAATAATAAAAACATCGATAAAATCAATTGTTGAGCTTTGGTGTTATTGATTACGAAGCAACAGCTGATACAGACATGCCAGTGAAAACATACTGCTTGCTAACCAGTCTGGTACGTGCCAGATCCCGCACTCGGTCCTCACATACTTTTTTCTGATTTCATCTGCACATCTATAAAAGCTATAATTTTACTGAACATTTACTCAGTACAAGATAGTGTGCCATGAAATTTAATTCTTATGTTTCTCATATGAGATGGGAGAGATGTGTCTTATTATTTCCATTTTATGGGTAAAGAAATTGAGTCCCAGGAAGGCTGAGTGAATTGACTATGTCTAAAGTTACCAGCTGAAAAGTGGCAGAGCTCAGCTGTGTTTTCCACCCTTGGGCTTCCACTTCCCCAACTAGCTTTCGAGAGAGACACTTTTGCCCCCTATTTTTTAGAGAATGACTCAGAGTTTTAGGGAGGTTAAATAACTTATCTCGAACATCAAATTAACAAATGGAAGACTTGGGTTTTGCACTTAGGGCTCACTGACCCACAAATCCAAATTCACTGACATTCGTTATTAAGAAATATGTCCTAAATGGAGAAGAACATGTTTGTATCTGTGCTAGGATCATGTTATTTCTTTGTTTTAGAAACATGTTCTGTTTTGTTTGAGCGTTTTAGAGGCCCATGTTTTGCAAACCCCAAATTGTAACAGAAAGCAGGTTGTAAAGGAACTGGTGAGAGTTACTGCCCAGAAAAACCAGCTGGGAAGCATTTCAGTGTCAATCTTATTATTGCTTTTAAATTAGCAGTAACTTCAAAAGCCTTTGAAGTAGCTGGCAGAGAATGCCTAGATTGGGGAAAACAATCACTACAGGGTATTCTCAGCAGGCATGTGCTGTATAAACGTTCTTTCTCGTATGCCTTGGCACCACGAAAGGTTGGAAAGGAGATAGAGGGATCTTAGCAGGAAGCTTCTAGCTGACGTGGATTGCCAGGAAGACCCAATTAGCCTGCCCCCCTCAGTAGCAAAAGCCCAAGCAGAGGGAATGAATTATTTGTGGCAGTGGCTGAAGCTGCTGACAACTTCAGAGACCACCTGTGCGGTCTTTCCGAGTCGAGCTGACTAGAAAGCCCTTCGAGGCTTTAACCCCAGTGGCCTGATGGATTCCAAGCCAAGAGTAGAACTAAGTTAAATTGAGTGGTGGTTCATAACACCTGAAAAATAGGTGTCAAGATTTTCCACCCTGAACCCCTATCTGAAGACCTCCACTGGCCATCCTCCAAGTCTGGGCTCAGAGTTTACTTCTACTTTGAAACAAACTGCTGACGTGTCCTGGAACTTCTCTCTCTTCAAATGGGACTCACCCATCTATCTGCCCAGCATTGGAAGACTTCTCACTCTGCCTGATGTTACCTGGCCTTGCAGATACCACCAATCCTAAAGTAAAGACCGCCCCCCTCCTCCTCCTCCTAAGTCTTGTGAAGAGTGTGGAGACCACCCAATGGGCAGATCAAGTATGTGTCTGGGGCAGTAACAAAGCAGGATGCCAAGTAATTGTTTGGAGATAATCTGACATTTTTCCACACATCCAAAAAATCTATATTATCAACATAGAAAAAAAATCGCAACTCGTTTGAACTTCCTTAGATGTATTTATGCGTTGGGAGTATTTTTACATGGAATTGCATATCAGGTCTTCCCAAGACCTGAGGTCTCAGAAGGTCGTTCTTTGCCCTTGCAAAGAGAAGAACACAAGCAGGTAACCAAATAATTGATAAGGAGTGCTTTGAAAGAGAAGAGGGGTGTGTGTGTGTGTGTGTGTGGTTGTGTGTGTGTATATGTGTGTGCATGCGTGGTCATAGAAGACCAATGAAGAATAAACCAATCATTCTCTCCTGCCTGCTCTCTTAGTGCCCAGGTCATACATCTATTCTAGCTCTTGTTTTAATTGATCATCCACAGGTTGACTCTTGGCAGGTGCTGTGAGATCCCATCCCTCCCACATCCTGTTGGCACCCACTATTCTAGTGCATGCCCGTAATATCCTCCTGCAAGCACCTGAAACTTTCTGCCTGAGGGGTGTTTCTGCATCACAGGCAGGGAAACCAAAAGTGCAAAGGGGTTGGGGTCCAGGAGCAGGCTTCACTTCAACCAATGGCAGATGGGAGTTAGGTGATAATTAGCAACCCAGCTCATTGGATCGCTTGGAGGCATGTTCTACAACACATCCCAGAGTTGCCCCACTAGGACTGGGCTCTGCAGTGACCATCATAAAAACATGCTGTTTATCACCTTCCTTCCCTGCCCAATCTCACTCCCCCAGTCACACACACACCAGTTATCCTGGGATTGCCTCTTGACTACTTATCCTGGACTCAGAGTCTGCTTCTAGAGAAATCAAACCTAAGACCATGACTTTCCTCTCAGGGCAGAGATGGGTCCAGCACAAAGCCTGGCACACAGCTGGACATAGTAAGTGTTGAGCAAATGAATCAGTGAGTAAATAAATGGATAATGAGGTGTGAATGACTGATAGTACCCTTCATCCTATGCTTTTTAAAATTAAACGCTTTTTAAAATTAAATTTCTAAATAATTACATTTAAGAGGAGAAAAATATAATCTGTTTGGGAAGTAACTGATAGGCAATTTGGCCTCTAGGGAGTTGGAAGCACCAAAGCTGAGGTTGGAGGGAAAGGTGAGGTTGTGTGGATGGTTTCTTCTTCCCTTTTTTACCCTGGGTCCTCCTCCTTATTGCACCTACAAAGACACAAATAACAATTTTGGTCAGATTCAAAGATTTCATGGAGAATGTATTCTCAAGGTAAAGACTAAAGAGACCTGACAAATCTTTTGTAGTTCCCAAAAAGGTGGTGGCATCTATTTATTCAATTCATTTGTTTGCAAATATATTCATTCAGTAATTTACTTACTCATAAATTTGGCCATTCCTTAATTGATTTATTTCCTCCCTCCCTAGTGGACTGAAAAACTTTTGTGCAGAGAAGCTGGTCCCTCGATACAAAATGCCTGGGTTGGGTGTGTGACCTTGGGCAAGTTGCTTATCCTCTCTGTGCTTCAGCCTCTTCATATATAAAATGGGGATAAAGAGTATCTCTTGCTGAGAAGGTGAAGTGAACAATGGCTGCACATAATCTGTGTCATGGCAGGAATCACCTTTATCCTGGTTTTTGAATTCATCAGTCTGTGCTGGATACTCTTCATCCTTCACTTTCTGTTTAATTTCCTTTTTCCTATTTGTAGTTTTCCTCTCCACCTCAGAAATACCACATCAATTTGGGGGACTTAGTGTCCCAATTTCCAAATTAGTCCTGCAATTTTAACCTTCACACACTCTCCCCTGTCACTAAAAATTGGAAAAACCGCCAAGTGGACGACGTGTGTCCACAGTATCTTTACGGCTCCCTTGGGGACTGCTCATCCAGGGCCTTCAAATTATTCTTTAGCTGTTTCAAGTTTTCCTTCCCTCCTTAGATTTCCAATAGTTCCAGTTTCACTTCTGTCCCTTTTGTAACATCAGGCCTTTCTGCTGGGGGTGAGGGCATTAACCAAGAAACACAGTTGACACCAGATGTGAATGAGGCTGCAGCTGCCAAGGGGGATTTCACCTTGGAGACTCCAACGTTTAGACAAACATTGCAAAAGGGGACAATAGATATTGAATGGGCACCAATTTCCGCTACTCAACACCCAAACCCACACTCTTCCATATGTAGAAAACAACCCTCTCTAAGAAAGAGGACCCCAATATCTCTTCCAGGTGGTATGTTTACTGAAAGTCTAGCATCTTGGAAGATGTGCAGTTCTTTCCACCGGGTCAGATTGCATGTCCTTGTATATCCTATAAACTAATTTAGTGTATCTGCTTCTCACTCTTCACACTCCCAACAGTCAATGGTAAAGCAGAAACAGCACACCTGCAGGAAGAACTTCTGCTCAAAAAAGGGGAGAGTGGTACACACCCAACAGCCACAAGTCCATGGCAAATGACAACTCCTGTAGGGTGGTTTCTTGCTTAACAACTTTGAAGTTTCCTTTTCTATATGTTTCTGGAAAGTTCAATGTACAAGTGACCACAGCCTCAAATCCTGTCCAGCTAGAGGTTTTAAACCTGAAGGCTTCCAGATTTTAGCTATAGAACTCTGTGATCTGTCCATTTTTCTACCCCAACTTGATGGCCATCTGAAACAATAGGCTTTGTTCAGGAAGCAATATACTTACTCCCATTTTGCCAACAAGTTTATTTGATGCTAAGACTGCAGCTGCTAATAATGGAGTTGGGTTAGGTCGTAATCTTTCAAGACCTCTAGCTATGGACTTAGGTAGTCTAGGTGAGAGTCTTCAGGCAAAGCAAACTGTATTTCTGGTGATTTCTTTTTGTAAATAGAGACATATTGTTTGAATTTATTTCTATATTCATTGGTGTCCCAGTGTCTTTTCTTTCTGCTTCTGAAGCATCAAGACAACCTCATGGTCCAAAATGGTTGCTTTGGCTACATCCATCACAATTCCATTCTAAGTCATAGAAGGTTGAAGTTGGTAAATCATTCTAGGTGAGTCAGCACCCTTTAAGTACTCTTCCAAAAATTGTTTGCCATAAGTATTTATGTAATAGACAAAAGGATTTTCAAAAAGAAAAATTCTTTGTAAATCATCTACTCCAAAATTGCAAACTTCAGAAATTTTCATTCCACCTTCATGGTTTTAGCTATATTTGAAGCTACCCATCCAAGTGATCACTTTATATTGAATCATGTGGTTATTACCTTACATTTATATACCATCTGTACTATCTTTACATAATTTACTATGTACTATCTTTTACATAATTTAAAATCACGTTACTTAAAACTTAAATAACTATACCTAAATTAAAACCAATATATTGCTACCCTCAATTAGAAAGTAACATTTTCCATAAAAGTTGTGGAAAAATAAATAAAATAAAATAAAATGACATAAATTTATTTATTTATTTATTTCAGCATATTTTGGGGGTACAAATATTACGGTTACGTATATTGTCCATGAATACTGTGCCAGCCAAAAGCTCTGAGCCAGTCATTGGTCTTCTCTCATCTTTATTAAAAATGAAGATCAGCAAGCTCCAGATTGCAGCTATTTCCTGGGTGAACCAGATGGATTGTAAAGAAAGTCACTTTCTCACTACAATATTAAATATAATTTAATATTCTGTCTGTGTACCACGTAAATTGTCTCAATTTCTCTAGAAGTCTATGTTCCACGCTTGAAACGCTCTGGTGCATTCTTATGACCAACGAGAAAACCACAGCTGTTTCAGGCTCTGTATTTACCTCCTAGATTGCAAGGTAAATGCAAACTCTCGCAGAAGGCTGAGCCTGGTTGGTTGATCTTTGTTCCAAGGACAAGACTCAGGCTTGCCCAGAATCAGTGCATTCACTGGGCCAGAGCAGGCAGAATTGCTAAGGACACACAACTTATGTACATGGATAAAACTAAGGGTCACTTCTTCTCTGTTTGGTGTTTTCCAAGTCAGGCTTTTTAAGAGAGAGATCAATTTGATTCCGGGAACAAAGATCAAAAGGATTTAAAATAAAGTGTTGCATTTTTATTTTTAAAACTCAAGGTTACTCTTGCTTTTTCATGATAAACTGCTGTGTATATAATAATAGGTTAAAAATCATCAGTGATTCAGAGTAGAAATCTCTGGCAAAATTAGTTCAATAATACCATGGTTGTTGTTAACGATGACAGTATTAATAATAGATGTCATTTATTGAGCATTTTCTATGTTCCAGGCACACTCCTGAAGCATTGGAATTTTCTCATGGGCTATATGCAATTACTATTCCCATTTTCTTTATAGGAAACTGAGACACACACACAAGAAACAACAGCCAGTAAGTGACGGGAGAGTCTGCATCAGACTTATGCACCTCTTGGCCTCACCTAGTTGTTTTTTTTTTCCCAAGGGTGCTATAGCAACAAAATCAGCATGAATCCCACTCACTTCAGGCAGATATGATCTGACAGCACCTCGTTCTAGGTGCCCTCTGCCATGTGCCTGCTGCCTCCTATCCTGAGGCTTCTCTGTGACCTTGACTCCATGGTGCTCCTAGTCGCCTGTGCATTCTTAGACCACAAAAACTGGAAAATTAATGCTCCATGGGCAAAATTTTCATGAGTGGGAGGTAGAATCAGGTAGACTGATTATTCTACCTGGACAAGCTGTGCAGAGATACATTTCACATATTTTCTTGAAGGACAGTCTTACGGAATCAAGCAAATAGTTGTTTCTTGTGGCAGCCAAATTGATAATGCATCTTTTATTGGCCCACCTCCTTTCCTATTTCTTCCTCCTTTTTCCTCACTCCTACTCTCTGGGATGCATAATAAAGAGCTTTCACATGGGCTCTTACCTTTGGCTCTGCTTTCCAGGGAACCCAGGCTAGGACAGCCCAGGTTTGTCAGTTTCCAAGGCTCATGCCCAGGACACTGTGCTATGTTGGTTCTACACACGAATCATTAGCATGGTCTGCCTCCCTGGTGAGATGACCACGGCCTCTTGGCATCTTGATAATCTATTTATTTTTTTTCCCCACTCCCTGCCTCAAACCCTGTTTTTCTTTGAGTTCTGTCAATGAAGAAACTATGTTTAGTTCTAGTTTTAGTCCCTCAAAAACAATTGTTTTTTTCTTTGGAGAATGATTTCCTATTTCCTTCTTTATTCCTTTCTGCTTCCTTTCCTAACTCCTACCCATCTTTCAAAATTCATTCCTCATGGGCTTTTCTGATGCCCACTGTTCCCACTGTCCTCAGCGTGGATTAAGTCTCTGTTCCCTGTATCTGACCCTGACATGCCTGCCTTACATGTCACCATTTGCTCCCTGTGTACCTTTCTAGGGCAGGGGTGGTGTCCCACTGACATCTCTACTCTTAATGTGAGCTTGGTGGTCTGCTAAGCAAAGGTGATGGTGGAGTGGCCAGTAGAAGGATGGCCTCTAACTCTAGTCCTCCCCTGAAACCTGCTGTCATGGGCTGCTGAGCAAATCGCTTAACAGCTCTGAGCCTCAGTTTCCTGCTAGGTAAAAAGGAAACAATGATAGTGGCTTCAATATAAGGTTCTTCTAAAGATTAACTTATGTAAAACATATATTGAATTTAGTAAGAGATAAATAAATGTTAGCTATTGTTATAGATCATAATTTATTATTCCTTCCAAAATGGTAGGGAAAGAGAACTAAAATGCTGGGCTATTTGTCACCTAGATTCAAGCACAGATTTAATGAGTATCCCTAATTTTTAGAATCTCCTGTGACTCTTTTCAGCCCCACAATCTTATAGGCTGAGTCAGTCCACACCATCTTACTGGGCACTTCCTATGTGCTAGGCACTGCACGCTGGGCTGGGTCTTTGGAAATGGTGAGATATGATTTCCATCCTCAGAGAACTCACAGTCTAGCAAGGTTAAGACGTCAAAGTCTGTGATCTTTTATAACGACCATATTCTCTCCCGTCATGAGGATAAATGCATTCATTTCTTCTACAAAATATTTATTGTACATATACTATATTCTCAGCCCTATCCAGGTGTGAGTGATACATCAGTGAATTTATACTTTGTTTAAGTTCATCCACACTGGAAAAGACAGACCAAAAGCATACAAAGAAACACATGACCAAGAAAAAAAAGTGGATGTTCAACAAGTGGACAACAGAATTTCAGAAAGAGACATGAGATTTTGCAAAGGTATAAGGGGAGAGTCCAGGTGAGAGAAATGAGCAAGGCTGGACAGAAAAGCTGGGGACAGAATGCCAAGGACTGTTGCTAGTAAGGGTTCTTTGCTATCACAGAAACACAACTGGAGATGATTTAGGTGAAATGGAGGGGGCTTGTGTGGCAAAGCATGGGTGTGGGATGAAAAGGAGATGGCCCCAGAGCAGTTGGACCCAAGGTTAAAGACATCATTCTTTCTTCTGCCTCTGACTTTCTGTTTTACATCTCAGCTTCCCTCAGACTGTTTGCATTTTTCCTTTTTGTTGCAAAAATGGAATGAGTGATTCCTATGCAGTGAGGAACACCATCATAGATAAGTCTTGGATTATTTCTTTCCAGCCTAATGACTTGAAATAAAAAGGTACAGTGCTATTAAAAAAGAATAAACCCCAGGAAAGGCTGATTGGCTTTGTTTGGGTGGGTGGTCTTCCTGGATCCCCAATCAGAGCGATCAGGGGATAGGGAAATCTAATGGGCTCAACTTGGGTCACTTGTCCAGCTGCCTCTGAGGTGGTATCAGGGTCCATTTACAGAAAGAAATGAAAAGATCCCACTCAGACCCATACCCAGACCAAATAATACCCCAGAGCCTTCAATGCCGTACTAAGGAGTTTGGGTTGTATCTGAGGGTTACATGAGTCATTTTCAGATTTTAAGCAGGAAAATGAAATAGTGAGAAGTGCATTTACAAAGAACACCCTAGGACCAGGGTGGAGAGGTGGGAGAGCAGGTACTGTAAACAGGAAGCCCGAAGACCCATCGTGATGCTAAGGCCTTAGAACAGGAGCTGTGCACAAGGGTGGTGGGGGTGTGGGCACATGAAGGAGAACAAACAGGGTCGATGTGCCCTTCTGGGTCCCGGTTGGAGACAGATGGGAATATGTTGGCCACTGCTGTGTGAGTTGTTGACAAGGTCTTTTAAGAAGTCATTTTGGCTTAGCAATTGGCCAGTATCCTAGACTGACTTATGTTTCTACTGGAGCTAAATTGGGGGCAAGGTGCAGAGGATCTGCTCTTCTGATTAGGATGATAATATTTCCATTTGTTAGTATTTATTGGGCACCCACTATGTGCCATGTCCAAGGCTCTTTGTATTTTCTAAGCTGAATGAAACAAGACTCTGCCAAGAAAATGGCAGCATGATCGCCCTGTTTTTGTGAAGAATACATTGCATTTACAGCCTTGTCTCCTTCAGTCTTTGCCATAGCCCTGCCGGGTGGCAGATGAGGCATCCTGACCTCCACTGGAACACTTGCTCGGAGAAGTGAACAGACCTTCTCGGTAAATGGAGAGCCCTCTTCAGTTCTGCCCACTCTCATCTCCTGAAGCCCATGAGCCTTGCCTCATTTCATCCCACAGGAGGAAGTGACTTTTTTAGACAGCATTGGTGGGTACATATTGAACGACAGGCTCTCTGAGAAGCTTTTGCTGATTTTTTTCTCCCATTTATTCATTTATTTTCTTTTTTTAAAATTTTAGAATATTATGCAGATACAAACATTTTGGCTACATATAATGCCTTGTGAATTTCCCCACTTGTCTGACTTTACACTAACAGCATGACGTCACTGAATGCAGAGTTGGGAAGAGATGCGTGTGCACAAAGGACACTCGTGACCCTGAGGGCTCAGTGGCCTCGTCACCCAGACCACAGCCTGAGCCCCGGAGAGGAGAGGAGAAATCCATCCTCTCACAGTTTGGTCTACCTGGTCTGTTATGGAGGTTGAATTGTGTCCTCCACACAGGGTATCTTGACGTCCTAATGCCCAGTTACTTTATTTAAAAATGGGGCCACTGTAGATGTAATTGGTTACGATGAGGTCATACTGGAGGAAGGTGAGTCCCTAATCCAATGACTGGTGTCCTTACAAGAAGACTGGCATATGGAGACACAGAGACAGAGGAAGAAGGCCATGGGAAGAGGGATGCAGAGATCAGGGCAATGTGTTTACAGGCTGAGGAACTCCTGCTGTTACCAGAAGCTGGAAGAGGCAAGGAAGTTTCATCCCCTAAGGGCTTCAAAGGGAACATTGCTCTGCCTGCACTTGATTTCAGACTTCTGATCTCTAGAACTGTGAGAAGTCACCCAGTTTGTGGCACCATGTTATGGCCACCTGAGGAAACTAAAGGTCCCTGTACTTTCTTTATATATATATATATATATACACACACACATATATATGTATATATATATTTCAGCATATTACAGGGGTACAAATGTTTAGGTTACACGTATTGCCTTTTCCCTGCTTGAGTCAGAGCTACATGCTTGTCCATCCCCAAGACACTGCATACCACACACATTAGATGTGAATATACCCATCCCCTCCTCCCTACTCCCACCTGTCTGACACCCGATGAGTGTTACTACCATTTGTGCGCATAAATGTTGATCAATTGATATCCATTTGGTGGTGAGTACATGTGGTGCTTGTTTTTCCATTCTTGTGTTACTTCACTTAGTAGAATGGGCTCCAGCTCTATCCAGGATAATACAAGAGGTGCTAGATCACCATTGTTTTTTTTGTGGCTGAGTAGAACTCCATGGTGTACATGTATCACATTTTATTAATCTACTCATATATTGATGGGCACTTGGGTTGTTTCCACATCTTTGCAATTGTGAATTGTGCTGCTATAAACATTTGAGTGCAGATGTCTTTTTTATAGAGTGTTTTGTTCCTTTGGGTAGATGCCCAGTAATGGGATTGCTGGATCAAATGGTAGTTCTACTTTTACTTCTTTGAGGTATCTCCATACTACTTTCCATAGAGGTTGGACTAGTTTGCAGTCCCACCAGCAGTGTGTGAGTGTTCCTATCTCTCCACATCCATGCTAACATTTATTGTTTTGGGACTTTTTGATAAAGGCCATTCTCATTGGAGTTAAGTGATATCTCATTGTGGTTTTGATTTGCATTTCCCGGATGATTAGAGATGTTGAACATTTTTTCAGCTGCATTTTATACGTAGACATCTCTGTTCCTGTGTTCAAATTCTCAGGAAAAAGAATCAAATTATATCAGTCAAAATGGCCAGTGTGGAGAGGGAGGCTTTCTTATACCTTGCACCTCCTAGTTTGAAATATGGTTGCCTTTGCGCAAAACTCCATTCCCTTTGTGTTTTATGTTTCCGGTGCTCGCTCGTGCCATCCCTTCACCCCTTTCCCATTTGGATCAGATCACAGGAAGCTAGGGCAATGAGCTAAAATATAGGAGAACTCATTGCCTCGTAGACATAAGAAAGTTATTATGTTAGTTGAGCACATTCTAGGTATCAGGTTCTATACTAGGTTTTTTTCACATGTTGTTGTATTTCCTTCAATCTTTACAACAACCTATGACTGGGTGTAATTATCCTAATTTTACAAATGGGGAAACAGAGGCTCAATGATATTAGGTAACTTGCCTAAAGGTTAGTGAAGGACAGGAGGGAAGACAACTCAGGTGTGATGGACAGTCTCAGATCCAACTCAACATCTTACCCCTGCACCCTGCAGCCAATCCGTGGGAGCCCTGTGGGCTATAGCTGCACAAACACCTCAGTGATTGTCCCATCTGGGCCCAGAGATAAAATGGGAGCTGAGGTCAGGGGAGGAAGGTGGAGGTTGGTCTGAAAAACCATACTGAATAAGTAATCCTGGATTCCTTTAGTGAACTTGAATATACCTGACAGTTTCCATTTCCATGAGGCAAATCATAATGGAGGGTCCATAATGATATCATAATATACTAACTTTAATTCTTTAAGTGTGCACAACCCTGGACAGCTGGGATAGATTTTCCCTTTAGTGGTTCTTGTCTGTTCACAGGCTCTGAAGTCAGGCAGAGCTGGGTTCAAATTCCAGCCCTGAAACCATCACTCACCAGTAGCTTCACTTCCCCCTTTATAACTTCCTAGGGGTGTTGGGAGGATCAAATGAGGCGATGTGAAACAGGTGACCAGAGAAACAGGTGAGGGAAAACTCAACCAAAAGTTTCAATAATGTGCTGAGGCACATTTTTCTGTCTGCCTCCCCTGGACTAAGGCAATGCCACTCTGCATTTGCCATCTCTCTTATGGGTTGAATTTTGTCCCCACAAAGGATATGTTTAATTTCTAAGCTCCGATACCTGTGAATGTTACCTTATTTGGAAACAGAGTCATTGCAGATTTAATTAAGTTAAGAGGACATCATTAGGGGCCCTTTCATCTGATATGACTAGTGTCCTTCTGAGAAGAGCGAAGTGCCATCTGAAGACAGAGGCATATGGGGAGGATGCCATGTTGTCATTCAGCTTCAGGTCAAGGAACACTTAAGAATTCCAAAAGTTGGAAGAGGCAAAAAAGGATGCTCCCCTAGAGGCTTCAAAGGGATGATGGCCCTGCAAGCACCTTGATTTCAGACATCTAGCCTACAGAACAGTGAGAGGATACATTTCTCTTGTTTTAAGCCACCAGGTATGTGGTAATTTTGTTAGAGTATCCCCAGGAAATGAATATTCCCCACCAAGGTGCATAGTAGGTTCTTGTGCTACTGAATGAGTATGTGCATGAGGCAATGAATGCCTCTGTGTGTAGTAGCTCTGCATTAGGATGGAGGTGGGGCTGGCAAGAACAAGGGGGAGGTTTTCTTTTATCACCTCTGTGTTTTCAGGTGAATAAGGGTAGGTAGGGGAACTATGAGAAAGAGAAAGCTAAGACAGGGGAGAGGACCAATACACACTGAGCATGTACTGTGCATGTACCCTTCCACCGAGTACATTGCAAATGTCTCATTTAGTCTGTATGCCCTATAAGGTGGGCATTCTTATTCTAGTTTTCCAGATGAGGAAACTTTCATCAGAGATAGTAGATACTCTGCCCATGGTCCTACAGGGAGCAAGGGGCTGAGCAAATTCCAAACAGAGGTGGGTCTAATTCCAATATCCTCCTGTGATCTTTCTACTTTATGCAAAACAATTGAGACAATAGAAATTGAGTTGTAATAGGTAAAATTTCAAAGAGGTGGCCATTATCAGTGGTCATTGCACTCATTCTGAAATGAGGAGGCACCCAGTCAAGTGACAGGGAGGTGATGTACCAGGTGGTGAGGAAGATGGCTCTGAAGCTACCCTGCTGGGGCTCTGATGCTGCCTGTCTCATTATCTAGCTGAATGCATTTACCACATTGCTCCATCTCTCCGTGCCTGGGCTTCCTGGCTTGCCACTTGGCAGTAATGAACAGGGACCATAGGGCTGTAGTGAGGACTAAACGAGCATCACATAAGAGTAGTTAGAACACAGCCTGCCACACGGTGAAAACGTGCTTGATGCTGTTATCTTTTATTGTCCAAAAGGTGACCTGCACCAGGTCCCTGTCTTCCCCTACCCAAAGGCACGATGGTACCACCAGGATGAGTGACTGTCTCCTTTGCATGGCTCTCAAGATGGCTTGTTGATCTACTCTCTGCCACAGTGACTTCCAACATTTGAGCAGAGCTGGAATATTATGTTTCTAGTTAGACAGCTGTCTGCCATGTTGGTTCATAGTGCCTTTCATGAGGCTTTTGGTGATGTGGAGCAACTGCTGTAGTGTTTTATAGCCATTAATAAGAAAACAATCTGGAAGGAAAGTATTAACTTGTAATTTGCAGTCACGACTTCTAGCATTAATTCAAAAAAATGTCTCTCTCGTCTCTAGTGTTTGCATCTGTCTCTGCTGGGTCGCTGAAGGGTGTTAGAATGCTCCATCCTGAATGAAAACACAGGTCCCACACCCAGCTGGTGGTTCTTCCCAGCAGGACTGTCCATCTCTGTAAAACTCCCTAAATTCTGAAATAATTGCTCTGGGGTCTCCCATGTAAATGGTAGAAATTGGGAAACTATTACTTACACCTGGATGGTCAGGTTGTTCTTGGCCATGTCCCTGAAGCAGAGAAAGAATGAATGGACTGTGCAGTTCGTTTTTGAGCATTTCAGGATGCTTTATCCATTTCTAAATTCTAGTGACTATTTTTCTAGGACCACAATGACCTGCCCTCACCTACTCAGCCAACTATATTTCTTTTCTTTCCTGGGATGTGCTTATCTAAAAGACAGAGCAGACTCGATAGATAGAACCAGTCCAGGATCGAGCATTTTGCCCATTGGGTAGTGTGCACAGTAGTGGTATGACTGTCAGAGAGCAAGGACTAGAATTCTCTCTCTCGAAGAAAGTGGTTGCTTTTCTGTTCCTGAGGGAAAGCCCCAAGCACACCTTATATCTTTCTTTTTTAGGCCTGCCAATTCTTGGGGTTAATAATTCCAAACACAAAGGTACTTTATTTAAATGGTCAAAAAAATTACAAACTATGCAAAACCTGCTAGATTTGGGAAGGGAGAAAAGAATGGTGTGCATTGAATATAGTTTATGTTTGAGAGCTGGATTAAAATGTGTAGAGTAAGAATTGTATTAGTCAGTGTTCTTCGGAGAAACAGAGACAATAGAATACATATATTTATATGTGTTTAGTATATTTTAATAATATAAATAAACATATATTAATATATTTATATGTGTATTATGAAGAATTATCTCATATGATTATGGAGACTGAGAAGTCTGATAATCTGCCGTCTGCAAACTGGAGACCCAGAACAGCTGGTGGTAAAATTCAGTCCAAGTCCAAAGTCCTGAGAACCAGGGAAGCAGACGATGTAAATCCCAGTCCAAGGGCAGGAGAAGGCTGATGTCTCAGCTCAAGCAAGCTGGCAGGAAGCAAAAGAAATGAATTCCTCCTTCTTCTGCCTTTTTGTTCTATTTGGCAGCAAGGGATTGGATGGTGCCCGTCCACACTGGGAGGGTGCTATACTTTACTGAGTCCACTGATTCAAACGCTCGTCTCATCTGGAAACAGCCTCATAGACACACCCCAAAACATCGTTTAATCTGGACCCCTCATGGTCCAGTCAAGTTGACACATTAAAATTAACCATCACAAAAGTAAGGATAATAAAAAAAATTAGAAGCTCCAGAGAAACTAGTCTACAAGAATGTTACGATCCCAAAACAAATGAATTAAAAAAACCTGTAGATTTCAAACATGAATTTCATGCAATATTTAGAAAATAGATAAATAAAATGAAATAGAAATAATTATACATATAATAAACATATGTAAATTGATTAGATTGCAGATACACACACCCCTATCTTCACACTTGATACACTCACACAATGAAAGCGTTTTATATTTTGTCAATTAACTACATTCATTTTTTTTAAATTCTATGAACACTGTTCTGTGCAATTGTCTATTTCCATTTTAATTTAATATATATTGTGGATCTTTTCATATTAGTAAATGCCATTCCTTTTATATAATTCTAGGACATTCTTTTTAATGGTTTCATGCTATTTTACTATATAAATGTACCATAATTTATGTATACATCACCCATTAATGAACATGTAGATTATTTAGTTTGGAACATTTTATTTTTAAATTTTTTTTCAAAGCAATACTGTAATGAATATCCTTAGCTATACACTGTTGGGTTCCTCCATGGGTATATCTGTATCAAAAAATTATTTGGAGTGAAATGTCTGAATTAAAGTTTATTTTAATAGATATTGGCCTTTTGCCAAATTGACCTTCAAAAAAGTTATGCCAATATATAGTCCCATTACTAGTGTATGAGTTTCTGTTTCCCCAAAATCTTGCCCAAACCAAGCTTTGTAATCCCTTTTAATCATTGCAAATCTGATAGGTAAAAATAACAATATCTTAGTGTTTTAATTTGCATTTATTAAATCACTGAGTGAAGTTAGACTTCTGCTCATATAATTGTGAACAATTTGTATTTCTTTTCTGAACTGAACACTTAATAGGTGCATAATAAATATTTGTTGAACAATTATATATTCTGCTTATGTTATTATTCTCTTTATTATTAGTCTAAGTGAATTCTTTATAGAGTAACAAATTAACATCCTTTGATACAGTCATTGAGAGTATTCTCCAGTTTGCTATTTGTCTTAATTTGGTGTGTGAATTTTTTGGGGGGTGCATTCAGAAATTTGGTTTTTTAAAATTTTTTAATGTAGTCACATTTATTATTTAAAAATAATTTATAGTTTTTGAATATTGCTTAAAGTTTTCTCTTATTCCTCTGTAAAAATACAGCACCCTTAAGAGGACCCTCTTTCTGCCCCTGAAGAGTCCCTTTGTGTGACACTCAAATTGTACCGTAGCTCATATATTTCCCTTTGCCTATCTGCCTCTTTCCATCCTCTTTGCTCATATAATTACCAGTATTTGGGGAAATCGGGTGAATTTCCACTTGTGCAAGGAAGCATTGCCTCTGCTGAGTACTCCTAGGTACCAGCACCTATCGCTGGGATGTGGTAAGTGCAGAAGTGACTTTTCGTATAAGGTATTGGGGGAACAGAGTTTGAGCCTGGGAACATTCTAGAAAGTATCCTGGGAGAAGAAAGCTACCACTAAAGAGGGTCTTAGATGCCAGATTAAAGAAACTGTTTTATCTCCTAAAGAGTAGGGCTCACTGATCTTTGTGTTTTATGTTAGATGCTAGCTTTAGATGGGAAGAAGAGGATTTTGCTTGGTGAGCTCTCTTTTGGGACTTCCTATGTAAGTATTTCTTTTTGGGGGGTTGTTTCTTTACTTGGCATTCATTGTTCCTGGTTTGGGTAGACTCAGGGCCTTGCTGACCTTACAGGGTTACCCAGAGAGGGCCCCCGAGAAAGCTGGCTGTGGTAGACCTACCTTCTGGCTTGGTTAAGCGATTCCTCTGGCACGCGTTTGCTTCAGTCTACTTGTAGGAGCTAGTACTGTTGTCTCCTTACCACACTTCTTCCTGCCCCTGCTGCTGATAACAGTGGCACTCTTTTGTTTGAGGATTGGCCTTTGAGGCTAAGCGTTGGAATCTCGACTGAAGATTCACAGGCACCCAGGGCTCTTGGATCTGTCCACGGTCAGAATGTCATCATAAGAGTTCCTCCAATCCTGAGCTCCCTAATTATGTCCACTGTCCCTACTCTCCAGGGGTCTGAGATTGTTCAGGCTTCCCTGGGTTCCACAGGCTACCCTATTATCCATCCAATAAACACTTTCCTCCCTTTGTTTAAGTTAATTCTGTCACTGGCTCTCTGGAATCCCAGCAGATACAAGAGCTAGCCAGTGTCAGTGGATGCACGGAGGGGAGGGGACAAAGCCCTGATGTCTCAGAGCATCATTGTCTGGGGAGCTCTCTATTGGCCACCTGGGGCCATAGCGGACCTGTGTGAGTTCTAGACCACAGGCTAGGAAGACTGAATCCTCTTACCACATCAGCAAATTAGGTTTCCTGGAGAGTCAGGGACTTGATAGGATGAGGGGAAAGGGGGTCCATGGCAGTCTTGCCCAGGCTGCTTGTGAGCTGATGTTTGGGACTCTTGCTGGTTTCTTGGCATCAGAACCGGGAAGCTCTGTCATCTGTTTGCCATTACGAGGCTCAGCGTGCCCCACCAAAGGCCCTCTGGCGCCTTTCCTCTTTGGAAACACATTCAGCACATTTTTAGAAACCGCACTGAGAAGCTCTCCCTGAGAAAGTGAGTGCACACTGCTTAATATTCTGAAAACATAAACAGCCGCCGAGAAGTCAGTCGTAAACTGTTCAGGGAAAGCTGACTTGGCATGGGGGCACAGCCAGCTGTTGCTGGCATTTGACTGGCGGAGGCTGTGCGATTCCTCACAATGTCAGGATTGTCAGTGGACACATACTGGGCTTGTTCCCCAGCTCAAGTGCTGGAGCATTCTGGATGGAATTGTGTTTTGGACGTTCGGCGAGATGAGGTGTGCTAGGATCGCTATTCCTTTCCACGCTTCTCTCCCAGTACCTTACATTGTGGGTGGATTAATGACCCCCAAAAAGATATGTTGAAGTATTAACCCAGTACTTCAGAGTGCGACCTCATTTGAAAATAGAGTCTTTCCAGATATAATTAGTTAAGATGAAGTCGTACTAGAACAGGATGGGATGTTAATCCTGTAGGACTGGTGTTTTTATCAGAAGAGGAAAGAGACACACACAAGGAGAAGGCTGTGTGACAACCAATGCAGAGATTGGAGAGATTCAGCTGCAAACCTTGGAATGCCAAAGATTGGCGGCCACCACCAGGAACTAGGAAGAGGCAGGGAAGAATTCTCCCTTATAGATTTTGGAGGAAACGTGGCCCTGCGGATATCCTGATCTTGGACTTCTAGACTCCAGAACCATAAAACAAACAATTTCTGTTGTTTTAAGTCACCCATTTGGGGTCCTTTGTCATGGCAGTCCTGGGAAACTGATACAGCACAGTTCTCACCATCTCCCTATCCTATATCGGTCTGTGCCTCCCAGTCCCATTCCTTCGTTTGTTTGTTCATTAAGCATCACTAATCACTGACTGTGCTCTAGATCCAATGTGGAGTGCTGGGGACACAGTGGTCACAGGCCACAGTCCCCTCTTAAGGAGCTGAGAAACTGGGGTGGGAAAGGCATGGACCTGCTGACAGATAAATCCTACTCTGCTTTGGGTTCTTGGCATGTATCCTCCTTTGCTGAACCATAAGTTAGTGTGTGTGTGTGTGTTGGATCTTCAATTACATTGATCTAAACTCCTCAGTGCCTATTTTTTTCTTAACTGTTTTATCATGACAATTTTCAAATATACATACAAGTTAAAAAAAAAACTGCATCCATCACCCTTAAACTTAATGCCTAGACTAGACTCAATGACTGTTAACATTTTGCCATATTTGATTTTAAAACCTGTATTTTTATTTCTTCTTCTTCTTTTTTTTATTTCTTCATATCTAGAAGTTAGATATTGTTTCGCATAAGCATGCAAGCTCTGGAACCAACAACCCCGAGTTCCAACCCTAGCTTTACCATCAAGCTCTGTGTCTTCAGGCAGGTTATTACCCTTCTCTGTACCTCAGTTACCTCATTCATTAAATGTGGGTAATAATGACACCCAGCTCATGGGGATGTTGTGAGCAATAAATGCATCAATATGTGAGAAGTAACTAAAACAGTGCTTTTCCAGATGTAAATATTCAATAAATATTAGCTTTTTAAATAATTATCTCCTAGAGTTCTTGGAAAACAGTAGGTGTCTTATTCTCAGAAGTGAGACTAAGTGGTCCTACTATAGGTGAATCATGGAGGATCTTGTCCTCATTTAATCCATTCTCCAGCTTATTCTTTCTTTAAGGCATGTGAATTTCTGTCCCCTCTGATGGGAATGTGCCTGTATTTTCCCATGAAATTTAGGCAATTTTGTGCGGAGATCGTATTTGTTCTGTAACTGCCAGAGCCGTAAGCAGCACCTGGTACAGACACAGCACATAATAAGTATTCAGTAAACAGCTTGCTGAATGCATAGTGTCTAACATGCTGTTATTTGCTCATGCATTCATATACCTACTCATTTGGCAAATATGTACTGAGTATGCTTTTTGTGCTAGGTGTTTGTGTGCTGAGGCCTCATGGATGAATAAGACAAAGTCTCTTTTATCGAGAAGCTTAAACTTGGTCTTGTTGATATTTGATTTTGAACTCATCTTTAGTTTCCTATATGCCTCATCTTACCAGTTGGATTGTAAAAACTTTGAGACCAGAGACTGTGGTTTCTGCTTCTCTTTTATCGAACATAGGAGTCATAGTAGGTTAGCACACTTTAGAATCAGGTGAAATGGCAAGAAATTAAAACTCTTCCTTTATGTCAACAAGGAATATTTCACTTTGCCTGTCTTTATATCAACATCCTTATTTGTCAAGTAGAATTACTACTCACCTGGATGTTTTAAGAGTTGAGTAAAATAATGAATTCCTTCAATAAAACTGAGTTAAAATTAATTGAATTCAATGAGATTTAATAAAATAATAGTATGTGCTCAGTGGATACGTTGTCTATTTTCTACTATTCCAAATCCCAGACAGACATTGTGTTGTGATAAAACATATAAGATATGGATTTAAGGTAAGTGTATTTCATCCCTGGAGTGGTCATTTAAGAGCTAAATGACCTTGGACAACTTGCTCAGAACATCTGAACTTCAGTTTCCAATAATGAAAAGTGTTTATTTTGAATTAAATGTATTTATTTATCCATTAATCCACCTATTCACTAAGTTTTGAGCATGTACTGTATGCAGTTATATTCTAAACACTATAAATATACCTGTAGACAAAACGGTAAGGTCTTTGCCCTTTAAGATCTTACAATTTAGCTGTAGAAACAGACAAGGAGTAAGTAAAAACATAAATATAATTTAGAGAGTGATATAACTGGGTAAATTGTAAAGAAAAGATGTTTATTTATCTCATGGTTCTATAGGCTGTACAAGAAGCATGGCCCAGCATGTGCTTCTGGTGATGGCCTCAGGGAGTTTACAATCATGGAAGGAGGCAAAAGGGGGCAGGAATCACACAGCAAGAGGAAGGAAGAAAGAGAGAGAGAAGCTACGTTCTTTTAGAACTAACTCATTACCACAAGGACTGCACCAAACTATTCATAAAGGGTCTGTTCCCATGATCCCTAGACCTCCTACCAGGGCCCACTTCCAACATTGGGGACCAAATTTCAACATGAGATTTGGAGAGGACAAATATCCAAACTATATCAGATATGTACTATAAAGAAAATAAATCATGGGGATGGAGCATCTCTAGGGAGTGGAGACCTAAATGATGAGTAGAGGTCAACCCATGAAAAGATACCAGGGAGAAGTGTTGCAGTCAGAGAAACTGGAAAATGTAACGTGTCTGATGACAGAATTGTCTGGGTGTGTAGAAAGACAGCAAGAAGCCCAGAGTGGCCAGAGTTTAGTAATCAAGGTGGAAAATGTGGGTGTTGAGATGGGAGAGAGAGGCAGTGGCTGGATCTTATGGGCCATGGTGAAGGGTTTGGATTTCCTTCTGAGTGCTTGGGGAGCCCATTGAAGGAATTAATTAATGTATTTATTTCCCCTGTAGTTACTGTGTGGACAAATGTGGAAGTTACCAGTTAGGGAGAGACTCTAGTATCCAGTATATGAATGGATACACCTGGGTCCTAGAAGTGGAGATTGTGTGAGATATGTATGAAGCTAGATCCAGAAGACTCATTGATAGAGTAATTAGGCAAACAGAGGAATAGGAGTGACATTTGAAGTTCTGGATGGAGCAACTGTTATGGATTAAATTGTGCATCTCCCCTCTCCCCACCAGGTTCATATGTTGAAGTTCTAACCCCAGTACATCAGGATGTGACTGTTATTTGGAGATAAGGTCTTTCAAGAGTGGTTAATTTAAAATGAAGTCTTTAGGGTGGGCCCCACTCCAATATGACTGATATCCTTACATGAAGAGGACATTTGTACACAGGAAAAGACACCAGATGCATGAATGCACAGAGAGACGACCATGTGAAGACACAAAGAGAAGGCAGCCATCTGCAAGTCAAAGAGAGAAGTCTCAGAAGAAACTAAACCTGCAAACACCTTGATCTTGGGCTCCTAGCCTCAAGAGTTACAAGCAAATAAATCTCTCTCGTTTGAGCCACCCAGTCTGTGGTATTTTCTTATGGCAGCCCTAGCAAACTAATCAAGCAACTGAGTGATCATGGTGACATTTATTAAAGGAAACCTGGGAACAAATGCAGGTTTGAATGTGTGTGGGTGGTGGCGGTTGGGGAGAAAGAGTTCTGTGTTGATCTTGTTCAGACTGAGATGCCTATTAGACATCCAGTTGGAGACTCCTAGTGGGCAACCGGATGTGTGATTTTGGTGCTTGGGGACTCTCAGCATACACAGCAGTCCCTCGTAATCCACAGTTTTGCTTTCTGAAGTTTCAGTTACCTGTGATATAGTACAATAAGATATTTTGAGAGAGAGAGGCAGAGACCATATTCACATAACTTTTATTACAGTGTATTGTTATAAGTGTTTCATGTTAATATTAGTTATTGTTAATCTCTTACTGTGCCTAATTTATAAATTAAACTTCATCATAGGTAGGTATGTATAGGAAAAAACACAGTATATATAAGATTTGGTGTTATCAGCAATTTCGTCCACTTTAATGTGAGGTGAGGTACAGACAGGGCGGTCGATTCGGTCTTAGGGAGACGAGGAGTCCACATTTGCATGTGTTTTCTCAGTTTAATTAGCAACATGGTCACCAGTTGAAGGTCGGGAAAATGGAGAATTCACATGGTGAAAAGATCCAAGAAAATAATAAAATTCTCACCTCAGGAAGTGAGAAAGTAAATTTATTAAAGACACAAATCAGGGTGGTTAAGCAGGGCTGAGTGGCCACTGGATTTTTGTGATTATAAGTTTAAAGCGAGACTAGTCAGAACACTCGTGAGCTTTTCCTCAGCCATATTTTGATACTCAAGTGTGAAAACAAAGTAGTAGAGCCGTGATTCACTAGGACCACGGTTTTGTGACACGGCTGCGTATGACCGGATAAGGAGGACAAGGGGAGCTGAGTGGGCGAACAAAGGTGTTGGTGTAAAAAGGGGCTGTGGCATCGAAGGTGGCTGAGGAGCAGTGCGGAGCCGTGAAGAGGAGCACAGGACGATAACTACGCCATCGTGAGGCCAGTGGATTGGATTTCCAGTGGGGCCAAACAAGAAGGGAAGCTGAGTGCTGACGAGTGAGTTGTAGATTAGCTGACGAGTGAGTTGTAGATTACAAGTTGGTAACGAGAGAGTGGGATGGTCAGAGTCAAACTTCAGGAGTGGAGCTATTGTTCGCAATGACAAGATCCAGGAAATGACCACGGGGACCACACCCCCGGAGCAGTCATCGTCATTGTAGGTGTGGTAGAGGGTAAGAGTCCTTGGCTGAGGATGCCATGGAACGGGGAGGAAGGCAGGGGTGCAGGTGCTTCATCTTCAGTGAAGGAGGGGCAGTGATGGGGAGAGTGTGGGACAAGAGCACAGAGATGTCGTGTAGAAAGTGGGGTTACTTGGTGGACTGTCTTGCAGGAGGACTTGGAGTTTTGGAGGGATAAGTGAGGAAAAATGATCTGAAATTCGGAACAATGGGAGCAAACAGAATTTCCTACCTGACCTTTTGATCCTGTAGTATGTGTACAAAAGAACGTAACCGGAACATACAGAGGTTGAGAAACTGGAGAAAAACTGCTGATGGAGGATAGACAAGTCTAAAGGGCAGAATGCTGATGGGAATTCAAAATTGAACAGCTACTTTGGAAAACAATTTGACAGTTTCTTATACAGTAAAATATATACTTATTATACAACTCAACAATCCCACTCCTAAGTAGTTACATAAGAGAAATGAAAACATATGTCCATACAAAGATTTTTCTGTTCATAGGAGCTTTATTCATAGCAACTAAAAACTGGACACAACCCAAATGTCCATCAACTGGTGGATGGAGAAACAAATTGTGGGATATTTATTCAATTGGTTAATGCTCATAAATGAAAAAGGAGAATAGTAGTGATGCATACAAGAACATGGTTAAATCTCCAAACATTGTGCTAAGTAAAAGAAGCTAGACGCAAAGACTATACATTGCATAAATTTGTTTATATGAAATTACCAAAAGAAAAAAGGCAAAACTATAGTGACAGAAAGCAGATCGCTGGTTGCTAGGAGTTGGGGGTTGAGTAGGGAATTGACTGCAAAGGAATGATGGTTGCTTTTCGGGATAATGGAAATGTTCTAAATCATGAAGGTAGTGGTAGTTACATGACTCTATTTATTTGTCAAACATCTAATTTCACAATTAATATTGTTGTATCTTATTGCACTTAAATTATTCCTGAAATTCATTAAAATACTTAATATATTTATGTTTGAATTTATTGTGTGTCTCCTTCACTAGAATTGAGAATGTGAGCTTCTTGAAGGCAATGCTTAAAACATTATGCTTGGCACATAATAGGTTATAAATATTTATTGAATGAATATATGTTCCATGCTTCTGACAATAGCTTTTGAATTCAATTATTTCTGTGATTAAATCTAGCATTCATCATTTACTAGATGCACTAACTTAGACAATATACTTAATGTTCCTAGGCCTTAGTGTTCTCATATATAATGTTGGGATTAAAAATAGAATTTCTTTCATAGAGTTATTATGAAAGTGAAATAAAACACTGGCATAATATGCTTACAGCACTACCTGGCATATGGTAAATATATAGTAAGTAGTACAAATTTGTTATTATGTTTATTTTATATAACTTTGTTTTATCTTAATTGCCTATGACTATTAAGTGTATCTATTATTATTGTACATTTCTTAAGATTAGAGACTTTGCATGTATTTTTGCATTCTCCTTATTTCCTAAAAGTCCTAGCACACAATAAGTGCTCACTTAATGTTTATTAAATATTGCCTGATTCTTTAAGTGTTCAAGATCCATCTTTCCTCATGCCTTGGGACATTTATATGTCTTATCACTGTTTCCTGGAAATGTTACCCACACCCTCATACACACACACACACACACACACACACGCATTCACACACAAGTGACTTGTACTTGTTGAAGCGTAAGCACATCTCCATGGCAAAAAATGTCCCTGACTTCCCAGAAGAGATCAGATTACTTTGTTTTGTGCTGCTACAGTAGTCAATACTTTTTCTTCACAGCACTCATTAAATTTTGTAGTGGCACCTTTGTATGGTTATTTGGGTAGTGCAAGCTCCATGAAGGTTGGGCTCACAGCCAGGTCCTTTGTATCTCTAACATCTAATGCTAGTCAGCTAGCATTTCTTGACAGGAAGAAGGAAGTTGGGAAGATGAGGAAGGCAGTTAGCTTGGGTTGTTAGGTTGGGAAAAGTTTCTTTCTTTCTTTCTTTCTTTCTTTCTTTCTTGATGGTTTATTTGTTTTGTTTATTTTATTCTAATTTATTTCGTGTTAAGTCTCAGAACTGGACTAAATTCCATGTGGTCAGGGATAACTACCAGGTTGGATAGGTCGGCCTATCTAATAAAGAAAAGAAAAATCCAAGAGAGACATTTACATAGAGTCAGCAAATTTGAGTCAAGAGAACTGGCTAAACAATGGTTGTGCTTGGAGTAGGTGCCAGGTAGGAATCTGTGTAGTGTGCCTTTCTAACCCCATCATTGTCTTGCTCAAGAATTATAGCTGCTCCTCTTTAATTATGGCCCAAACTCCTTAGACTGGTGTTCAAGACCTTCTTGATGTAGCCCAAATGCACTTTCCTGGTATTCTCCTTCCCTCTATCCAATTTTGTTCTATTTCTTTACCACCTAGGTTCAAAGTTGAATATCTTTTTCATGTGCCCAATTCCTGAGCATCGATAACACTTTTTGAAACATATATTCTGATTTTCATATGCTAAAATGATAAGATTCTGTCTCATTGCTCATGGAGCCCACTTCAAAAGAACAGTTTACAATCTCCTAAAATGTCTGATACATAGTAGGACTTGAAAGATGTGTTTGAAATTACTGTACAATTGAACATCTTGATTTTTTCTTACAGTCTATACGGAGTCATAAGAATTTGATTTTAGCTCATTTCTTTCATTTTGTCCTAGTCAACAATATCGATGAACATGTGCTAGACAGTCTGGATGATCCTGAGGGGAGAATGGAGAGAAAAATACAGTCACTTAAATAAACAAACAAACAAACAAACAAACTTTCAGTACAGTTGAAGAGATGATCCAGTGAACAGGGGACAGTCCTACACTCAGGGCAGCTCAGCATGCTGGGGTGATGCTCCAGTGAACAGCAGAGGGTCAGGGAAAACTGCCCAGAGAGGATGAAGGCACTTCTCATCTCTCCTGATCCTGTTGACCTTTCTTGAAGGCAACTCCTTTGTTCCAGTGGAAAATACCAGCAAAGCTCTGCTATAGGGTGCAGAGAAATGTGCATTAGCAAAGCATCAGCACGTGCCAAACACTGTGCAGGGGCTTCCTTAATCACTACATCAGCTCTCTGAGGTAGAGCGTGTCATTATGCTCATTTTACCCATGAGAAAATAGAGACTAGGTGAGATTGACTTTGCTGAGGACACACAGCTGGTGAGTGAGGATCCTGTTCGGTCCTGCTCTCGATCCAGTGCTCTTGTCTACTAAAGGCAAAGTAAAACCAACAAAACCCAAACTTATGCTTATGACAACAAAAGTGCTATAAAAATTGGCCTTCAATAAAAAATTCTTTTTTTTTTTAACACAATAGTGTAATGATGATAAGAGTAATAGCACGGTCTCCTAACCAGGCTGCCTGCTTGCCATCTTGATGGGAAGCCTCACTGTTTGCCCCATTTGTGCAGCTCATGAAGAGCTCAGAAATGTTAAGCAGCATGTCCAAGGTAACAAACCCACCCAAGAGCAGAACTGGGTGCAAATGGAGCCCTTTGATCCCCTGGCTTAGTGCTCATCACTCTACATGGCAGAGCCTCTGAGGTTTAGCAATTGATATTCTAATTATTTTTTATTGCAATTTCTTCCTGCTCTGTTCAACAGAGCTGTATTTTATTTCATTTTATTATTTTATTTTGTTTTATTTTGTTTTATTTTTTTTTTTTATTTAAGGGCAAGGAGAGTGGGCAAGAGGGAGGGAGAAAGGAAGGAAGAAAGGAAGGAAGGAAGGAAAGAAATGAGGAAGGAAGAGAAGAAGGGAGGAAAGAAGGAAAGAAGGGAAGGGAGGGCTGTATTTTAATTGTATAGTGAGTATAGATGGATTAACACAACTAAACATTGACCTTTTCCTTACCTGGGTTGCTGACAACATTATTGGGAAGGATGCTGGTTCAACACACACACACACTTTTTAGAAGTTTTGAAGAGAAGGTTTGTATAATATGTATGGGCATTTTTTTAAAACATAAACTTCAGTTGGTATATAGCAAATGATTAATAACCTAAGAAATGAAAATGTCAGGTTTATCATCTAAATATTCACCACCAGACTTCAATTTGTTTTGGATAAGGATCAACAGTCATGCATAAGGCAGAGGAAAGACACCTCTGACACCAAAATTCCCCTCTAAATATCAAGATCTATTTAAATAAGACATTCAGAATCATAGGCAGGCTAATTAATAATCCATTACATAAGTAGCATTTGCTTATTTTAATTACTAGGAACTTCAATTAGGTCTCTTCCATTATAAAAAAAACACAAGCCTGTTTTTCAGGTAATGGTTTATGGTTGATGTTCTTAGAAATCCTAGTACCTGGCGATGACTCAGTGCTCAAGGATAGGCCAGCAAGCGAGAAGAACAGGGCCTAGCATGATACCCACCCGCAGGGCAGGGCAGATATTGTCTCAGCAAACTCTGATGCTAAAATGCAATCCTGAAATCCAATGTCCGTTCTCCTGTGCTTTAAAACCTTTCACTCTTTTGCTTTTGTTTTCAGAGAAATATTAAGACTTATTAGCTCTTACTAGGTTATTCATGGTAAGGGCTTTTCTTATTCCTTCGGACAGGTCTGTTTCCACGCCCCTCCTATGCCTCCTTACACTTCAGCTGTGTGAAATTCCCTGGGTTCTCAGGAGGTTTCATGCTTTGACTTGCCTTGAGGCTTCTGCCCATGCTGATTCTGCCTGAGATTATCTTCTTCCTTCTTTGCCCGGGCAAAGACCCCACTCACTATTTAAGGCTGGCTTTTGTTACCCTGCCTGGGAAACCTTCTCTAACCTCCTGCTCCCATTCTGCCTCACCTACCATTCACACCTGAGCTGTGTCAGTGGCCTCTCCTTCAAGCAGCCAGAGCATTCTGTTTAGCTCTGTTATCTGCACCTGGAGCAACAACTCCTCTCTAGAAAAACAACACCTTCCCTAGCTTGTATAGATGGATTCTTACACAGCCTCTCTTCTATGTCTAGAGATCTCAGGAAGAGAATCTACCAAAGAAGTGACCTGGATCAAAGAGTAAAACAAACAAAAAAATGAAAATAATTTTAAATTGTCTCCTGGCTTGTTGGGCTTCATGGGGTTGGTCAATGGGAGTAGATGGTTCTATACTGGGCCTTGTCTCTCACACACCACTGGGGATACAGGATGTAATGTGAAAGGAGATGGCCATTGCTCTTCTAATATTGGAAGCTATTGTCCTGTGCAGATATCATTGCTGTCAAAAAAATGAAAAGGTGCTCCTTTACTTACTCAGGATGGATTTAGATTGCATTGTGTTGGAAAACCTATGCTTATTCCTGGCAGGTGTGTGTGTTTGTATATTTTCTTGATCTAATATTTATTTATTTGATAATTAAGTCTGTTTGAGTTGCTGTTTGAAAAAACAAACATGCAAACTATAGACTGGGTAGCTTGTTTCTCACAGTTCTGGTGGCTGGGAAGTGCAAGGTCAAGATGCCAACTAATTTAATTCCTGGTGAAGGCCTGCTTTCTGGCTTGCAGACAGCCAACTTCTTGCTGTGTCCTCACATGATGGAAGGAGAAAGGGGTCTCTCTTGGTCCTCTTTAATATGGGCACTAATATGATTCATGAGGGTTTCATCCTTTCAACCTAATCACTTCCCAGGGCCCCCACCTCCTAATACCATTACTTTGGGGAATGGGAGTTCACCATATGAATTTTGGGAGGATTCAAACATTCAAATCATAGCAGGGAGCATTTCTGCACCCCACTCAGGAAAAGAGAATTTGAAGAGGCTAAACTGTTATGATGGATGTGGAGGGCCAGAGCCCATTTTGGAATATTTCACTGAAACATTGGTCTGAAAGACTTAGCCTTTGGAGAATGCACTGCTGCCTCATGGTTGTATGGCTAGAATGCCTGCAGGTAGGGCTAAGGGGTCAGGCACTGAAAAGGCCTGTTCAGACCAGCCCCTGTGGGTAAATATTAAGCATCAGCACTGAAAATTTTGAAGAAAAGGATATTTTGAATGGAGTAGAACACTATAGATTGGCAAGTATTCTGAGAAATCTGAACCATCAACTTTTCTCATAGTTGTTCTTTTTATTATCAGAATATTCATTCACTTATTGAGCCACTGTTCTTTGGAAGGCATTGTGCTAGATATTGGATAGAGGTTAGATAAGGCAGCAATATGCTTTTCCTAATGGGGCTTAGAAACTTGGTGGGGCAAGGCACACAATAAAAACAAATGCAAAGAAATGTACACGATGATTTTAAGTCATCATAATAGCTATGCAAGAAAGTAGAGTGGATATTGTTTTTAAAGATCACCTTATGGGGTGGGGGATAAATTGAATAGTCAGTGAAGTGGGGATATTTGAGCTGAGACATGACATAAAGGTGCCAGCCAAATGAAGACCTTGAGGCAGTGAATTCCAGACAGACAAAATAGTAAATGTATAGACCCAAAGGTGTGGAGACAAGCTGAGCATCTTCAGGGCACAGAAAGAGGGCCATGTGGTTTGGATTCAGAGAATACAGGTGGAGAAGTAGCAGGGAGACTGGAATAGGCCAGCAGGAGCAGATCTTGAAGACTGTTGCAAAGATTCTTGGTTTTAAGTGTTATAGAAGTATTGGAGGGCTCATGCAATCCAGAATGTGATCTAATTTATAATTTTAAACATTGTTCTGGTTGTTGAGGGGGAATGGATTTTTGTAGTGGGGGAAAGGAGCAGAATCTGAGAAATCAGGAAACTATTGCATTAGTCAAATTACAATTACTTATGAGTTGCTGGGATTAGGGTGATCTCATTGGCAGTGAGAAGAAGCGATTGGATTGGGGGGGATGTTTTGTAGGTCGCTATGGCAGCATTTGTTATTTTTGGTGTATGGATTTATATTCTGATTTCCGCGCTTGCCACCCTTTAGTGGCATGATATACGTCTCTACATCCTTATGTGGTGGTACTATAGGGAATGTAGTGTTGGGGCAACAAAGAAAAACTTGGCTTGCATCTCCTCCACCTGCCCAGACCCATCCAGAAGTGTAGTAACAGGGTCTCAGACAGACATGCCCTTGGAGTTTGATATGTGAGCAGCAGCAGGGGTAGAGTGATATCAAAGTGAAGAAGCAGTTGCCAAGGGTACACCGCCAGGGAAGACATGCGATGAACCACCTCTATTAAATATTGCAGAAGGTGACACTCTAGAGGTTAGATGGACAGAGGGATGAGATGGAAGAAAAGCTATGCACTGCACATGCACAACCAAATTGTTATTGTTTGTTTATTTGTCAAGTCCTTCACTAAAATATAACCAACGTGAAAGAGAGAGCTAAGTCATATTCGTTTTTATATCCTAGTCCACAACCCAGGGGACTAGGTGCCTGGTAAATGCTTGTTGAATGAATGAATGGTGGAATTCTTTGTTTAAAAAGTATTGGTTGGAAGACTTGGGCTTTTTCTGACTGTTTAAGCGAGTGTGGCAGGGACACCATTTGGAGTCAGGAACCTTGCCTTTTTTTCTACTTTTATGTCATGGTAATCACGTTGCTGCTCTTATTTATCACTGTGAAATAGCTGAACCTTCTCCAACAGAGGCCTCTTCTTGTTGCTGGCCTTGCATGGTGCAATTTGTACCGGCCAGAGGGAAGGCATATACATTGGTATAAAATGTGAATATGCCTATTAACATTCTCCCAAAGAATGCAGCAAGCCCTAGGAATCAGCTTAGAGGTTCAGCCTGGCCCCTGGTCAGCACATTCTTCGAGTTCATGGAAAAGGGCAAGCACAGAATATTTACAGCCACAGAGAAATGGCCTCATAAAAATGCAGAAGGGTGTGTGCACAGAGTGATGACTTGGATGGAAAAAAAACAGTGTTTACATACTGTTACACTCAAAATATTCACACCTCATCAAATTGTCAGTCTCGTTTGCTGGCAACAATGGGAACTTTCCCCCTGCAAGACGGTAATAGCTCTCAGCAGAACACAGCACATTATGTCTCATTAATCCTTCCCAGATCCCAGCGAGGTGGGTGGTGAGGGTTAGTATTCCTGTTGTTTCAGAAGAGAATAGAACAAGATTCACTGGTCTCATCTCTGCTTTCTCTGCTTCATAGAATGATGAGAATATTTGCCATCTCGTGTGGGAAGCTTGATTTACTCTGGCCCTTGGGGTTTGGTCCTTCCTAGTGTCATCTGGTCTACCGTCCTTGTGCTGATGAGGACACAGAGCCCAGAGGAGGGGAGACAGTTGGCCAAGCCGGCTCAGCTCCTCAGTGGGAAATCCAAGTCCAGCTCACCGACTTCCCAGAGAGAAAGGCAGGGAGAATAAAGATCACAAACCTGTATAAACACTTACCTGATGTCAAGCATTTTATAGTTAATAGTTTTCGTAATCAATATGGCAATGTTGTAAGGTTGGTTTTATTATTATCATCATTACTACGTATTACAATTTTCTCGATGAGAATTATAAAGATCAATCAAGTACAAACTTTCCAGGATTCAAATACAAGTTTATTTGTCGCCAAAGCTGATGGGGATGAGATGTCACATCCCTCAGCATTGTCCACACTGGAGACACCGACACACAGCAGAGGCTCCGAGTGTTTCCTTCGTGATGTGATCTGGCGGGGGCGGTGGCGTGGGGGGAGACGGCTCTCGTGACAGACGGACCTGGATTTGGATGCAGATTACTGTCCTGAAAGATGAGTGCCTGTGGGTAAGTCAGAAACCATGCCTGAGCCTCAGTTTTCTCACCTATAAAAGAAACAAAATAAAATATTCTATGACGGGATGGGTGTAAAGGTAAAATGAGAGAGCACAGAGAAAGCGACTATCACACAGAAGGACTATTCCACACCTGCTGGTTCCCTCTGCTTCTTCCCACAATAGCACTCTTGTACTTTTTAAATAATACTGTTAGAAAACAAACCAACACATTTCTGTATTGTTTTGGCTTCCCCACCTGGAGTTGACTTACTCAGAGTGTCCAAGATGGTTAAGATCCTTCCTGTTATGTATATGTATATTTGTACCCCCATAATATGCTGAAGTAAAAAAATAAATAAATAAAAAAAAGGGGAAAAAAAAAAAGATCCTTCCTGTTGATGTTCACTAATTATCACCTTCAACTTGTGGGAGTCACACTCAAGCCTCATCTCAGAGTCAGATGATTTGAGCTTCTTGGCAGTAGGAACCACATGGCCAGTCCATTGACCACTGAGTATTCATTGAGCACCTAAATATTGCATGAGATACTGAAATCTAAGGCTTGGTAAATTTAAGGGAGACAACAGGGGCCACTTCAACACCTACGAAAACTTGGAAATGTCCTAAGCCTCTTTGGGCTTTAGTCTTCTCATCCGTATGACATGGGCATAAAGAGGAAAAGATTTGGGAAGACTAAATGAGAAAATATATATAAAATGGTTACTTAGCGCCTGGAACATAGTAATGGTTTCGTAATTATTAGTTTTTAATATCATTAGCCAAATATTTAGTAAAATAAAACTCATAAATTAATGATTTCTAATGTAAGGTGGTATATAATTAATTGCCTCACAATTCAATATGTCTTTACATTTTATATCAAATATCAAATAATATATTATTATAATTATGTGTTAAATATATCATATGCAATATTAACTATAAAAATGCATACATTTTATAAAATAGCAGTGAAATCAACCACCCACCCATCGACCATCCAATTATGTTGAAGACCACCATATGTAAGCAATCATAACACACCCTTCCTCCTATTTCAGAGGTAACTACAACCCTGAGTTTTGTGTTGAACCTTCCCTTACTTTTCTTTATATTTATACTATTTATGTTTTCATTTGTTAACAATATATATATATATTTTTTAGCTTTGCATGCTTTTGACATTTACATTAATGGAATAACAGTGCTATCAATCCTCTGCTATTTGCTTTGTTCAGTGTTATATTCTGAGATGTATCTATGTTGCTCACATACGTATATTTAATTCTTTCAGTACTGTGCTACTAGTGAACAGACATGGTAGAATTCACTTATTCATTTCACTCTTACTGGGCATTTTATTTGCTTCCTTAATTTTTTTTTCCTATTACTACTAGTGCTTCTGTCAACATTATTATATATACTCATGGTGCACATGGACAAGATTCTCTGCAGCATAGTTCTCAGGGAATGAAGCTGATGGGTTACAGGATTTGAACATTTCCAACCTTACTAGATAATGCTATTGCCTTGTTATACAAAGTCACAATACCCATTTATAATCTGCCTGCTGTATATAAGGGTAATGATTGCCTCACATCCTTGTTCAGCACTTGATATTCTCAGTCTTTAATGTCTGCCAATCTAGTGCATGAAAAATGATACCTCCTTGTGGTTTTAGTTTGTATTTCTTTGACTATTAGTGAGATAAAGAATATTTCAAAATTGGTCATTATGATTTCTACTTTTATGAGATGCATATTCAAGGCTTTGCCCCCTTTTTTTCTAGTGCATTGTTTGTCTTTTACTTATTGATTAATATAAATTCTATATACACTCTGGGTGCTAATTTCATTGCAATATATTTCCAAACATCTTCTCTTATTTTGTGACTTGTCATTATATTTCTGTACTACATCTTCAGATGTATGCTCTTAATATTGCTGAGTACATCATTCATTTCCTCATGATTTGTACTTAGTATTTTTTGTTTAGAAACCCTTCCTTATCCTGACATCATAAAGATATTCTGGTATCATCCTATATTAAGTATTAAAGGTTTACAGTTTTGCCTTTCACATTTAAATATCTAATCCATCTGATATTGGCTGAGTGTATGGTGTTAAAAAGGGATAAAATTTCATTTTTGTCCACACAAGTAACCAGTTGCTCTAAGATCATTTACCGAATAGCTCATCTTTACCACTGATCTGCAATGCTGGCTGTCGTAAATCCAGTTTTCATATATATGTGGTTCTTTTTCTGGACTCCTTTTCTTTTTCTCATGTGCTTGTCTCTGTGTATACTAACACCAGCCTGCTTTAATTACTATCACTCACTAATGATGCCTGGTATTTTGAAAGACAAATCCTCGCATTGTTCTTCCTCAGGAGTGTTTTGGCTATTATTGGAGCTTTACTATTTCATATAAAATGTTTGCATCACCTTGCCAAGTTCCTTAAAAATAACCTATTAAAAGTTTTTTAGAATTACATTGACTTTATAGATTTATGAATCATTTTGGAAAGAAATGACATAAATATTGAGTCTTCCTATCCATGAATGTGATACATTGCTTTTTAAATTTTGTTCTTCTTTAATGTTTTTCCATAAAGTTTTGTGATATTTTCCATAAATCTCCTACCCATCTCTGTTAGACTTAAAGAGGTGATAATCATATCATCCCTGAATAATGATATCTTTGTTCTTTCATTTTTTTAGAAACGTATACTTTCTGTTCTTTTTCATGACTTATTATTCTCCTAGGACCCCCAACAACATTTAATGGAAGAGGTGATAATGAGCTCTCTTTCCTTATTCCTCATCTGAAGAATTATTTGAGACCCGATTCCTCCAGTTAAGATTAGCTCTGTCAATCTGGGAATGCTTTAAGCCAAATTTTCAGCTAGGGGTTTTCAGGCCACCCCATTATGGAGATTTGGAACAACAAACCTGATTGGGGCCACCTTGTGATTAAGAATATTCAGAGGACTTTTTCCCCTTCCACACAGTGCAGAGGTTTGAGACAGGGTCACACTCTTGTAATCGCATTGGGGGTCTGTTTATTTTAAATTCACCCTTAAATTAAGGTATAGCCCTTTAGGGTCCCAACTTTGTACATGTGGGGAATCTCCTATCAGACCCCTACTTTGGATGGGCCTTGGGGCTTGTCTCCTTGTAAACTGGGCGCAGCACCACTGGGTTCAGGAAACACAGCCTGGATGAGAGCTGATGTCAGCCCTCCGCCTCATTTTCTGGAGTCTTCTTTTGCACTTAGGTTTTGATATTTACATAGTTTTACTTCTTTGTCAGTCCATTGATGCATTTAATGAGTTTTTACGTGGTGTATCAAGCATTTTCAGTGTTTTCAGTGTTAGAGTGTCTTGTTTATCCTATTTCTGAAATCACCAGTCCTCAATGTGCTTTTTCAGCACACTTTTGGACAAGGCACCATCCTTGTTGTCATGGAGTTCACAACAGAATTGGGAGACAGGCATGTAAAAAGGGTATCCCAATACAGGATCATATGTGTTCTCATACGGCTAGCCATGTGAGGGGAGACTGTGTGGGGAAGGACATTCAAGAACAAAGGAGACACAATTGCAGAAACATCTTGGCGAGAAGAAGTCTCAGGTTTAGGGGATCTTTATGCTGTTTTGCAGACACTATCTATTCTAGGAGGTAAGAGAAGCAGATTTCAATATTAATGGATAAGAAAATGAGTCTCATAGAGACTAACTCATTTGTTCATGGTGCCGTGGGTAACAAACTAAAAATCTGTTTTTTGACTCTAAGTACAATGCTATTTTCAACCACAACCCTGTTGGGCCTTGAAAGATGGGATACTGAGTCCTTTCTGATATAATCTTAGAGGTCCTAATTCAGTGCTTTGGCTACAAAAGGTCCATGATTGATGCTCATATTTGGAGAATTTACTTGCAAACTCTTCAAGTAATTTTACTTCCTTATTTTCCTCTATAAGAAAACTGTTCAGAGAAGAGGAATACTCTGGGCAGACAGCCCTATCACAGCTAAGAGTGAGCCTGAACCAGGCCTGCTAATAAAAAGGGGAGGAGGGAAGCTGCTGGGATTGTGTCATAGAGCCCCTAATCCTCTGCAAGGTGCTGAGCCCCTGACTTCACTAGTCCAACAAGGTGGCACCAATGTTTATGCTTTTGTTCTTGTTCTTTCTTCCACTGGGTTATCTTTGGAGCTGGTTTGTGTCATCAGAGTGGCTGGTATTTAACCAAAGCTTTAAACCATAGTATCTGCAGTATCTGCCTCTTGTACATGGCCAGTTGCTTTCTCTGATTTATTGAGACTTGGTATGTTGTCTTGTCCATGTTCAATTCCTGCCAAGAGATGGCTGTTTGTGGAGGTAGCTCTGGAATTTGTATACAGGAGGAGCCTCTCTGGAGCAATCTGGTAAGAAGGTGAAGATAGGTAATGTTCTTTCAACTGTATTTGCATAGCAAGCTCACAATTTGAACTTAGACTGCTTGACCCCTTCACCTTGCATCACTTTTCACACAAGAAAACAAAGCCAACCGTAGTTTTTAATTCACTGGGCTCTCATAAGGATGGAATGAATCCATATGTGAAAAGAACTTTCAAGACCGTTTGATATGGAGCAGTTGCTCAATAGATGCACGCCACAACAACATTAACACCTGTAATGTTTACTATTAGATTATTTATCTGGGGTGGTGTTGAGCTGATCATGATGACATTACCAGGAAGGAAGGATATTTCTCCCTTTTGGCTCTTCCAGAGGCATCTGTGGTTGCCCACATTTTTGGTTGACACTAGAGTAAAATTTAAGGTGGGAAGAAGATCTCATTTGCCTTAAATCTCTTCTAAGCATCTATAGTTTTTAAAAGTTTGTCAATATTTGAGAATTTTTCTTTTATGAATTTATAAAATTTCATTTAAATACAAATGCTCTTTGGGGTGGTTACCAAAGCAATAAAATAGGAGTTTAGAATCAAAATTCTTGGAAGGGGGTCTTTGCTATTTTGTCTTCTCCTTGTGTGGCTTTGGGTAATCCTCTGTTAGAACTCACTGATATCTGGTTCCTCTTTCCTCATGGGTAATCACAGTGAAGTGGGGACTTTTTCTAGCTCATCACCAGTGAGTGGAAATGACTTATGCCACTTCTGGGCTGAAGCATTTGTCACTGTGACATCTTCCACTTTTTCTCTTCTCCTGCCAAAATAGTTATTACGGAGATCTCACACTGAAATCACATTCAAAAGGGTGGGTGATCAGCTTGGAGTATCAATTCACCACATGGAGGAAAGCCATTCTGGAGATTCCCCTGGACCCAAATCAGAAAGGACTTTGGGTAAAAAGTAAACCTATGTTACTCTGAGCAACTGAGATTTGGAGGCTGTTTGTTAATTTAGTATAAGCTAGCTTATCTTTGATGAATAAAATATCTTAGCCTTTCTGAGCCTCAGTTTCCTTACCCTAAAATTGGGACTAATAATACTTACAAGATTGTGGGATTTTTGAAGGAGAAAAGTAAACAAGGAAATATATGCAAAATATCCGAGATAACAACTGGGCATAAATTAATCACTCCTAAATGACAGTTGTTATTACTACTGGTAAGATCCAATGCATAGCCTCAGGATTCTACATATGGATAATCAGGAAAAAGTTTCTGCCTTCAAGGAGCATGAGAAATGCTGAGAAATTTAAAAAGATTCCTATTTTAAATTTTGCTCTTCTGACCTCCTCCCTGGTGTCACTTAGCAACCAACTAGGGGAAAAATATGCTTGTTTGGTTCCTCTATTCCTCAGATGCTAATGCAGATAGGCTGGGGCCTCAACACAAGGTGAAGTTTAGCTTTTGTCATCTACCTGCCCTGTCACTCTGTCTTCCAGGGTCCACTTCTTTTCATTTCTTCTAAAAACATATTCCACTCTTTCATCTGTGCCTACTCTCTCCTTCTGCAATCAATCAGAAATAAACTATCCTCCTTGTTAAGTATAGTGGTGAGAGAAGAAGAAGAGGAAGAAGAAGAAGAAGAAGAAGAAGAAGAAGAAGAAGAAGAAGAAGAAGAAGAAGAAGAGAAGAAGAAGAAGAAGAAGAAGAAGAAGAAGAAGAAGAAGAAGAAAAGAAGAAGAAGGAGGAGGAGGAGGAGGAGGAGGAGGAGGAGGAGGAGGAAGAAGAAGAAGAAGAAGAAGAAGAAGAAGAAGAAGAAGAAGAAGAAGAAGAAGAAGATAAACTACCCAACAGACTCCCTCATATTGGTTGCTTTTCCTGAGATTCAGAGACAAACTGTTCTCACCAATACTGCTTACTATTGAACTTTATTTGACTTTTCTGAGCCAATCTTGCAGTGTTGCTGTAAGATTGAATTCATGATAGTTTAATAGATATCTGCTGAATTTTACATATTTGTTGAACTTTTAAAAAGAGCTCTTAATCTGACAATAAGATATTTTGGAAATTCTGGACTTAAACTATGCTTATATATCTTCTTACACTTGTACAACTCTGGAAACTTAGAATCCTTGATTCTAGGTTTGGAAACAAATCTGTTCTCCACCACGTAAAAGAAAAATTGAGCTAACATTTATTGAGCACACAGGCTATTTATGTGTGATATCTTATGCTATACTCATTTTTTAAGGTAGTAAAATATGGTTTGAGAAGGTTAACTAACTTGAGAAATGTCACACACCAAAGACTCGTTTTATAGCCTTTTTCTTTCATTGTCTCCCTTGTTTTGCTTATTCGATAAATTACACTTTTGGTCAAACTAATGGCATTATCATTTTTACTAACAAATGACATAGATAATTCATGAAAATAGTGAAAAGCAATAGTAAACAGCAAGTTTAAGCAGCATTAAATTCTCTTTTTAATGAGATGATAGATGTGTTAGCCGGAGGAATATTGTGATGGTTAAAAGTTATCTCCATTACGCTTTTAGTAATATTCAAATTAGCCTAAGGCTTTTCTAATGGTGTCTTATGAACTCACAGGGTTCATAGGATCCCAGGAGGGTAACCACTGATATGGTCTTATCAAATCACATAATACATTCAATAACAGAAATATCTGCCAGAAATAGCTACTGTCTTTCTATGTATTGCATTCCATTCTAGACCAGGGAGATCCAGTAGTAGCATCTGTATGGAGCCTGCATTCTACAGAAGACAACAATTAACAAAATTATTAAATAAATTATTTAGTATATTAGAAATGAAAAGTGCCGTGAGGAAAATAAAGTGGGGAAGGAAGGTAGGAAGTTCTGGAGTGTGTGTGTGTGTGTTTGCAATTGTAAACAGGGTGAATAAACTGAGCAATAAAGGTGAAATAACTTTCTAACAGTCATAGCAATTACTAAGGGGAAAACGGAAACCTGTTCCCAATGTTCTAACTCTGAACGTGATTGGCTTCAGCCCTGTGAATTTTTTATGGAAAACAGTCCCAGGACAAATTACAAGAATGAAATTGTTCATTGATACCTTCTTAAGAATTCTTTTAATATCAAGAGACAGGTACCTTCCTTGAAATTGCTTAAGCAAAAATAGACAAGTTGTGTGGAAGTACAATGAAGTATCTCATGTAACCTAGCAGGGCAGGGGGCCAGTTTGGCCTCTGGGAATGTGAACACTGCTGAAATGGTCTTTTCATTCTTCCTCTCTACTTCTCCCAGATCACCTGATTAGAGGATCTGACTGTCAACAACACTGTCTTTAGATCTGGACAAGATGGGTTCCTGATCAGCAGGGACTGCTGAACTTTTGGAGACCCCATTTCTGGGTCTGGTTATGGTGTCTGGTTGGGATGCCCCTTGGGGAATTCTTAGAACCTCATGTGGAGTCGACCAGATGCTGTGAGTTACTCCAGGGCTGCATTGGGATGTGTAGCCTGCCAACTTTCCAGGAGGGTAGCCTGGCAGGCAGATTGCTCCAACAGGCTGGTTCAATATTTATTTTGCAGGATTGTGAGTTTGGGCCAGTGGAAAGGTGTAAACATGCTGGTTCGGGGTCATTCCCTCTCAGGTCTGTGAAAGTTGTGAATACAAAAATGGAGTCACTCATGTCAAATCCTAACCAGGTGGAGCTGGAAAGCCACAAATGAAGGGCCCTCATACACATATGCCTGTCACAGGAACTGCCACAAAGGACCTTCCCAACCAGAACTTTCTAGTTAAGCCACTTCTATAAAGATCCTCTCCTCTCAACAGCCAGCACCACAAATGAACAAATGCCACCACCTGTGATTAACTCCTAGAACCAATGTTTTTATTTCCAAACAGCTTACAGGGACTTCTCCTTTTTGCCTTTAAAAGCTTTCCTTTGCCTCAACCACCTTGGATGTGCCTATAGTCCACCATAGCATATATACCCAGGATTTCAGTCCCTTGTTGTTCCCGAATAAACTGTTTTGGAGAGTTGGTCCATCTGTCCCTCATTTGAGGTTGACAAGTCAAATAGAGAATGAGTTATGGCCCCAGGGTACCAATGGTCCACTGACAACATTAAGCTTGAGCTAGGTGTATACCTTCCATCAGCTGCCCTCGTCTGTATCCTGACAATGATGCAACCTTCAGTTTATAAGATCCAATGAGTAAAGGTTACGAGCAATGGAACTGAAGCTCAATTGAATGAATTGACAATAGATTTTATTGTATACTAGCTGTGTGATCCTAAGCATGTTATTTGACTTCTTTAAGCCTCATTTTTCTTATTTTGCAAATGGAGAGATGAGATTTTTCATAATTATTGAGATAACATTTGAAAAGTACTCATAACAGTGCCTAGCATATAAGCATTCATAAATGTTACTATTACTATTATTATTCTTACTTGGATAGACTAACAGAGGTTAAAACATCTTGCCTAAGGTCTCCTTGAAAGCTGGGTTCCAAATCCAGTATTCTCTACACCCCATGTTCTTTTCAATATGTCACACTGTCTTCTTAGGTAGAAGGGAGGAGGTATCCAAGAATAAAAACAATGACCTAATGGATCTATTTGATAACTAAAGCTTTTGATCTAAGAATACCCTGGGTTTGCTTGATCCTGACAAATATATTTCTAAAATACAACTCAAGCCCAAAGTTTTTGATAGAAGCAAAACAAGAGAACATTTACAATTCTGGGAAAGTTGCTTTTATCATGGGGAAAAAACACATAAAGTTAATTGGTACTTTGCATTTCAAAATATTGACACTTAAGTAAATTTAACTCATGAAAAGGAAATTATATCAAAGTCCAAAATGCTGAGGGGAAAGTAATCAGCCCTTATGTTGTATGCAGTAGTAAATTAAATTTAAATAGCTATTCTTGTAGCATTCAAACTGTGATTTTAATTATCCTCATGTCTGAGAATTCTAAGTTAAAGTTTCTGCAGTAATTCTCATTTTTGTCCCATTAACCATTTAACAGAATCAGCTTTATGTTACAGACTTTCCCAGGTTAGAAATGGCATGAGGCTGTTGATTTGGGATTGTAGTGACACCTGGGATTACAAAGATGCCTTTGGGTGTTTAAATATTCAGTAATGAATTTTTAAAAGAGAATTATTTTAAAAATCTTGCCCCTTATTGAAATTTGTCAGGTATATCAGTTTGCCAGGAAGTATTTATTGGGCACTTACTATGTGTCAGCCTCAGTAGCAAATGCTAAAAAAGGAGAAAGAAAGAAATAGAGAAAAAGAGGAAAAAGAAAAGAATATAAATATTTATTAACTAATAACTGTGTGTGTGTGCATGAACATATGCGTATGTGAACATGACCTTTTAGGAACCTGCTGTGATGAAGAAGTGACAATAAATGAGAATTAAATTCACCACTAATCAAACATAGCAGTTGTGCAGAAAGTCTATCATTTCCAGTGGCAGATGTCAGTGAATGGCCTATGATGTTCTGAGCAAGTAGTCATGTAAAGCCATGAGTGAATCCAAACTTCAATTGGCTATCACTTTAATAAGGTATGGGCCGCAAGTGAAAAGAATGCAGGAGCCCATCAAGTTCAAAGGTCTACAGAGTTAGCTGGAAAATACATTTTCTTGTCTTAAGAGTGCCCAAATGGAAAATGCGATCACAAGTCTAGCCTGGTGACATAGGTAAGTAGATCATCGAGTGGCATTGTATTGGGCACGAGGCCACGAGTCTAGCTCCTCTTTAAGTTATGAAGCCCCTGTTGTACAAGACTGAGAATGTTCCAGTTTAAAATTATACACATGTTTAGGAGAATAGAATATCTCAATTAACATTCTAAATTTTTTTGTGTTAAGAAGTCTAAACATATTTGGTATTTTAATACTTGTAATGTTTAAGAGAATTTGAACTTTTGACAGCATTTTCAAATGTCTAGTTAAAGATGTGTCCCTCACTAAGGCCAACTTGCCATACTCCTGCTGTCAATTCTGACTCTAAAGTCCATGTTCTTTCCACTGAGTAAGACAACATTTTATTTTTAATTTTAAATAAGTTATATTTATTAACTTTCATATAACTCCTCCTTGCTTTGTTTGGATCCTCAATATAGTCCTGTCAGCATTGAGTGGGGAAAAACTTGACTCTACAGAAAGAACATCAAGGCAGTGCTTTGGCACAGAGAGAAGATGGCTGAGTGTCCCAGTAATTTCTGCAGCAATTTGAGGGAGGATTCGACCAATCAACAGTGGAAACTAGGGCATGAGACAAGGCAATGGGAGGGAGAGCCGAACTGTGAGGGTCCACTAGAGAGTCCTCAAGCAAGTGAGAGCTGTGGTCAGAGACCAAATGCCTTCCTTGGGTAACTGCTGGGAGTCTAATATGTGCAGGCACGGCAGAAAGCCTTGAGCCTGCAATGAAGAATAAGAACCTTATCGACCTAAAGGAACACTAAAAACAAGAAAGACAGACAACAAGAACACAAAAATAACAGCAACTGACATTTGTTGACCATACACTAGAGATATGTTTGAAATAGTAAGCAAATATACTCTCCCTTCCTTAAAAATTGCATTGCCATGTGTCTAGCTACCCGTGGAAACAATGAACTTCAATATTTCAAGGGGAGGCAAGATACCACCTTGAATACAGAATTATTTCTGAGATTTGAGTGTGAAACTAGATTTTATTCCTGTTATTGAGGCCATGCAGAGATAATGGTTTTTAAAGCCAGGCTTTGAAAAATCTTTACTTTACATATTAAAATACAACCACAGGAACTCAATGTAAATGAATTTAACTGCTACCCATAGACTCGGTAGACAAAAACAGGACTTGGAAGACATTTATAGCAGAACTGCATGGTGCAGTACAGTGGACAATTGAGGCATGTGGTTATAGCACATGGTTAATCTAATTTGAGATGTGCCCTATGTTTAAAAGACTCAATATGAATAATGCAAACTATCTCTTTAATATTTTTTATGTCAATTACATTTTGAAATAATATTTTAGATCTATTAGGTTAAATGAAATATAAAATATATTTAAATTAATTTTGTGTTCCTTTTTATCATTTTAAATGTGGTTACTAGGAAATGTGAAATGTGAAATCACATATGCAACTTGAATTCGTGGCTTGCATTATATTTCTGTCTGGACTATAATGAAGTGGGAGAGAGTAAATGGGCATGTCAGAGCTCTGTCCTATCTAGGGTGACCATATCATTCATTATTCAAACCAGGGTATTTGGAGAGTGAAAATGGGCACTGCAGAAATAATTTTGGGACAAGGATCATGAACTGAGCCCATCCTGAGTAAAATTGGAGATATGAGGTCACCTTTCCAATGAATAAGGTGTCTGAATGCCACAGAGAAAGGGCAGGCGAAAACTATACAAGAATTTGTTTTAGGGGGTTTGTTTTTGCTTGTGTCAAACAAACAAACAAACAAGCAAACAAAAAACAGGAAGTTTTGTCCCACCTGTTTCATGCTCATTGTACTCTTGGAACAAACCTATAGCTTTCTATTTATAAAAGGAGGATGTAAGACAAAAAAATCCAGGCTCTGAGAACTTCTTGAATGGCAGACATTATTACGAAGCATTTGGGTATATTAAATGTAAGTCCATCAGAAACATACGGATAACAATTCCCTTTCAAACACAAACATGCTTAAAACTTAATGGGAAAAGTACTTGGCAAAGGGCTGCCTTTGATATTTCTAAATCCCAAGTGTTTTCATATACGTACACTCACATGCACATTTAGAGGATGCTCTTCACATGGAAGACCGGCTCTCCCTCCTCTGCCTGGAGAGGGCAGGGTGGATTGCAAAACATGCAAAGCATTCCGTGAAGCTGGGACATGCACTGTTCCAGCCATAAAAGCCTTTCCTTATGTCTACCCTGGGTCCCTCACTTAGGAGCTGGGTCCCAAAGATCCTGAAGAGGCAAACATTCCTAATCTGAAATTTGGAGAGTCCAAAGGAAGGTAGAAGAATTTGAAACATGCGGGGAAGTGTAGACTTTTGCAGCATCTCTCCTTAAGAGAGCCATGGAAGTTGGGGAATTGCTCTAGGGAAACACAGAGTTGGAGAAACTGGATTCTCTCAACAGCCATCTTTTGCCTTTCTTCAGGGTGGTAGGATGGCTCGAGAAGGGACTTGCTTAAAAGTCTCTCCCTCCTCTGCCCTACTTCCCTGGCTCAGATGCTTCTCTCCGTCAGAAAGCCTTTCTGAACTGTCCCAGAAGGGATTGATTCCTCCTCAGAAGTCCGACACTTCATCAGACACTTCATCATAATGGACGGTGGCCATTGGTTCTCTTGGCTGTCCCCTCACTCCACTGAGCTCTTTCAGGGAAGGGAGGACCCGTGTCCCCATCTCCAGGGTCTCTCATGTCATACGGTAGCTTCTCATTAAACTTTCATATTTCTATAGTCCTTTTTATCACTGGAAAATCACTTTGACATGCAAGAAATGTAACCTGACAAAAATCTGAAGAGTTTGGCAGGTGACTAATAAATCCTCATTTTATTCATGAAGATGTTGGAAACTCTGAAATGCTGAGTGACTCTCCCAACACCATCTAGCTTGGGACTGCAGGAGCTGAGGGTAGAGCCCAGTGCTAGCTCCCAGAGCTAATAGTAGAGTCCAGCATTAACTCTAGGGATCAGGGTTTTTTTTTGTACCTCCTCCCTCCCCATATACACACTTAAACTTGCCTGTTTTATTGAATTAAACACAGACACATCAGGCCACAGACAAGCACATTCTGAATTTTGTATCCGGCCTTAGTTTAAAAAGAAACATGTTTTGACTCCAGTGAAGGCTGATGGGGAGAACCACGTGAAAAATAGTAAGATTTTCAGTAAGAAGTTCCTGAAGAGGGCAGGTATGGCATGTCATATAAAGCAGGGGTTCATGGTCTGTGGGCAGGATACCTGAAGTCCATGAACCCCCTAAAGTTTGTGGCAAAATCTTGTATCTCTATGAATATTTCTCTGGGTGAAGGATGCGAAGCTTTACCCCTTAAAGAGAAGCAGATCCCACAAGTCAAGGTGTGAGTACCTAAGGCCTCCTTCTGCCCCTGGGCAGAGAGAAAGCTTTGCACTCCTTGAGGATCAAGCTATTACATTGTGGGCTAATTTCCTGCTCAAGCCCCTTCCCAGGCCAGTGGATGCCAAGGCCTCCGAGGAGGGGTCTGTGCCACCCTCTGGCATCCTGTGTATTCACACCTCAGCATTGCAGACAAGCTAATCCGTCCCTTAAGCTCCTTGGCTCAGCATCTTTGCCAGATCTGATAGGAGGATTTAACCTTTCCTTTTTCCCTTTTGGCACACACTCAATGGAATCCAAATAAAGAATTAAAGAGATTTGAAAGGGACTTTCCATTACCAAACAATTCAGTTTAAATTTCCAACCTTGCCTCTACCTCTTTTTTTTTTCCAGGAACATGAGAGGAATTTTCCAAATTAAGGTGGCTTTGTTGGCCTTTGTTGCCAAGTGAACTGGGGAGGCCTGGCTTTCAGGTATCACCTGAGAGCAGGAGTGCTTCTACATCTGGAAGAGGGTTTTGGCTTTTATGGCTGGAACAGTGCATGTCCCAGCTTCACGGAACGCTTTGCATGTTTTGCAATCCACCCTGCCCTCTCCCAGTGCTGAGTCTTTGCTCCTGGTGCTCACAGAACATAAATCCAACAAGTCTTCCCCACATAGCTAAGGGGTCAGAAATTTCCCTGAAACCTAAGGGTAATAACAGTAGCTAGAAATTATCGAGAACCTATTTGTGCCAAGTATGGTGCCGGCTCAACAACACTAAGGGGTAGGTCCAACATTTTTTTCCCGTTTGATACAAGAGGATACTGAGGCACTGAAATAAAAGACATCTCCAAGTTCTCATAGACAGGATGTAGAAGAACCAGAAGGCAAATGTAGGCCACCTGACTCAAGAGCCAGAAGAGAGTGACCAGTGTGGAAAAGAAGCCTAGCACATGACCTGGAACATATAAAGGAATCACCAAATTTTACTTAGGATGATGAGGAGGAAAAGGAATCATAATCAGAAAACAAATGTACATTACATATCTAAGTTTTAAAAATAATATTTGTTTCTTCTTACCCTGATTATAAAATAATAATTCATGTTTGTGGTAACAACTTTGAAATTACTCCCCCAAGGACATAAGATAGTTCTTTCAAACATACAAAGAAAAGTTAATTCATAGGCTATTAAAAGAGATCTAGAGGTTGGATGGAAATATTTAATATTCTTTGTAATAACAATGCTAACATTTATTGAGTGCTTACCAAATGTCAGTTACTGTTCTTAGCTCTTTACCTGTATTAGCTCTTGTCATTCTGCCAGTAGTCCTATGAAGTAATTACTATTATTATCCTCCTTTTATAGGTAAGGTAAGTAGCTGTGCCTGGGATCATACACAGCTAGTGAGTGGCAGAGCCAGGTTTCCAATCCACAAGGGCTGGCTCCAGAGCCCACACTTACAGTCACTCATCCACACCTTTATGTGCCATGGGTTCAAGAAGCCCTACTTTTGTGGTGCTTTTTCTCCAGGCCTGTTGAGTTGATTAAGGTAGCTACATATGCCAATCTCTGTACAGGATCTGGAAATAGCAGAATGTGTGTTTGCGAGGACACTGAAACAGAAATTAAAAGCAACTTTTAGCAAAGACAGAGGGCAAGAGATGACAGATGCATACAACACAAAGGGGAGGGACTGAGAGTTATTCCTGCCTTGCGGAAATCAGTTCCATCCTGACTATGCTCCCCAGTAGGAGGTCCTCTATCAACATTTGCTGAATAAATGAAGGAATGGCCAGTGTAGATGGTTGCAATTACTGAGAGTAGAATATGGTAAAGACCTTGAAATAAGTGGTAGTGTTTGTTATTGTTATTCAATTCCAATAGCTTTCTGAGAAGGCTTATTTGGAAAGTATTTTTCAGCGCAGTGGTTCATAGCAGACTGGTACAATTGCAAACAAAAATATCAACAGGAGCAACTGGTAAATCTGAAGACTGTTGGACGGTAATTAGGTAATTAGTCAGGTGGCTCCCTGTTGTACTGCCTGGATCATCAGGTGTTGAGTATTGGTGTTGAAATGCATCTCTGTACTTCCCTGATAATTACAGTCCCAGGCAAAACCCGTCAGAACAACAAGGCATCATTTGTCTTTCAGAGCTAATTCTTACTGACGTTGCTCCTCTTGGGGTTGCATTTTACATCATTATGACAGAAATAAGTAAGTGTTGCTGTGCCTGGAGGGCAAGTTGGGAACAGACCAACAGAGCTGACCATGGGTCTGGGTCTGGGACACTTCTGCTTTCCAGGAGTGTGGCATCGGTTGAATTACTAAACTTTTTAGACTTCTCAGTTCTTATTTTTACTCAATAACTTAATTATTGAAGGAATGGAGGGATTGATAGAAAAAAAGTTCTCTTCTTCTCTCAGGATTGATGCAGTGAGCAAATGCAAGACTGTGTATGGAAAGGCTGTCCAAGTAGAGTCTCCAGTCGGTGTTACAGCCAAGGAGGACTCTGTTCCTTCGGATTTGTCATTTTGTGCTCAGGTCAATGTGTCCATGGTCATGTCATCCCCTTCTTTAGGGATGTCTGGAGTCTGGGGGAGCAGCCCCCAAATATCAAAAGACATAGAGAAGGAGCAGTCTGCATTCCAGGGGTATCCTTTTCCAGTCATTGAATAACTGCTAGACAGAACAGCCTCGTTCTTTAATAACCCACCAAGCAGGTTATAAAATGCATGTTTATGAATTCATCTCAGGCTGAATTCCAACCAGCTGTTAGAGAGGATTTTAAAAGCATGTGCATATTGTATCATGGCTGTTAAACTGAATGTTTGCTACTATTATCCAGTCTTCTAAAAATTGCCTTTTAATTTAATAATACGATGAAAGCCTAAAAATAAATGACATGGCTTATTATATAAAGTCTGTTCCAACCCACCCACTCCACAGATTCCCTCCTTATTTGGAGGCCTTTCATATTCTAAGTATATTGTTGAATCTTATACGCCCACAGCCTCTCAGAAACCTTGTTACAATACAGCTGTATAAGGCCTCTAAGAGAGCTTTATAACTCTAGACATTATCAAGAAAAGTTAACTGCTATAATTCTAAATAGGTCCTTTTCCTGACTATATAGAAAGCATGAATATGATAATTGCATTAGAATAGTCTTTCACAGAGATATATTATGCATAAGTAATATTTCTATAAACATTTATTTATTGGTTGATATATAGTAGAAAATATAGCTAATATTTTTCGAAGGCTAATATATGCAGGGCTCAGGGTCAAATGCTCTATATGCATGTGTTAGTTATTGCTGCATATGAAATCACCACAACTCATCAGTTTTAAACTATGCATATCCATTATCTGTCAGTTTCTGTGGATCAGGAGTCTAAGCTGGGTCCTCTGCTCAGGGACTCACAAGGCTACAATTAAAGAGTCAGATGGGCTGCATTCTCATCGGGAGACTCAACCAGGGAAGAATCTGCTTCAAGATCCCTCGGGCTATTTCCTTGTGGCCTCATGACTGAAGGCCCTGGTCTCTTATGGATGGCCAGCTGGAGGCTGCCTGAGCCCCCAGGGGTTGCCTGCAGTTCTCTGCCATCTGACCCCTACCTGGCAATTCACAACATAGCATTTGTTTCATCAAGGCCAGCAGGGGAATCTCTCTCTGTTCTTCTAAAACAAAGTTTTATATAATGGAACTTAACCACAGGAGTGGCAGCCCATTTTGTTTGGCATATTGTGTTAGAAGCAAATCAACGGTTCCTCCCACCCTCAGGGGGAGGGGATTATCAGGGCATGATACCAGAAGGCAGAGATCATGGGGCCATTGTAGAATTCCATGTCAAAATGCATAACCTCATTAAATCATCACAATAGCCCTAGGAGGCATATTCTATTATTGTTATATATTAGCACATAGAGACAAGGAGGCAGGGACAGCTTAGATGCCAAGATAACCCACCCAGATAAATATGCCAGAGCAACCGTTTGGCCCCCTGTGTTTGATTGTAAAACCTGGGGCCTTAACCACCTGCTTTAGAACCACATGTGTGCTTCTGCTTTAAATCATAGAGTGAAGATCTGTTATTTGATGTATAGTGGACTCTTTTCCCACACATACATTTTCTCTTTTTATCCTGATACCAACTCCAAGAGAAAGCTGTTACAATCTCTGTTTCATAGAAGGGAAAACTTATGCTCAGAAAGGTCATTTCACTGTGCCTTTTGGTAAGTTACTTAACTTCTCTCAGCTGCATCTTACTCATCTGTTAAGGGGGCGGTAACAGTAACTATTTCACAGGATCCTTGTGAGGATTAAGTGAGGTGATACAGGCATGCCATTTAGCAGAGTGTCTGGCTCAGACTTTTAGCTCAATAAATGCTAGTTAGTATTAAGACTGGTAAAATTTTCCTAAATCTCTATCTTTAAAGATTGAAAATTTAACAATGTGAGAGTAGAACAGAACAAGTTGTTTTTAAGAACCTGTATTTCTTCTGCCTCTAGCAGATAATAGAGAAATTTTCTTTACCTGACATTCTGCTCCTGATAGCTCTTCATTTCAGGTCTATTTTCCTTAGCTAGTCCCACAAAGGCCTCTGAGAAGTCAGCCAAAACCGGGATGGGTGTCCCTGTCATCATATGTCCCCGTTGTTCCCTCAGGGACACTTGGGCCTCTGTGTTCCCATCTTCGGTCACTACCTCGTCTTCCCTCCTGTTCTCTTTCCATCTTCCCCATTGGAGCCGGGGAGCTGGGCTATAGGTCTTCATCTCTGTTCCCTACTTTCCCTCTAGCTGGACTGGATCAGCACCCAGAGAACCCAGTCTCTCAGTCCAAAATGTTCTAAGGGGTGGATGACCCACTGCCAGCCCCGTGCTAGCCTCTCCAGAGGCAGATAAAAATCAGTGCCAGCCTCTTTCCTCCAAGTCCACGGAAGGTGAAACCAGGAAATGTTATCCAAGTATGGCGAATTCTCTAGGAGCTTTCCTGAGGTGAACAAGGAGATGGAAACCAGGAACTGGCGACAATGTAGATTTCTAGAAAAGGTATTATTTTTGCATTGGACCAGGCTGGTCTCCAATCCCAGCTCTGTCTCTTGCTAGCTGTGTGAACTTGTTTAAGAAATTGCTTAATCTCTCTGAGCCTCAATTTTCTCACCTGTAAGAGAAGGATAATAGTAATTCCTTCCTCAAATATTGTTATGATACTCAAATGGTGAAATCATACAGTTAAAGTGTATGATAAACAGAAAAAGCCTTTGAAAATGTGAATTAAGATACAGGACTGAGATAAACTACAGAAAAAACAAACAAATTGAGAAAATCTTAACCTTGATGAAAACCCATGGAATTTTCATTTTATCCCAAGGCAATTATCACCTCATCAAATTTTCTTTTCCAATGTAAATCCTTTAAAAATTGTGATCACACTATGGATATATGATTTCTAAGCATGGAAAAACTTGCTATAAAACCATGAACCATCTATCATCATCATTATTATTATTTTATATTAGGAGGCAGAAGAATGATGTTGTGTGATGTGAAACACTCCCCTCATCTGGAGGTATAATTTCTATGTTCCGTTTATAGCTTCAGCTGTGGTTATTAAAATCTGAGTGTGTATTAGGAGTGTCATTGGGATTCCAAGAGAACAGAAAACATTTTAAGTGCCTTCCATTTAACCAATTGCAACAACCTATGACAGAAAGTCCACCCTTAAAAGGAGGACTCTTGTGGATAATTAGTTAGAATATGAAAAACTAGTAATGTAATTTGTGGGAAGAATTCAGTATGGCAAACCTTTACTTGATTTTGGAAAGAAAATTAAGTTAGTGTTGTCTCTCATGTCATTGTGTCAACAAACTGAATTTGGCTAAATCCCACCCTATTTTCTATGGGCCAACAACAGATGGGCCAAATGCATGTTTTGTTTTGTTTTGATTTGGTCCTATTCCAAAAAAAAAATTTTTTTCTGATCAAGATTTTTTAGTTAGTTCTGGTTTCATGGAGTTTTTCATCAAATATTTTCACTGTTCATTTCATTAACAGAATGTAATTTTTCTTCCATCTTTGGCACAAATGCCAAAAAAATTAATTTTGTTTAAATTACTCATTTCCCCAACCCTCACCCCCCTTATAAAGAAAATAGAATAATGCAAACTCAAGTAGAGAAAAATGAAGATTGATAATACTCACCTATGGAGAAAATGTTAGAATATCCACAGTTGTACCTTTTAAAACTGGGTTAATGAAAGGATGAGGGCTATATTGTTTTGTTCTAATTTATATTTAACTCATGTGTTGTTTGATGAATTAAAGTGGTTTAATGAGAGCTCGATCTGGGGTAGGAAAGTTTGTCTCATTGAAGAAGTAACCCAGGGAAAGCAAGACATGACTAAAAATTTGGACCACCTTGGGGACAGGTAAGGGAATTCCTTGATCCTTGCATATAAGAGACAATTGAGAGTTAGTCAAAGGAATCTGGACTATTCTACTCTAATAAGAAAGTTGGGGGAAAGTTTAGAATCTCAACTGTATATAGAGAGAACAAGAAATAAATTTAACCTCCTTAATTCAAGAAATTTCTCTGACATACTGTCTTCCACAAATAAGTCTTAAATTGTCAACTTTTTAATTTTTTCAAGAAAATACAGCAAAGCCCAACTGAAGGCAGGATGGGATGAGGCAGATGCATTGATAATGGTTACCATGCCTTGGATACTTAACTAGGTGCTGAGAGTGTCTATTAAGTACTCTAAGAGCACATCTTATTTAATCTTCAAAATTATCCTGTTTGGTAATAGGAGGAAGGTAGTTTTGTGTTTCAATTTTAATGAGAGGAAACATAGACCAGGCATGTAAAAAGTGCTGTGCAAGGTGACAGGGCTAAGAAGCAACAGCATTTAACACCAGTCCTTCCTGGCTTCAGGGACCTGGCTCTTAACCAATATTTTATATGTACTCCTAATGCATTTAAATCTACTTTGTCTCATTAGGAAAAGAACAACATTCAGCTTTACTCTCCTTTATGTGCATTGTTTCTTTATGTAGACCATAGCTTATGTCATATGAACATTTTAATTTTCTAAAATCTGGTATTTCCCACTTGGGTCTTTTTCTACTGGCTACCAAAGCCATTTCAATGATATAAAATTAACTATTTTTTTTCAGATCTCTCATTTGCATTTTACTTCTTCAGCTGCTCTTCTGTAAGATTTCAGTCTTATTAAAGAATATTTTGTTCTCTCCTATACCATTGTAAGCATCTAAATTTTTTAGAGGCAAAGATTCCTATATTTATCACTCACTGAGCTATCTTCTCTCAGTGTCTCAGCACCAAATACATTCTTCTGTATTTGTTCTCCTAACGCTATGGCTGGAAACCTGCAAACTATATTTCTGGTATACCAGCTGTTACGATCTACCAATAAAGAGTACTAGAGCTAGGGTTGTTTGATTTTTCCTTGCTGATTTTCCTAAGTTCTAAATAGACTCTAGTTATCAGCCCTTTGTTGGATGTGTAGCTTGCGAAAATTTTCTCCCATTCTGTGGGTTTGTTCTGTTTGTCTGTTTGCTCTCTTGACAGTTTCTTTGGCTGTGCAGAAGCTTTTTAATTTGATCAGGTCCCATTTATTTGTTTTTGTTGCTGCTGTGATTGCCTTTGGGGTCTTCTTCATAAATTCTTTGCCTAGGCCAGTGTCTAGAAGGGTATTTCCAATGCTTTCCTCTAGAATTCTAATACTTTCACACATAAGGTTCAAATCTGTTACCCAGCGTGAGTTGATTTTTGTGAGAGGTGAAAAGTGTGGGTCCTGT
>VBSM01002608.1:88447949-88488682 GCA_008086735.1 Cheirogaleus medius
ATATGTAACCATAATATTTGTACCCCCATAATATGCTGAAATAAAAAAAAAGAATACTAGAGCAAGACTTGAAGGCAGAACAGGACAGAAGGGGTTAGCTCTTTGTATTTGCTTGTTATTCCTTTCCATGTGGCCTCAGACAAGGTTCTCCAACCCCATAGCAGTAATAGACAGTGCCCCGACCTCTAAGAATGGCAGCTTCTTCCTGCACTTGCTATCTGGGTTACCTCTGTTACCTTTTGCTTTCTCAGTTCTCTAGCACTTATTAAACTTGTTACTAATATTAAATTTTTTCTGTTGAAATATCTAGTATGATTTCTGTTTTCCTGATTGCACCCTAACTAATAACCTCTCTGAGACTCATTTCTCTTGTTATCCTTTTCAGAACTTGTAATAAATTATAGAATTTACAAATTTGGAATGATCTTAGAGGTTTTCAAGTCAAAATTCTGTCACAATAGAGAGGTGATCTATGCAGCTAGATGTCTGCTCATGGACAATTTCCATTTGAGGAAACTTCCAGAGCAGTATGTTTTGGAGAAGTATGAGGTTATATGGGAGGTTTTTTTCTCCAGGAAAAATATTTAAGACCAAGCACATCTGTCTTCCTATAGGATGGAATTTGACAGAATAGTTATGTACCAAATGCTATGAGCAGGGATGACAACAATAAAACACTTCAGTTATATTGTAATGGTACCTGTGTTTATATGGGGTTTTTATGGAGAGAAATTTGTGTTTACTCAAAGGTTTCTGTTGTTCATGTTGTCAGGCAGAAGCTGTGCATCTCAGTCTGAAACATAGACCCCTTAATATGGACTTAGGAGAAAGAATTCTTTAGCTCATTGTGATTCTTGTTGCTGGGTTACTTGTACATATAGTACATCTTTGGAATTTAGCTTATTGACCAGTGAGATAAGACCAGGTGTATATGCCCTTATCTCACCCCAAATTCAGAGAGATGTCCAAGCAATAGATCCATTCATTCATTTATTCATTTTCATTCACTTATTTCATTCATTCATTGTTTTACCCAGACATCCATCTTTGCATCCATCCATCCATCCATTCATTCTTTTATTTACTTATTTATTTTTCTGAGATTCTTATTTGTCTTGAATACTATGCTATACTTGGAGATGTAAGATGAAAAAAAAATGAACTTCTATTTCAAGGAGCTCTATAGAGAAGCGGGGAAGCTTCAGTTGAATTAAATCTAGAAACTAAGATGAGAAAAATCTGATAAAATTTACCAAAAGGAAGGCTTTCCAAAGAGAGAAAAGCTGATAGATGAAAGGATATGAAATGATCAGGAAACTAAGTAGTTAGTCTAAAGCTGAGGAGTGCTGAGAAAGGAAAATGATGAATTAGAGCAAACAAATTGTAACAGGCCCCTTTGAAGGAAAGAGGAAAATATATCCATACATTTAGATGCATGTGTATTATTTTTAAAGGGTATTGTGGACTCCATGATGACACTGCAGACTATTATTATTCAACGATAGCTACCATCTAGCAGAGATATTAGAGAGTATGACCTATATTTGATTCTAGATGCAAATCTAAATAAAATTGCTACTGGTCTAGTCAAGCACTCCTGACCTTCCTTACTTGCACCAACCACCCAAAATAGTGAGCGGTTTAATCAATTGACAAGTATCCCTCCATCCACTCATTTAATCATTCTATAAACATTTTTCCTGTCCACAATGCCTCTTTAATTTATTCCAGGGTTATAACAGTTAATGAGACTCCTTTCCCTCTGAGCTTACAGCCTAGCTGCAGAAACAAATGATTAAATATAGAATTCCAGTGAAGAGTGATAAGTATTATTTTAGAGTAAGAATGGTGTGCCTTGGGAGCATATAAGCAGCAGCACTTATAATAACCTGGAGGTTCAGGAAAGGCTCCTGGAAAAGGAAGGCAACATTAACCTAGATCTAAAGATTTAGTAAGAGTTCATCAGACAAAGAGGGGAGATGGAAGACAGTGTTCCAGGCAAAAGTAGAAGCACGTGTGAGGTTTGGAGTTTGCTGAGTGCTTAGGGTTTTGAGAGCCTGAAAGGAGTTTATTAGGACTGGACTCTGCATTCTGGGAGAAGGGTTGCAGAGGCTTTCAGGGGACAAAATATATGGGGCTTATTTATGCCACATGCAGGACCTTAGATTTCATCCAATGAGTAATTGGAAGTCCTTGGAAGGTGATCAAGTTTGTAAGCTGGTTGTATTATAGACAATTAGTCAGAGGAAACACCAGGACAGCAAGTAGACTTGTGAGGTAGACTGTTGTATGAAACCTGGTTGTGACCTGGTCTGGGGCCACTTCCTTGGAGATGGAAAGAAGTAGAACCATTCCAAAAATGTGCCCCTCTGGGGAGACCCTGGGCTGGAGATACAGATGTGCATAGATACAGTTGTTGAATGATCAGTAAAATAAGACTAAAACGTCTATTGATTTCAAAATGCATTCATGTGTGACTGTATCTGACTTAGTGACATAAGAGGAAATGGGTAATGAATAGGAGATAATGAAGCTAGATAATTATTTTAAGACTTTGGATATGAAGAGAGAGGGGATGGGTGGACAGAACAGGAGCTGGAAGTAGATAAGGAACAATGGAAGCTTTTTGTTTTAATAGGGCCAATTTGAGAATGTTTACCTCTTGATAGGAAGAAATAAGTAAAAAAGAGATTGGAATGTTAGAGAAAGGGAGGGATAATTGATGAGATAGGTCCCTAAGAAATTTGAAGGTAATGGGATTAAACTTTAGGTGGGAGAAGAGAAATCAATTCCATTATCACAGGAGGGAAGAAGGGGGTATGAATGAAAAGGGTTGGTTTCCTGGTTTTTGAGTGTTGGTTTGTTTTTGTTGTTTATATCATTTTTATGAGCTAGGAGGTAATGTAATATGCTTTGAAACAAAAGGAGTTAGAAGGCTAGTTAGTTCGAGATAGTAGGCTGAAAATGATTTAGGTTGAAACTTATACAATTTTTGTGTATATACATAAGAGAAAAGACAAGAACTTTAAAGTTGACTTCAAGAAGTCAATAATTCTGAGCCCAGGAACTTTTTTTGCTAAGAGCTTACTAAGCTTTCCTTCCTTCTTTTTCTTTTATCTTTTTGTTCTCCTTTCGACCCTCTCGCCTTTTTCCTTTTTTTCTTTCTTCCTTCCTTGCCATTAGACAATTATTAACATTAAAGTCCTCACCACTTTAACAGAAAAAAATTAAATACATTTTAGAGTTTTAAATAGAATCTATTCTCCTCTAGCAAACATAATATTAGCTTATATATTATGTCAGATAATTGGGAAATAAACTCTATTGCTGGCTGCTCAGAGGAAGCTAAATCTGCCCCATTTACAGAACTGGAAAGATATTAATATGAGTGTTTTTTATCTATTGCTATAACTTGTTTTTTCTTTTATGTAAAAAAAAAAACAAAACCAAAAACAAGCCAGAAAACATATATATACCCGAGCAAGTCTGCTCTTATCTATTGCTTATTGGTATACACACTTACCCATTCATCATCATTTAATAAACATCTCTCTGTAAGAGGGACTGTTCCAGGCACTAAGAAGGAAGTGACCGTATGCCATGGTCTCTGCTGTAAAAGCTCTCAGTCTAGTCAGGGTAACAGACTGAAGGAGAAAACATTACAAACAAATTACATAAAATATACTATGTGCTGCGTATATAACAATGCGTATACAGTGTTCTTTGGGTAAAGAGGCTGCATTGCTTCACTGGGGGAATTGCAGAATGCTACACTGGGTCTGGAGTGATGAATGAATAAGCATTTCCTGGATCCAACTCTGTTTCATCCCCTAAGAATGCACCAAGCACATGAGAAGCTGTGCTTACCTCATATGAAGTCTCTACAAGAGAGCAGAATCTCAGCGGGCAGCAGAATCCTCCCAGATTGGTAGCTGGAAGATTGACAAATGGGAATTTCAAGTTGTTAAAGAGTAATTTGAAGAGATAATAGCAATCACCACTTATTGAGAGCTAACCCTATGGCAGGCATCATGAGTAGGTACTTTAGGGCTATTATTATTTTTCTCACAACAACAGTCTCATGAGAGAGGAATTTTTATCACTTTCATTGTTCAGATAAAGAAACTCAAATATATATGTATTTAAGATACATTTCCCAAGGTCAAAAGGATAACAACAAGTTATGTTCCGGTTAAATCCTAGAGGTCAAATCACCTGTGTTTTTGGCCATGAGGCCGCAGCTGTCATACCATTTGCTTCTTGTCTAATTTATCAGTAAAAACTTGGTCAAAAACAAACTGAGCACTACTACAGTTTGATCAAAATGACGATTTAGTTAAAACGCCCCTGTCTCCCATTTTCCATGTGAAGTATTGGTAATTTTCATGTTCTATGGAATATGTTAAAAATACTAAGGCAATCTTAATAATTTTGTCATTCTTTAGAATTTTTACATGATCCTGTATCTAGAAAACCCTAAAGACTCCATCCAAAAACTGTTAGGAGTAATAAATGAATCCGGTAGTAAAACTGCAGAATACAAAATCAACATAAAAATCAGTAGCATTTCTATATGCTAATAGTCAGCAATCTGAAATAGAAATCAAGAAAATGATCCTGTTTACAATAGCTACAAAAATACTTAGAAATAAATGTAAACAAGGAGGTAAAGGAGCTCCACAATTAAAACTATGAAACATTGATGAAAGAAATTGAAGAAGACAAATAAATAGAAAGATATTTTGTGTTCATGGATCGAAAGAATTAATGTTGTTAAAATGTCAATACTATGCAAAGTGATCTACTGATTCAGTGCAATCCTTATCAAAACATCAATTACGTTCTTCACAGAAATAGAAAAAGCAGTTCTAAAATTCATTTGAAACCACAAAAGACTTCACATAGCCAAAGTGATCTTGAGCAAAAAGAACAAAGCTAGAAACATCACATTACCTGACTTCCAAATATACTACAAAGTTAAAGTAACCAAGGCAGTATGGTTCTGGCATAGTAATAGGCACACAAAACAATGAAAGAGATTGAAGAACCCAGAAATAAATACATATAGTTATAGCTAAGTGATTTTCAACAAAGGCACCAAGAACATATCATGGGGAAAAGATAATCTCTTCAATGAAAGGTGATAGGAAAAAGTTATTTACCTGTAGAAGAATGAAATTAGACCCTTATCTCTCAACATATGAAAAATAAACTCAAAGTGGATTAAAGACTTAAATGTAACACCTGTAACTATGAAGGCATCATAAGAAAACAGGGAAACATTCATGCCCGTGGTCTGGTCAAACATTTTTTGGATAAGATCTCAAAAAAATAGGCAACAAAAGCAACAATAGACAAATGTGATTACATCCAACTTAAAAAACTTCTGTATAGCCATGAAAAGAATCAACAGAGTTTAGATGAACTACAGAATGGAAGAATATATTTGTAAACTATACATCTTTATATCTGACATATATAAGGAATTCAAATCACTCAATAGCAAGAAACAAATAACCTGCTTTAAAAATGGGCAAAAGGTCTAATTAGCCGTTTCTCAAAAGAAGACCATACAAGTGGCCAACAGGTACATAGAAAAGTGCTCAACATCGCTAATTATTAGGGAAATGGAAATCAAAACCACAATGAGATATCACCTCACTCGTATTAGAATGGTTACTAAGAAAAAAACAAAAGATAACATGTGTTGGCAAGGATGTGGAGAAAAGGGAATCCATACACACAGTTGGTGGAAATGTAAATTAGTATAGCCATTGTGATAAACTGTATGGAGGTTCCTAAAACAAATTGAAAATAGAACTACCATATAATCCAGCAATCCCACTGCTGGGTATATGTCCAAATGAACTGAAATCACTATGTTAAAGAGATACCTGCACTCCCATTCACAATAGCCAAGATATGGAATCAACCTAAGTATCTACCAATGGATGAATGGATAAAGATGTCTTTGCAGCAACATGAATGATGTATGACACATGTTTAAGGTAATTAATGTGTTAATTACCCTGATTCAGTCATTATACAATGTATGCATGTATCAAAACATCACATTGTACCCCATAAACACATATAATTATTATGTCAATCAAAAACAAAACTTAAAAAGTAATTTTCAGTATTTTCTACTGTTTATTTTTCAGTTATAAATTATTTTCAGCCAATGATTTATTCTCTACTTATTAAGAATAATAAAATGAAAGAAGCAATAGTAAGAGATTAGTTGAAACATTCCAAAAAATCTACAATAGAATTCTTCTAATAATTGTATTATTACATTTATGTTTTCTTATTAAAAAGTCACAGAAATTCATTAAAGAAAAATGAAACAGAACATTCATAATCTCCACCACTTCGACCTCTGCTGAAACCATTGTGCAAACCTAAGATCTTCCCAGATTACTTTGTGTATATTCTTATTTCACTAAAACAATGAGATATAATATAAACACTCTTTTGTTATGTTCCACAACTTATATCAACCATATAAATAATTATTTGTCATTTAGGTTATTCCAATGTTTCTCAACATGAAGTACACACAATAGAACTTATTGGCTGAACAAGATTTAGAAATGGACTGGCAGAAAGGTAGAACTCACCTGAAACATCCTGAGAAAGGCACATATTTAAAGACCAATAACTCTATGATGCTCCAAAATAACCAATTTTGTACTGGGAAAGCCAATTACTAGGGCTACTTTTAAAATCACTTTACTTTCCATCCAATGACTTTAGTGGGGGAGGGGTGTGGCCCATCTGCAGCCAGCAGTCTCCTCCTTTCCAACCATGCAGGCACAAAGATGCTTCTGGTTGTACCCTAGGGCCATCCTTAGCTCCCCTGCCCTGCATTCTGTGGATCAGCAAAACCTTTCTGCTCTACATTCCACACATCCAGGACCTGATTACTTCTCAACACATCCACACTTATCACCCTGGTTCAAGTCTCTCTTTTCTCTCTTAATTGGTCTTCTTGATTCCATGCTAGCCTTCTAATAGTCATTCCTCCTACATAGACCAGAGGGGTCCACTTAAACTTTAAGTCAGATATTCCAGTCCTCTGCTCAAATGACCTTCATCTCATTCAGCACAATGCCACAGCACTCTCACGGCATGCAGTGCCACACGGTGTCTGTTCTCAGCCCCATCCCCTCTTTGACTTTGCCTCCCAATACTGTGCTCCTCACTTGCTCTGTTCCTGCCACACTGGGTTCCTGGTTCTTCTCAAATACAGGAGACACTCTCTCACCTCAGGGCCTGTGTGTCTGCCTGAACACAGTCGTGTTCCCCTACATATCCTCATGGCTTAGTCCCTCATCACCTGCAGGTCTCTGCTCCAAAGTCACCTCCTTGCTGAAGGCTTATGCTGATTACTCTTGTCTAGTTGCAACCTTACCCACTTCCCAATACCCTTCCCTGCTTCGTTTTTCTCTTTAGTACTTACCAACACCTTTCACATTGTATGTTTGATTGACTGATGGATTGATTTAGCCAGTCTCTTCCAAGCAGACTGTAAGCTTTATGAGGACAAGAATTTTTGTTTTTTGGTTCATTCCTAGAGCCTCAGTGACACACAGGTGATGTCAGCACGTTTCATTGCATGAATAGCATCTTTCCTTACCTTCAGCTGTAGAAGACTCATTCTGCTGTTACAACCAATCTCATTATCCATGGAGGGCCAATGGGGTGAGGATGGAGACAACCGTACAGATTACCAGGGCCTAGTGGGAAGGAGGATGAGGGCTAATGTCCTGTGAAGATTTTTAGGGTGATAAACCTTTCAGTCACCAAAATTCAAACCTTGTCATAGAAACCTTGTTCCCTTTCTTGTCATCTCTTTATCATTTGTGTCCCAACCCCAAAGAAAAAAATGATTATTACATGTCCTCAATGAGACATATGCTGTTATTAAAATATTTACAAGGAATAAATAGCCCATAGAAACAGGGTTATGAAAAAAACTCCAATAATTAAAAACTCTTGTTTTGGATCAGAATAATAGTGTTTGAATTGTTTTTAGTTGTTTGAACTTAAGCAAGTTTCCTAACTTCTTTAGACCTGTAAATGTTGATTATAATAGCACATATCTAATAGAACAGGCCCAGGTGATAGAATGAGAGAATAAATGGATAATGTGTAGCAGACAATGCTCAATGTTCAGTTAATGCAAACTGTTATCATTATCACTATAACTGTGCTAAGTGAAAACAGCAGAACATAAAATTGTGTGAATAGGATGAAGTGACTACATGAAATGAAGTCCTCATTAGCACAAGGATTTCCAACCTCTGCTTCAGAGCTGAATACTCTCACCTTCTCACCACTTCGCACTCCTGCTCAACTCAGCCAGTTTCTTGTGTTAGCATCTGCCACTTGCAAAACACCAGCTGGATAGTGATTCTGGTATCAATAAGCATTCTTTCAGTTCTAAGTGACAGATACTCAAACTGATTTAATCAAGAAGATGATTTATTGGCTCATAAAGATGGGGAGATCTACTGGGCAGAGTCAGCTTTAAGCAAATTTAGGTTGAGGCATCTAAATGGAGTGATTTATCAGGATTTTCTTTCTCCTCTGCCTTCCTTTATCCTTCTGTCCCTAACCACCTCTCTCTTTCTCTCTCCCACTCCCTCACTCTTAATCTCTGTCTCTCCACATCCAGGCTCTGCTTGTCTCAGCTTGGATTTATTTTCAAGTCAACTTCTCCCAAGTAAAAAGCAAGAGTCCAAAGCCAACCTAATGCAGAGACTTCATGCTTCAGAGTAAGGATATTCTTCCCAATAGATCTAAGCAAAAGTCCCAGAGAGGTCTTCTATTGGCTAGGGGTGGTCACATGTCCATCCTTGACCAAATCATGGTGGCTCAGGCAAAGAGCAAATCACCTGGGTTCACTACACTTAACTAGATAGAGGCTCGGGGAATAGGGTGAAAACGATTGTGAGGCCACAATGACATTTTATCATGGTATAATGAGGGAGGTTTGTGTTCTCCAAAGAGTGGTTGAGTAGACCCAGAGTGGGGAGAAAAAAGTTTTCCAGAAAGTCTTCATAATGTTAATAGTGATTAACATGGTTTTTGTGATGGGTGATTTATTTTTACTTTTACTTAAAAAAATTTCCAAGTGATCTTTAGTCATGACCTAATATTTTTATAACTGAAAAGAAAAATTAAAAAACGGTCCTTGAAAGCAGAGTGGGCTGGTGAGCCCATCAAATGGTGTATAAATGGGCACATGTGGCCTAAGGACCAGCCCAGACCAAGATGTACACAGATTCCAGACTCTTTAGCAATCTTTCCCTTTCTTGGAGCAAAAGCCGTCATGAGTATGCAGTCTGTTATTTTATCCCCAATGCTCCAGTTTTTAGGGGAAACCACCTAGTCATGTTCAAACTTCCAGAGACGGTCGTCCTATGGAAAGGATCCTAACCTGGCAGCCAGGAGACCTGCTGTCTGTCCCAGCTCTGCCCATCACAGCTGCATCAGGTGGGTCAGCTACTTCTGCACTGCAGATCCCCATCTATAATCAGAAAGTTTATTTTCAGCTTTAACAATCTGTGATTATTATTTCCGTTTACTGATGGAGTAGCTAATTACTTCATTATAGGATTTTTCAAGACCAGTTACCTCCTGTTTGGTTCAATTAGCAAAATGGCAACATGATTGTCATTGATTTTGATGGTTGGGCTGCCAGGAGAAGAGCCCAGTGGGGAATATTTCAGGATCTTAAGCAGAGTTTGTATTTATTATTCCAAGGTGGTATGTAAAGGAGCATGGCTTGTCATGCATTTCTCAAAATCCTTTATTAGAAAATACTCACTCCCATCATTCTGCAGATGCCTTAGGACTCTTTCATGTTTCCTCTTCAGTTTAGAGCCAGAGGAGAAGGACCAAGCATGGTTGAGTCTGGCTAGAACTAATCCTTTGATTTTTTCTTTGCAGAGAATCACAGACTATCAGATAGAAGTTGAACCTCAAAGATCAATCCAACCCTCTTGGATTTAGAGACAACGTTTATTGAATACCTTCATGTATATTCTACGGCAAGAACATATGCTGCAAGTCAAACAGAATGTAGTTTGAATCCTTGTTCTTTCAATTACATATGTGTGACCTTTGAAGAGTTTCTCACTTTTTTCTCAGTCATATTTTTATAATTACATATTTTTAACCTTTAATACAAAAACATTAATAATACCCACCTTTTAAGCTGCGTGCATGTGGTAGGCAGGATAATGACCTCACCAAAAAGTCCACATTCTAATACCCAGAATGTTTGCATGTTTCCTTGGCAAAAGAGATTTTGCTGATGGGAGTTAAGGATTTTGTGTTAGGGAGATTCTCCTGGATTATCCAGGTGGGTCCAGTATATTCATAAGAGACCTTGTAAGTACAAAAGGAAAGTAAGAAAGCCAAAGTCAGAGAAAGAGATGTGACAAAAGAAAGGATGGAGTGATGTGAGGGTGGAGGGGCTAAAGCCAAGGAATTCAAGTGAGCAGCCTCTAAAAGCTGGAAAAGCAAGGACATGGGCTTTTCCCTAGAGCTTGCAGAAGGAACACGACCCTGACGATCCATTTTAGATTTCTGACCTCTAGAACAGTAAGATAATAAATTTGTGTTGCTTTAAGCCACCACCTTTGTGGTAATTTGTTACAACAACAATAGGAAACAGATACAATGGAGATGGTTAATTACATATACAAATGTCTGGGACATCAGCCTATGAGGTGCACTAAGTGCTATTGCTTTTGCTGCTGTTACGGTTGTTGTTGGTTCTCTTTCCCTTGCTCATACTTCTTGCCTCTCCTCCCTGTCCCTCATCCTTCTTTACCATTCTCTTCCTTTTCCTCCTTTTCCTTCTTATTCCATTTTAAATAACAGGAAAGGAAGAAATGAACCAGTATTCAATAAGGACCTGTCAGGCACTCCCTTGGTGATTTTACATGCATAAACTCATTTGATCTTCAAAATGTCTCTTTGAGTAAGGTTTTAATACTGGCATTTTACATAGGGAGAATCTGCAGTCTTGTTTCCAGACACACAGAGAGTTAGTGACAGTCCTGAGACTAGATTATCCCACCCCTCCCTCATCGTTAGCAACATAATCTCCATGCTAAACACCAAGCTGTTGACTTGTGTCCTGTGTGTCCTGGCTTGCCAGAGCGCGACTGGGCACAGAACTCCAGCACCACGGCAATGGCATTACCAGCCTGAGTCATGGTGTGATACCTTGTTGGGCTGAGGTGGCAGATGCTGGGGAGAGATGCTGTGCCCAGGAAGGGGCTGTCATCTGTCTGAAGATGTCCCTCTTCTCAAGACATCAAATAGCTCGTTCCACCTTTGACATTTCAAATGAGCCTTCCCTATGAATTGAATAGTAGAACGACTGCCATTCATCAAACACCTCCTGGATGTCAGGTACTGTGCTAGCAATGGGTGAGCTTTTTTACTATGATTCCTATTACAGTTCTTCGAGTTCGGTATTGTTTTTCCCATCATTTATAGAGACAAAACTGAGGCTCAGAGAGGGGAATCAGCTTGCCCACTCGCACATGAAGTAGCAGGCTGGTGTGAGGCCAGGCTTGTCCAGCCTCTACCTCAATGATCCCCACACCGTGCAAAGATAGTGACACTTCTTCCCCCAGACCTTGAATTTCAGACTTCTCCGTGCTAATCTAGCTAATTTTCTTTACCTTCTTGCCCCACCCGAGCCTCTGTCTTCTTGGGTCCCCAGATCATGTGACAGATTTTACATAAGTACCCGCACTGGTGGCTGTGGCACAGAGCAGGGGTATGTAACTTGCTGAAATGAGAAATCCGCAGAGCCAAGGTTGGAAGATTGAGGAATCTGATGCAGATACCCAGCCCTGGCAGGCAGGCAGCCCTCACCTCTGCCACAGGCCTAGCCTGGAAGTGGGGAACCCCAGGTTCTGTCGTGCCATCAGCTGTGTGGCTGTGGACTCTGCTGTTCAGAGCATCGCGGACTGCTGGAAGAGTGGCGGGGCAGGCAAAAGGCCTGGCGTTGGAACTGAACCGAGCTGGGCTTTCAGGCTCATGCTGCCACTCTGGAACTGTGTGGCTTTGGGCAAGTCGTCTCACATCTCTGTGCCTCAGTTTCCTCTTTTGTAAAACGTGTACGGCAGTGCAAGCTTGACTGTGTCATAGAGTTGTCAGGATCCCACAGCCGGAAGGGGCCATGAAGGTCAGCTTGCCCTACCCTGCATTTAGACCAAGAAGAACTGAAGATCAGAAACAAGGAATTGCCGGGTACCAGGAGTGGGGCTTCTGGGGCAGTGCCTAAAATTATCTCATTCCTCCATTGAATCTCTAGTTATGAGCATATATAATGATATAAAACATTTAATATCAAATATGAATAACATATATTTGATTAATCGATAGGCTTATAAAATAAGATTCTTACGTGAAGCCATTAGAGAATGTAAAAGTTCCCTGAGACTATATTTATTGAGCTTACCTGGGGCTAAGGCAGACAGAAGGTTCAAGGTAACTCCCATTTCACAAGGAAAATGGAGCCTGTCAGGTATCAAATCTCTCACTTCTCTACCTCCCCTCATCTCCACCTCCTTATTTTTAGCATCAATATGAGGGGTTTCCCTCTTGCTGGGTAAGTTCAGTTCTTTCCTGGGATGTTACTTCTCATTTCTTCCAGGTGGTTTCACCATAATGACTCTATCTCTCTCCAGTTTCTCATTAGGGATTCTTCTAACAGGAAGCCAGTCTGTACATTTCTATGCCTGCCATGTGACAGACATGTTTTAGACACTGCTGACACAACTGCAAATCAATCTTTGATCTAAGGAGTCCATATTTAAGAGGAGACAGACACACATCTCTAAACAGATCTATGACATACACAGTTACATCAGGCGGTGCAAGGTGCTGGGAAGAAACTTGGAGTAGGCTTGGAGGGCAACAGAAGGGGCTGGTGGGGGTGCCGTGGCTTCAGGGACTCGGTCGCTGTGGTGGGCGGGGTTGGCGAGGGCAGTTTCAGGACTAGAAGGCTATCTTAGATTAGGTAGCCAGTGAAGGCCTCCATGAGAGGATGATATTTGAATAAAGACCTGAATTTTAAGGGGACAGACCTACAAAAATCTAAAGGAAGGAGCATCCAAGCAGAGGAACTGCAAATACAAAGGCCCTGAGGCTTTGTTGTCCCCTCCTCTCACTTTGGACACTCTGAGTTGTGATTAATACTGTCTTTATTGCTCCTTAGGGGATTGAGCCAAAGCCACCCTCTGTGGGAATATGCCCGAGAAACACTTGCTAATAAGTCACTCTGCACACATCCTCCTCTCAGGGTCTTCTTCTGTGAATTCTCACCTAAGACAGAGAATGTACATCTCTCGCTCAAGAAGTTTTTCTCTAAAGAAAGGCAATTAGGGTCAAGGTGATTGAAATCCCACTGACAACCCACATTCAGCATTCCCCAAATTGAACCCATTAACATTTCATCTCTTCCGAAGTCACCCTTCTGAGAGAGTGCGGACATGTAATTCACCCTGGCACAAAGGCAGAAAGCTGGGTTATCCTCAACTCTTCTCCAGTCAAGTCTCCAAACCTTGTTTCTACGTCGTCATTGAGGTTGGCAAGGGCTTGACCAAGAATAGTTTAGGTGTCCTTGCTGAAAGTGGGAACCACTGACGCATATTCAACCTTGTTTACCCAAAATAGAACTTAAAATAAACCCAGAGCCATTCCATGGGGCTTTGTTCTTGGCAGGCCTTTCCAAACTGTGAACATGTGCATAATGTCAATTTCATGCAGATTTTAAGCAAAAATGGAAAGAGGGAGGGGCTTTCCACCATGTCCTTGACGACTGTTGCAAAAGGTGAAAAATCACACATTTGTTGTCCTTCCTCCAGGCTCTTCTGAGGAAACAAATACAATCTGTGGGGAAATTCGATGGAATCATAACAAAGAACAAGGGCGATAGGTGAGATTTTAAAGGGGAAATTAATTAAGCCAAACTAAAATTAGTGATTTTGGGTTTGGCATGCTGGGGAAGGCTGGGCTGTGGAGAACTGGAGCAGAGAAAGGAAGCACACTGGCAGGGCTCTGACTCAGGGTCCAGGATTAATTTTCATTCACGATCTAATTATGTAGTTTGAGCTACCACCCTGCCAGTTCCTCTCACGCAGGGGAGAAGAAAAGGATGCAGCTCTGGAAGCTGGGGGTCTTGCTTCTAATTTTCATTTAAAATGGATAATGAAAAGGCTCCCTCTGTTCTTTTCTGATTATTATTTATCTTTTTAAAAGAGCTGTTCTCTTCCAGATTGCTTCCTCCTTCCTAGTCAAATAACCAATTTGCTTTCTTGTGATCTGAATATAAAAATGCCAGGTGTATTCCTACTGGGTATATGACTTATACCGGGTAGAATGTTGGATGTAGAGTCTTTATTCGGTTTATTTATTTGCACTACCTACTCTGTGCGGGCATCTCTTAAGATACTGCTTTCTTAGTAATGGGTTCAGTCAAGGGAAATGTGATCTGGATTAAAGTCATATACTTCTCACACTAGCCCAAGGAGCCAGGAACTAATATCATCTCAATTCTATAGATGTGGAAACTGGGGTTAGAAGGTTTAAGCAAATTTTCCAAAGTCATACGACTAGTGAATTAATGGAATCTGAGATTCAAAGCCAGGATTATGGGGCTTCTCCAACGAATATGTTGTCTTGCGCACTGACGATGTCTGAATCTGCTGACCCCACCTGAGGAAGCCTCGCCACATATCTAGGTTGGTTTAGCACAAACATTTCCATACTGTTGTCACCGTTGTCATTAAGCATTACAATAAAAAGAACAATTGGAAGTTTGTTTTCTAGGCTTCTTGGCTTCTACTAAAAATTGTTTTGTTAGCTCTATACTTCCTTTGGGTAAATCTCAAAATAATTCCAGGTATGGCACTGGAGTTCCTTCATGTTATAAACCTATCTTACTTGTCCAGACTCACCTGTTCTCACCCAGCATCACCCCTACCCTCATATTTCATGGTTGACCCAATGAACAATCCAGACACAGATGCATAGAGACATTATTAATAGTAAGAACAAAGTGAAAGGCAAGAATTGTTGGCGCGCTAGAGAGTAAGTAAGCACGGTGAACTGTGGCCTCTGGGGCCAGACTACCCGGATTTGAATCTTGGCTCTGTAATGTACAAGCTGGATGAACTTGGAAATTTACTTAATCTCTTTGCTCCAATTTCATCATTTGAAGGATAGGTAATAATAACCATACCTTTCTTAAGTGGGTAAGTGAGATACCATACAAAAACTGATCAGAACAGTGTCTGGTACATAGTAATTGTTATATAATTATTGGTTACTATTATTATTATCATCAGACTGATCTGGGTTAGAATCCTCTCTCAGATTCCGTTTTCTCAGGATATAATTATTACCTTTCTCACCTGATTGATATGAGAAATGGTATAATACATTTAAATACTAAACATAATATTTGGCACATCATAATAATGTGTGAGCTATAAAATGCAGAATCTTTATTCCTGAATTTCTTCTCTCTTACTCAAGACCCTTGACATTTTCCAAACCCTGCTGAGGTCTCATGTCCTCCAGGAAGTAGCTCATGATCTGGTCTCAGCTCTTTCCTCCTTTTCTCCTTGGGCCCCTCCTTTCATTGTAGCTGAACTCTCTTCACTGACCCTTGTCCTGCTGTGGCCGTCATCTATACATGGTGACATGTGGGTGGTCAATGGTCATTAACTTCCACATGTCACTAAACATTCAGAAGTAGACACACGATCTCTGCCCTCAAAGAGCTTGTGACAAATGAGGACACAAGTTAAGCTCATAGAAAATAGCTAGAGACTATTGGAATGTTTTTTAGAATCCACTGTGTTGCAGACTCTAAGGGATATGTCATTTGGACGTGTATTTGGAAGCTATTTGTAGTGTCCTCATTTTGTTTAATTTACTCTGATGAGCACCTAAGATATAAAATATAATAAAACACTTTGCTTTAAAATTACTAGTCTGTTGGGGCAACGCTGACGTGTTTGCTCAATTACACGAGCATTAATTGAAAGCCTAGCGTCACAGGAGTGCTCTTAAAAAACAAAACAAAATAAACAAAAAATAGACATGTTATTTATCATTGTGTAGCTTATACCGTAGTGGTAGTAAACATGATAATTGCCTATAGTGACATGTATAATGGATAAAATGGAACACAGTGATGGGATAAGATACCCAGAAACAGAGAGTGTGGAGCTACTTTAGATTGGTGCCAGGGAAGGCCTCTCTGAAGAGATGACATTGATGCTGAGAAGGTGCAACCCCTTAGGAAACATCAGCAAAGGAAATATCAAAGGCAAAGCTTCCGTGGAGGGGGGGGACTAGCTTGTATGTTTATATTGATAGAAATAATTCTCAATCCAATAGAATATGGAGCAAGTGCTATGGAACACCAAGGGTCAGGCAGTAGTCTCTAGGAGGATGTAGCAATTGTCTGAAAAAGGGTCAATAAACTTTTTCTGCAAATGGCCAGGTAGCAAATATTTTGGGTTATGTGGCCAAATGGTCTCTGTGACAACTACTTAACTCTGCTGTTGTCGCACAAAACAGCCACAGACAATACATACATGAATGGGCGTGACTATGTTCTAATAAAACTTTATTTGTAAAAGCAGGCAGAGGACTAAATTGGCCTGCAGGCTGTAGTTTGCTAATACGTGGTTTCTAGTATCAGCCAAAGGACTTACACATGTGTGGCAGATTGTGCACTCCATGGGGACCACACCAATACCTCCCATGTACAATGCTCCTATTACCATGTTTTGTTGACCTTCCTCCTATGGGGTGGGGGTGTCTGTAATCCCTCCTCTTGAATTTGGGTGGACCTGGAACTACAGCAGGTGTGTTGCTGCATGACTTCCAATGCTAAATCATAAAAGATGAGGCGGCTTCCCCCAACTTTCTTGAAACACATCTTGGGAGTTCTAAGCTTACATATAAAAAGTCTAGCTGCTCTGAAACTGTCATGCTGGGAAATCACTTGGAGAAACTATATAGAGTCCTGGTCCCCACCTATTTGTGTCTTTCCAGCCCAGGTGCCAGCATGGGTGAGCTTTCAGATGTTTCAGATGATTCGAGCTCCACCTATTCCAGCTGAAGCCAATGGGAAAGAGCTTGCCAAGATTTCAGATTTATGAGCAAACTATTTTTGTCCTTTTTTATTTATTTATTTATTTATTTATTTTATTTCAGCATATTATGGGGGTATAAATATTACGGTTACGTATATTGCTCATGCCCCCCCTTCCCCCTTGAGGCAGAGCTTCAAGCGCGACCATCCCCCAAACGTTACACATCTCACTCATCATGTTTGTATATACCCGTCCCCTCCTCCCCCCTCCCACCTGCCCGACACCCAATAAATGTTATTCCGATATGTCCACTTTTGTCCTTTTAAGCCACAACATTTTTTTAGGGGGGGAGGGGTTAGTTTGTCAGGCAGCAATTGGAAAAAAAGCAATTGATAACTAAAAGATATATTTTATTGTTTTTGTTGAGGAAACAAAAACATCACATTTTGATTACATTTGATTTAATTCTTACGATAACTCTAGGAGATATTATATACTATTATAACTTAACACAATACTTAAATCCAAGCTCTGAGAGAGAAATTCAGGCAGCTAGAGTTGTAAGAGGTTGTCATTTTAATAGAATAACAAGGTTATTAATGAACTGTGTTAAATTCAACTGCTTTTTAGTCTATTCCAGTTATATTGTTTTTCAGAATTAAAATTCCATTTGAGTCTTCTATTTCCTTTCTGAGATTTTGTGGTTGTTGTTTCAAGAGTGTTTGCAGTTGCTCATTGGCGCATTTTTATTATAGCTGTCTCTAAATCATTGTCTAATAATTATAACATCTCTGATACTTTGGTGTTGATGTCAGTTGATTATCCCTTGTCATTCAATTCAAGATTTTCCTGTTTCTTGGTATAATGAGTAATTTAGACTGCATCCTAGACATTTTGAGTATTCAGTTATAAGACTTTAGTCTCCATTTAAGTCTTTTATTAGGTTATCCACCTGTTTAGGTTCAGAAACCATATCCTGTTTCCCTTTTCAAATGTCAAGTTACTGTTTCAAGTTTCTTTTGTTTTGTTGTTTTTTTTTATTTCAGCATATTATGGGGGTACAAATGTTAAGGTTACATATATTGCCCTTGCCCCCCCACCCTTGAGTCAGAGCTTTAAACGTGACCATCCCCCACGCGGTGTGCCTAGCACTCATTATGTATGTTTCAAGAGTCTGAAGTGCTATTCTGATTTGTTCAATTTGTGTGTTACCCAGATGACAGGATCCACCCCCAGTGAAAGAGCACTGGCTGTTTACTACTCATAGGCTGCACCCAGGAGTGGTGTTTTGTCCTTGCTCAAGCCCCAAGATCCCCAGCCAGGTATTCTTCTTTTCTCCTCCTTGCAGAATCTTCTAGTAGATGACTTATACATTGTATTCAGGTTTTTAAATTGTGATTAGTAGAAGGGGTAAAATGGAATATGTTCATCACACAGTCAGAATAATAAGTCCTTTTTCACCCTAAAGCCTGTGCTTTTTTCACTATTTCGCACTGCCCCTGAGGCTGTGATATTTGAAACAGTACGTGTCCTGCCTGATTTTAAATTGTATCCTGAACATTCGGACACATTTCTTCCACAGTTCTTGTCCTTTCAATTTTCTTATTTTCCTTCACATAATACCATGCCACAGTTATATCCAGAATGTTATCTCCCTCCCATGTGGTTCTTTCAGTATGTCTTGTTCATGTCCCTGATTAAAGGAACACACCTGTTACTAGTCATATTCAAATCACTGATTGTCCTTATTCATGAGAGGGTGGAGTCACACAGTGTGTTTTAAGAAGGATACATGGATGAGGCTTTCTCTTTTGTACTGCTAAAGCATAAAGGATCAGAGTACAATGCGGGAGACAAGGATGTCTCTCCACCTCTACCTATCATACTTCTCCCTCGTCAGTACATGTGACCTCATTGATAAGCTGATACAGGGTTTACAGTGGGAATGGGTCTAATCATCTTTCTCCCTGTCTCTCTTTGACTCTCTGTCTCTGTCTCTCTTTATCTCTGTCTCTTTTGAATCTTTCTTCCATGTAATTGAAGTGAGACTGGATTTGCTTCCAAATGGAAAAAGGTGTTACCTTTGTTCTCCCTGCTCTTCTCTGCAATCATCCAGAGTGTTTGAACACTGGCAACTAGGGTTTGAGCATTGAAAGAAATAAGATAGAGATGGAAATTAATGGAGTATTAAATTTCACTTAGTGAAAATGGGTGTTCCCTGTAGTCCAGTCTGGGTTCCCTGTTGACTGCATCAGGTATTAAGATTTAGTTCTAGTTCTACTCCAGCCTTAGCTGCAGTTCAGTCCTACCCAACGTGTGTGTGTGTGTGTGTGTGTGTGTATGTGTCGTGTTCTTTTATCTTCCTCACAACTCTTGGAGGAGTGGGTTAAGTCAGTAAGAAGGAAGGGGTGGACAACCAAAGGTGGCTATGCAAGAACCGATTAGTGGTGCTGTATTAGAAACACCAGGGGAAAAAGCTAAATGTAGTTGGAAGGCTTTTTGCTGTTGTTGTTGTTTTTAACCTAAGGGGTAATAAGTGTGTGTCCTCAAAATCACAGAGCATAAAGTTGGGCAGAGTCTCAGAGATCATCTGTGAAAGTAAAGGTGGTCTCTTGCTCCTTTCTGGAAATTGGGTGACAAGCTGCACTCTCTATCTGGCAACTGTCCTCTTCCTCTCTCCTGACCTAATGTGGATTCCTCTTACAACTGTCTGAAGATGCAGATTTTCCCAGAGAAAAGAAGAGTGTTCTATTTTAATTTTTTATTTCTTATTTAATTGATGAGTAAAGATTATATGTATTCATAGTGTACAGCATGATATTTTGATATATACGTATACATTGTGAAATGACCACATTGAGATAATTAACATATCTATTACCTCACATACTTATTTTCTTTTTGGAAAAAAATTTAAAATCTACTCTAAATTTCAAGTATACAATACATTGTTATTAATTATAATCACTATGTTATATATTAATATAATAGCTCTCTTGAACTTACTTCCCGTTTCTCACTGATATTTTGCATCATTTGACCAACATCTCCCATCTCCCCCCATTCTCAGTTTCTGCAAACCACCATTCTCTTCTTCCGCCAGGAAACTGGGCAGCTGAATTATGTAAACCATTCAACCATTAGTGTATCTCTTCTTGTTATGGAAGAAGTGGCTGAGACCCAAAAGTAGGCTGGGGGATTCAAGGAAAGTAAAATCTGCCCATTGCCCACTATCAAAAATTTGCAGCCTCTTGCTTTTTTTGGCAGTTTTTTCAGAGAGACTGCTACTGCGTGAGTATTGAGTTCCAGGAAGCTGAGCTTCCACCTCTGTACAAAAGGAAGATAGATGGATAGATGTTCATGACCCTCCCACAAGTGAAGTCCAAATTACCGCAGGGATCTGGGCACAGGGGTGAAAGGTTTAACTAGCCTTTTAGGTTCGATCAAGGGCCACCGACATCAGACCTTATAATTAAACAAGCCTTGTCCGCTGATTGCCTTTCTCAATGCATCTTAGGAAAACACGGCTCATTTATTCAGCCAAGTTAAACTTAGCTGAGAAATTGAAAAAGGAAAAAAAAAAATAAAACTGAAAAGAAGGGATCAAAGTTTTGTTTTCCACTCCCCCTCTCCTCAATTCTTCTGCCAGTTTCATTCTCTGACTTCCCTTCAACAGAGCTTGATTTAGCAAGAAAACAGTGGGTTCATTTACCCAGCAAGGGAGCGCTTTTCATGTTTGAGCTTTGAAATGAAAATTGTCTTTGGGCAAGCTTCTCTGCAGTGCCATCTGAGAGCTGCAGGGCCTGTCATCATGTCTATGGAGTTGGGGGGAAGGAAGTCAGACTTTGGAAGGCAGCAGAAATGGGCAGTGCTTTTCTTTGGGTAGGACCCTGAGCTAGTGAAAGGCAGAAAGTAAACGTAATGGGAATACTGTGCTCTAACGGGTCTGGGGTGATACTATTTAAAAATTTTACAGCCTATATACATGAAATAAATCTTCCAGTAGATCCCAGCCATAGACCTTGGATATACATATGACCAACAACCCAAGCCTCTATGCCAGGAGGATTTAAACCACATTTTCATGCAATGCATCTATAGATACCCTTACAGTAAAAAGTGGATGCAGGGACAGACGTCTTCCCTCCAGGACAGATTGGATGGCTGTAAAACATTTCAACAACATCTACTTTTGAGCTGCTTCTACTTTTGAGTAGAAGGCATACACAGGAGAAAATGGCATATTTTCTCTTCTCTTAGGATTTATAATTTGATGATAGAGGTAGCCACAGAAATGAATAATTGTCATGTACATGATACTCAGTAATATAATCTCTACCCAGAGTGCCAACACATACATACAAGACAAGGGCTGGGACATTGGAATCACTCTATATCTGGCTTTAAAGCTAGGTTATGCCTCTTATTAACTCTGTGACTTCTGGCAAGTTATTTCATCACTCAGAGACTCAGTTTTCCCATCCTTAAAATGAGAATAACAATATCTCACTTTGTAAAAATGAAATAAAGTTATGCAAATAAAGCAACTGTCATGTGACTGAAATGTATAGTAAATACTCAGATTGATAATTTTGCACCAATAACTTTGGGATTGTGGGGGAAAGAGAGATCCGAAAAGGTTTTTTTGCAGGAGGTGACTCTGCGGGGAGGGCTATGCCACCAGACTGAGGATGCAGAAAAAGGCAACTCAGAAGTTTGCTCAAGGAAGCAGATGTGACAAGTAGAGTATAAGATTCATGGTGGGCTTTTGGTGCAGTGGGAGATTATTTTATAAAAATAGGATCAGCTCAATATACAAAGGATTTTGAGTTCCCAGCTGAAGAGTATGCATTTGATTGTATAGACAATGGGAAGTCACTGAAGGCTTTTGTGTAGGAAAATGACAGACTGAGGGCTTTGCCTCAACAGGAAGATCACTCAGGATGCTGTGAGTAGGGTGGTTAGAGTTGGGGGTGGGTCAGGCAAAGACTGGGGCTGGAGGTTCTCCCCTGGAGAGGGTGCACAGATATGATGGGGAGGCTAGAGATCAGAAATATTACTGGTTTAGCTTGCAGATACGAAGGATTCTGATTTTGTTTTAGGGGAAAAAAGTTAATTCCTGGCAGCAAAGACCAAATGTAAAAGCTAATAAACAAAGCAGGGAGCACGGGGGATGGGATGTTCTTTCTTGTCTGCTTGGAACCCGGAGTGCTGTTTCAGTAAATCATTCTGCAGAGGCGATCAGCACACCTGTTAAGTGAGGCTTGGCATTTAATTGGCATTATCGGCCCCTGCACAGAAGCAGACTAAGGATGTCACTGGTGTGTGAGTAGGACACATTTGCATTTCATAGACAATTAAGAGGGAGCTAATCAAGTTTGTTTGCAGCCTCCTCAGGGAGAACACATCTGGCTGGAACAAGCAGTTCCTTGCTTTCTGGAGTCAAAGGAGTTCAAGTACTTCCAGGTAACCCAGACCTTCACACAGCCCCTGGGTGAATCCCAGATGCTGCTGTGTGGCAGATAATAAAGGAAGGTGGGTAGAAGACCAACCTGTAGCCTGTCAGGGCTGACCAGTGGGAAAGGCATCAGGCTAGGTTCCCAAGGCCTGAGTTCTTGTTCTGCCTACCCACTGAATTTCCTGGACATTCTTAGCCTTGGCTACTTGCCTTTTGTGTATTTCAGCTTTTTTTTTTCCTGGAAAGTGGCTCTGGTGGTAAAAATCCTAAGTTGTAGTCATTGTGGGTGACCTCCTGGGCTCTGATTTAATCAAGCTGGGTATCAACATTCATTCATTCATCCATCATATACTTACTGAGCACCTCAATGTTCCAGGCCCCAAGATAGGTTCTAGGCACTGAAGTACAAAGTTCAATAAGATACTGCTGTATTTTCAAGAATCTCAAAGTGTAATAGGACCAACACTTAAACAGCTAGACTGACATAAGTGTAGGAAATACTGTGATAAAAGTGGGTGCAAAGGGTGATAGAAGTCTGGCTGGGGAAGGGGACATTTCAGCTGTACCTTGGGACATAAGAAGGGTTTTCTAGCTGGATAGAAAGGGGGATGGCATTGTAGGCAGAGAAAAAAGCATAGGGAAATCACAGAGATGTTCAAGTATATGTCTTGTTGTAAAACAGTGAGTAGTCTAGTATGTTAAAGGATTTATCAGGGGAATTGTGAGGAGTGAAGTTTTGAAAATGGATGCTGGATCTAGGTTATTGGAATTGAGAGCCCTTAGGCTAACACCATCAATAACATCTGAAATTTCTTCAATCAAGATTAATTTTGGATGGGAATCAATCAATAATATAGTATCGAATACTTGCTCTGGGCAAGGCCCTATGAAGGACAGAGAGAAGAGTATGAATCATTATCTCCACATTAGACTGTCTGCTGAGGACCAGAGAGGCTTTACATAGAAGCAAACCCAAAGCCACTCATTTGTTTGTACTTTCATCCAGTCATTTACCAATCGTTAGTGAACCCCTCTGATGTGCTAGGATTCTAGATTAAAAAGGAAGAGTAAGTGAAGTAACATGCTTGCCTGTGGAGCTCATAGACAATCCAATACATTTGTAGTAGTGCCTTGTGCTACAGGCTGTGACTGGGGAATGTGCACAGGGTCTTTGGGTGTCTGGGGAGAGGAACCAAGCTGAGATCTAGTGGGTGTTTGATCAAGGAGGGCTTCTCAGAAGAAGTGGCAACAGAGTGACTCCTGACAGTATAACTGAGTCAAGCCAAGGAAGACAGAAGTGTGTGTATATGTGTCCCAGAAGGCAGAGAGACCATTGCAAAAAGAAGGAAAAGTCTGTACAGAGGAGGAGTGGAGGGGGTCCCCGAGACTGGAACAAAATGTGTGGGATTGGAGGGGGTTGTGGCAGGAAGAGGGATGGGCCAGGCCAAAACTGCAGGGGCAACGTCCCCGTCACTAGCACCACACATCAGATGAGGGCTGTCCCTGGTGCTGGGACTGAGCAGCACAGAAGAGACAGCAGCCAAGCACTGAGACAACTGGCAACTTTCCCAAGACAGGAGATATTTTTTATGGAAATGTGAAACCTTTTAAAAAGGGGTTTTGATTTTATCCTAAAGCCTGACTAACCAGTTCAGGGAAGGGGAGGGGTCAGGAGAACTATTTACAGTCAGGAGGAGTAGCTTAACAATGAAAATACATTCTGAGAAATGCATGCTTGTGCGATTTCCTTGGGCAAACATCACAGAGTGCTCTTATACAAACCTAGATGGTGTAGCCCACTACACACCTGGGCTATAAGGTATGGCCTGTTGCTCCTAGGCTACAAACCTGCACAGCATTGCATGTTACTGCACTGAACACTGTAGGCAACTGTCACACATGGTGAGTATTTGTGTATGTAAGGATATATATATAAAAACATGGAAAAGGTACAGCAAGAATATGGTATTACAATCTTATGAGACTAACGTCATACATATGATCTGTTGTTGACAGAAATGTCATTATGTGACACATGACTGCTCCCCCAATCCAGAAACATGGTTCCTTTAGTTGCTGGAAGGGGCTGGCTGAAGGACGGAAGCCCCTGGCCTCTGTGAAGGCAAAGTTCTACCTGCCTTTAGGTAAAGGTGAGACCAGTAGTGGCCCTGGGCATAGGCTCGTCCCTTCTGGGGGGCTGATTGAAGATCTGAGGCCGTGCAAATGGGAAAGGTCTGGACTCCACAGGCATTATTCACAGTCTCCCAAAGGGTCTCTTCAAAGCTTCTCCAAGGAGGTTCTTCCAGACTTGGATCACCAATTAATGGACGTTGTTAGGCTGTGGAGGCTTGGGTCCTTGTTCTGGCTTCCCCACTAACTTACTGTACGCTCTTGAGCTTGGCTACTTGGTGAGGCCAGTAGCCAGGAAGGATGATAGCAGAGTTGCTCAAGGCTGTTCAGGTCAGACTGCCTGGATTTGGAGAGAGCTTGGCCATTTACTGAGACAATTACTCAAACACTCTTGGTATCTGTATTAGATTTCTGTGGCTGCTGCAACAAATTATCACAAATTTGGTGGCTTAAAACAACTGAAATTTATTCCCCTGAAGTTCTGGAGGCTAGATAACTGAAATCAATATCCCTGGGCTAAAATCCAGGTGTCAGCAGGGCCGTGCTCCCTCAAGATGCTCTGGGAGGGTCTGTTCTGTGCTTCCCCTAGCTTCTGGGGGCCACTGGCATCCCTTGGCTTGTGGTCACATCACTCCAGTCTTCAAGGCCAGCATCTTCAAATACGTCTCTGCTCTGTCTTTATATCACCTTCTACTATATATGTGGTAAATTTCCCTCTGTCTCTCTCTTATTAGGTTACATAGGATTGATCACATTTAAGACCCACCTGGATAATTCAGGATAATCTCACCAAGATTCTTAATTTAATCACATCTGTAAAAACCTGTTTTAGCTATATAAGGTAACATTCACAGGTTCCAGGGATTAAAATGCAGACATCTTTTGGGTGGCTGATTTTCAGCCTACCATAGTATCCTGTAGCATAAAATGAACCTAATAAAAACACCTAATATACTGAGTACTTTAAAGATTAAAGGTGGTATCTCCCAACACACACACACATGCACAGGTGCACACACACATGCATACTTGTGTAAACACATGCATACACACAATGCACATACATGCATAAAGAACAGTGTCTGCCATGTGGTAAGTGCTCAGTACATATTAACTATGACTGTTATTCCATGAAGTCTTCCCTTTCCTCTTCTCTACCAGATTCCTAGGGACCGAGCACTTCCACTTCTCCATTTCTTCCTGTTCCTGCTATCCTTTTCTCAGAATTCCCCCCCTTCTCAGCACTTTAAGCAGACTTACAATAACATAGTTCTTTTCCTGTTACCACTTCTCTTTTCCCAAGAGAATCTTTCTGCCAAGAAATGTCCTTTCTTCCCTCTGTGAGTAGGGGTGAGTGTGGCAGGGGGAAGAGAGAGGAGAGGGTTATGGGATACAGAAGGAAGGAGAAAAGAAAACCATGAATCCACAAACATTAGTATTTTCTTTCCTTTTGAGAACTCTTCCTTTCCTATCCCCATTTATAAATCATAGAATTACTACCCACCCGCATGGGAGAGCTGAGAGGAATCATGGACTCCTCCCCTTCCCATGCCTCCCTTCAGCTCCACTCCCCAGCCAGGGCAAAGGAACCCGCCCCACAAAGAGCTCTCTATAGGGCTCCCCTCCTGTCTCACCATGATCTCAGCTAGGGCCCTTGCAGTCACCACTGCTTGTGCTGATGATTAAAAGAGATTCCTAATTGTGTTACTGACTCCTAATTGCCCCACATTTCACACCTGCCAGAAGCTCATTTTTGTTTGTTTGTTTGCTTTCCCCTTCAGAGAAGGCAGTATTTGTCGAGTTAGTAACATGGTCTTTGGGCTCAGATAGGTGAGGATTTAAGTGCTGGCACTGCTGTTCACTAGCTCAAGATATTTAATCTTTTTGAGCCTTGGGGACAGCTTAAAAGAGCTGTTGGGAGAAATACAATTTGTGAAAAATTGCATAGAATAACGAATGCAAACCATTTGCATGGGGTCTAGCATATGGCAGATGCCAGATAAAGTAGTTCCCTCCCGTATGTTTAATAAGACAAACAAAATCATCACATCATTCCCCCTATGGATGTCTCCTATCATGAACATTGCCTTACCAATATTTCCCTCTCTGTTACATCCTCAATAAACATTACTCTCTATTGGGTCATTCCAATCAGCATCAATCATGTGCCATTTCTCTTGTTTTAAAGCAATCGCTTCACCTGACTTCTCTGAGTCTCCATTCATTTGTATGCTTCGCTTTGCAGCAATGTTTCCGACTTCTCTCTTGCTCTTTTTCTTTAAAATCACTGTAACCAGGCTTCCTTCCTCACCCTCTATGGAAACTACTCACTTCAGGGTCTGCACTGACCTCCAAATTGCTAAATCCAGTGGTTAGTGCTTAATCCTAATCTTACTTAATTTATAAGCAGCATTTGATATGCTTTCTTTAAGATTTCTAGGACTCTAGAAATTTTCTAAAGCCTGTTTATATATTCTGGATGTTAATCTCTTATCAGATATACAATTTGCAAATATATTTTCACATTCAGTGTCTTTTTACTTTCTTTTTTTCATTAATATTGATTTATTGCTTGAATTTCTGATAGTTTTATTGTTATTATTGCTTTGTTGATTGTATGCATCAGAGAAATATTTAGATACCTAGTAGATTTCTTTCAAACTATATCCATGCTTCAAGTACTTTGGAATGGACTTAAATTAGATTGGATTTTCTTTTCTTTTTTTTTCCATTTTTTTCTCCTTTTATTTCATCAAATTATGGGGGTACAAATATTGTTAGGGTTACATATATTGCCCCTGCCACCCCTCCCCCACTCTACCATGTACTTTCTTGATAGTATCCTTTGATGCACAACAATTCTTAATTTAGATGAAGTCAATTTTATCTTTTTTTTCCTTCTGTTGTCTGTGCTTTTGGTGTTATACCTATGAAATCACTGCCAAATCCAACGTCATGTAGATTTTCCCCAATATTTTCTAAGAGTTTCATAGTGTTAGTTCTTAACCTTACTTATTTGATCCATTTTGAGTTAATTTTTGTATGTGATATGAATCCCTTTTCATGCTTTTGCATGTGGATATCCATTTTTCTCAGCACCATTTGTTGAAAAGACTGTTGTTTCTCCCATTAAATGGCCTTGGCACCCTTCAAGAACAAAAATTAAATAATCCAATTAAGAGTGAGCCAAGGACTTGAATAATCTTTTCTCCAAAGAAGATGTACAAAGAACCAATAAACTTATAAAAATATGTTCAACATCATTAGTCATTAGGAAAATGTAAACCACTTAATACCTAGTAGGATGTCACTAAAAATAATGAGGAAAATAACAAGTGTTGGTGAGCATGTAGAAAAATTGAAAAACTTGTGCATTGCTATTGGTAATGTAAAATGATGCAGCCAATGTGGAAAACAGCTTGTGGTTTCTCAAAGGGTTGAATATAGCATTACCATATAATCCAGCAATTCCATTCACATACCCAAATTGCCAAATCCAAAAGATTTAAAAGCAGGGACCCCAGCACATACGTGCATGCAAATATTCATAGCAACATCGTTTATAATATCCAAAAGGTAGAAACAGCCCAGTGTCTATCAACAGATGAATAGATAAATAAAATGTAATATATATGTATAATGGAATATTATTCAGTCATAAAATAGAATGAAATTTTGATATATCGTATAACATGGATTGACCTTGAAAACATTGTGTTTAGCCAGATAATCTGGATGCAGTACGACACAGTAGGACAAAGAAGGAATGTATGATTCCACGTATATGAGGTACCTGGAATAGGCAAATTCATAGGGATAGATATGTGTGGCTGTGCGGAATGAGGAAGGGGTAGTTATTTTTATTGGGTACAGATTTTTTGTTGAGAATGATTGAAAATGTTTTGGGTATAGATAGTGGTGATAGTTACACAATATTGTGAACATTTTTAATGCCACTGAACTGTACACTTATAAATAGTTAATATAGTAACTATTATGTTGTGTATATATTATCACAATAATAACAACAACAACAGCAAAATAAAGCCTAATGATTTTCTTCCTATTTTACTGGTGATTCTTTCTCAGTTTTATTTATTGGTGCCTCATCTTTCTGATCTTTTCATAAGGAGTTGTGCTAGACTCAGTGCTTGTCCTCTATCTCTTTCCTAACAAATTCATTCCCCAATGATTTTACCCAACATCAGGCTTTAAACATTATCTGTATGCCAAAGAGTACAGACTTCCCTCTCCAACTCCAGAGTCAATATTAAACTGTTTATTTCACGTGTCTGTTTGGAAGTCTAATAGACAATTCACACTGAGCCTGTCGTTAACATCCCCACCAACCCACCATCACAACCTCCTCTTCTCTGCCTCTTTCCCATCTCAGATAGTGACAAATCCTTCCTTCCATTTGCTAAGTCCAAAAACCTTCCTACTCAATCCACCAGGATTTCTTATTTGATTTTGGCAAAGATGTTTGAGCTCTCACAACTATACTGTATACACTGTCAATGTGAGATTTATCTCACTATTCCAAGTTTGGACCTTTGTCTATGTCTCTTTTTCTTTTTAGCTTAGCTTCATTATCAACTCTTTGAAACAAGAGACCTATGCATTGTGTGTCTTAAGCATCTGACACAATGTTTGCTACAATAAATGTTTGAGGATAAATAAATAAATAAATTAGAGCAGTGAGACCATCATTCAAAAAAAATTCAACCTATAATGCTTTGAGGGCGACTAGTATATACATGAAGCTCTGACTGGGGTGGGGAAAAGGGAACATAGATAACCTACACATTTGTAACCCCATAATGCTGAAGAAGAAAAAAACAGTGCTAGGGAAATTGGATGGCCACAAGTCAAAGTCTGAAACAGGACCCACATTTCTCACCTCTCTCAAAAATTAAAACCATCCTCAAATAGCCATCTAATCTTTGACAAAGCAGACAAAAACATACACTGGGGAAAAGAATCCTTATTCAATAAATGGTTCTGGGAAAACTGAAAAGCCCCATGTAGAAGACTGAAACAGGATCCACACTTTTCACCTCTCACAAAAATCAACTCACGCTGGGTAACAGACTTGAACCTAAGGTGTGAAACTATTAGAATTCTACAGGAAAACATTGGAAATACTCTTCTAGACGTTGGCCTAGGCAAAGAATTTATGGAGAAGACCCCAAAGGCAATCACAATAACAACAAAAATAGATAAATGGGACCTGATCAAATTAAAAAGCTTCTGAACAGCCAAAGAAACTGTCACAAGAGCAAACAGACAACCTACAGAAAATGAGAGAAAATTTTCCCAAGCTACTCATCCAATAAATGGCTGATAACTAGAATCTATTTAGAATTCAGGAAAAGCAGCAAGGAAAAATCAAACAACCCTATCAAAAAGTGGGCAAAGGACATGAACAGAAACTTTCCAAAAGAAGACAGAATAATGACCAACAAACATATGAAAAAATGCTCAACATCTCTAATCATCAGGGAAATTCAAATCAAAACCATGATGAAATATCACTTATCTCCAGTGAGAATGGCCTTTATCAAAAAGTCCCAAAACAATAAATGTTGGCATGGATGCAGAGAGATAGGAACACTCACATATTGCTAGTGGGACTGCAAACTAGTGTAACCTCTGTGGAAAGCAATATGGAGATACCTTAAAGAGATACAAGTAGGTCTACCATTTGATCCAGCAATTCCATTACTGGGCATCTACCCAAAAGAACAAAAGACACTCTATAAAAAAGACACATGCACTTGAATGTTTATAGCAGCACAATTCACAATTGCAAAGATGTGGAACAACCCAAGTTCCCATCAATACATGAGTGGATTAATAAAATGTGGTATATGTATACCATGGAGTACTATTCGGCTTTAAGAAACAATGGTGATATAGCACCTCTTGTATTTTCCTGGATAGAGCTGGAACCTATGCTACTAAGTGAAGTACCCAAGAATGGAAAAATAAGTGCCACATGTACTCACCAGCAAATTGGTTTCACTGATCATCACCTAAGTGGACATATAGGAATAACATTTATCAGGCATCGGGTAGGTGGGAGGGGGGAGGAGGGGATGGGTATACACATACATAATAAGTGCGATGTGCACCACCTGGGGGATGGACAGGCTTGAAGCTCTGACTCTGGGGGGAAGGCAACACACGTAACCTAAACATTTGTACCCCCATAACATACTGAAATAAAACAAATTAATTCATAATGTATAACAGACTTAAACCTAAGGCATGAAACTATAGGAATTCTAGAAGAAGATGTTGGAAAATCTTTTATAGACATCAGCCTAGGCAAAGAATTTATGAAGAAGACCCCAAAGCCAATCATAGCAGCAACAACAACAATAAAATAAACAAATGGGACTTGATCAAATTAAAAAGCTTCTGCATAGCCAAGGAAACTATCATTAGAGAGAATAGACAACCTACAGAATGGTAGAAAATATTTGCATGCTATACATCCAATAAAGAGCTGATGACTAGAATCTATATAGAACTCAGGAAAATCAACAAGAAAAAATCAAACAACTCCATTAAAAAGTGGGCAAAGGACATGAACAGAAACTTTTCAAAAGAAGATAGCCTGTTGGCCAACAAACATGAAAAATTGCTCAACATCTCTAATTATCAGAGAAATGCAAATTAAAACCACAATGAGATATAACTTAACTCCAGTGAGAATGACTTTTATCAAAAAGACCCAAAATGACAAATGTTGGTGTGGATGCAGAGAGATGAGAACACTCTTACACTGCTGGTGGGACTGCAAACTAGTACAATCTCTATGGAAATTAATATGGAGATACCTCAAAGAACTCACAGTAGAACTACCATTTGATCCAGCAATTCCATTACTGGGTATTTACCCAAGGAAAAAAAGACATTCTACAAAAAAGATATCTGCATTCAGATGTTCATAGCAACACAATTCACAATTGCAAAGATATGGAAACAACCCAAGTGTCCTCAATACATGAATGGATTAATAAAATGTGGTATATATATACCATGGAGTTCTACTCAGCAATAAATAAAATGATGAACTAATACCTCTTTTATTATCCTGGATGGAGCTGGAGCCCATTTCATTAAGTGAAGTATCACAAGAATGGAAAAACAAGCACTACATGTACTCACCATTAAATTGTTACTAATCGATCAACATTTATCTGAACATATGGAAGTAACATTCACAGGGTATTGGGCAGGTGGCAGGGGAGGAGGGGATGGGGAAATTCATACCTAATGGGTGTAGTTCGTGATGTCTGGGGGTTGGGCATGCTTGTAGCTCTAACTTGGGGGGTGCAAAGACAATATATGTAACAAAAGCATTTGTACCCCTGTGATATTCTGAAATAAAAAATTAATTAATTAATTTAAAAAACATAAGGAAGTAAAAACCAGATGGATAATATGTAAAGATTCGCCACTTTTTGGTCTTGATCTATTGTCAGAACTGGAGGTAGTGGTTTTTACCCACGTCTGGTGAAACAGACAGAAAGGAGGGATAGGTCAATTTTAAATTTCCTCAATAAAAGAGTCTTAAGGGTTGGCCAGAATGGGGGTTGCACTATACATGTACTAGGGAGATCTGAGTTCTCCATCAGGGAAACATGGAATTGAATCTCAGCCCCATCTTTCACTAGCTGAGGACTTTGGGAAAGTTATTTAATCTCCCTGAGTTGAAGCTTCCTCAACTGTGAAGTGAGCATAATAAGTACTCACCTCAAAGAGTTATTTTGGATGTTATGTAGGAGAGCTGTGGTTTATCATCACCACTAAATAAATGGTAGCTATCATCGTTAGCCTCAAAGAGCTGCCTCAGGAACAAGACATGACTGCCAACTGAATATTTCCATCTCCTAACTTTTATATTTTCCAACATTTTTATTTATATGTATATGTACCTGTGTGTATGTATGCATGTGCCTGTGTTTATGGTTGGGGAGAATGGAGAGAAATCTAAGTGTTTGACCAAAACTACATATAGTCTCACCACATAGTTTCCACGTATGGCCATAAACGTACCGATTGGCTTCTTCAACCCACATTCCTAATGTCTTGCCAAGTATTATCCACCATCAAGTCTACTGGCTTCTTCTTTGCTTCTTGACAGCAACCATTGCTGGAGGAAGCCACTCAAGTGTGATGATTGAGTCCATGGCAGGGCAAGGCAATACTCTGTAACCTCAACTGCAAGCTTTGCCCATAGCTGAACATCCCTGGGCTTTATCATAATTCGGGTTGCTTTGGCACGACTCCTCCTGGAAAACCAGCAGTATTTAGAGTCCCAAAAGTTATCATTTGTGTATCCTTTAAAGACAATATTGTAAGAAGCTATTTTATTAACATGCAAAGTAGGCTACAAACATTAAGTTTCTTGGTAAAATTAGAGAATTCCAGCAGGCAAATGTTAACCTTGTAACTGATTAACCGCTCTATTTACAGACACAGAACTCTCTATCCTAAGCCCTCTGCTGTGTTCATTGCCTTCAGGGTCTTAGTCCTGACACTTTGCCAAGGTCTCTGGCCTGGCAGCAATTCAACTGGGCTCATCAGGTGAATGTGTGCTTTCCTTCTCACCTCTCTTCTAAAATTCCCAGTAGCTGAATCTGTTCAAAATGTTAATAAATATGTTTCATGTTAACAAAAACAAAAAGTCATATTTGTCTGTGTGCTTTGTCCCCTAGATTTCCTAAAGTCATCTAGTTACAAGGTACAATCAATATTTTGAAGCACATCTACCCAACCTTGGAAATTCAAAACCCAATAATTGGCTTTCTCCTGCTCAGTGGTCAAATAATCTCACAAAATATTGTGATTGCTAATGTCTGTATACCATTTTCCCTTCCATAAGGCTGCAAGCTTCTTGAAGGCAGGGACTTTGTCTAATTAATCTTTGAAGAAAAATTATGGAGGAGTGCACCTAGACTGTAATTCTAGTTGTGTGACTGTTTATTGTCTAACCTGAGAGTCATGCCGTTCATCTTTAATTGAAAATTTGAATATTTAAATCACAGGGCTGTTCTGGGAAATTAAAATGCGATTCTGCATACAATATGCATGGCAACAAATGGAGAATCAGCAAATATCAGTAAATATTTTCCCATTCCCTTTTAGAGATATCTCTATCTCTATCCCTCTCCCTCTCCCTCTCTCTCTCTCCACCCCTGACCCCAGCACTTATTGTACAGTATTCTGCTTCATACATGGTCTGCATTTGGTAATACAAGGGAATTCTTGGTGAAAGATCCAGTACAGACACGAGGTCAGCTCCTGCAGCTCCTGAAAGCCTGATCTCATATTCTGTTTATGTTTTGACATTACTTATCCAGGAACCCCCTTGTGCATGACCTCACATTCTCTTGGCCCCCTTTTATGCAGACACTGTTATAGTGACCAATTTCATGCCGGTTGGACCAGTTTCGCCAGGTGTAACATGACAGCGTCTCATCCAGGCCTGCATGGATTACCTTCCACTTCCTGTCCTGTGTTTTCTCAGGTACTTGAAGATTGGGATGTGCTGTGCATGCGTTACCTGGAAGTTTGGGGGAATAATGATTGTAGGGCCATCCTTTACCAACAGGGCTAGGAATGGATGAATGAGTGCTGTACCTATTTGTCCTCTGAGCAGTTTTGGTAACTATTTCATGAGGATCCTTAGTACATATCTCAGGATTGATAATCAGTTGGCGTTGCTTCCCTTATTTCATGTCTAAGTACCCACTCCTCCTTCCTAGGATCACATTCCTAAATGAACTACCTGCACTCCACCACTACACCCTTTGCCATAGTCTACTTCCAGGAAAGTCTCCATCTAACTAAAGCACATGGTAGTGCCTGGCATATAGTACATACTATATCTATGGTAGGTATATATTTTTTACTTAATTCGTTTGCTATTTTTGCAGTGAGAACAAGTAAAAGATGCAACAATATTTCCTCTCTGAGACTCTGACCTATTGAATATTTTTTTTCTTCCTCTCTAACTTCTGCCCCATTCATATTTCTTCGTGTTTTGGACAAGGCAATCCTGCAACCCTTGGCATAGCTGGTTTACTGCAAGGTAGACATCTGACCCAGAGGGAGCCAATTCCTTGGCAGGGCTGAGCAATAATGTTTGCTTTCTAAAATTTTGTGTCAGTATATAGTGACTCTTTTGCTTGAGTTTTTAACTGGGGAAATCATTGATTGCTAAAGCATCAATGAGAAGATAGTAGAGAGTAGAAAAAGTCAGATTACAGATAAAGAAGACTTACTAAAAAGTCAAAAAACAATGGACGCTGCTGTGGATGCAGAGAGAAAGGAATGCTTATACGCTGTTGGTGGGACTGCAAATCAGTACAACCATTGTGGAAAACAGTATGGAGATTCCTCAAAGAAAGAGATGTTGACTTATAATTCAATCCAGCAATCCCATTACTGGGTATTTACCCAAAGGAAAATAAGTAATTTATAAAAAGGATACCTGCACTCAAATGTTTTTGGTTTTTTTTCGCAGCACAATTTACAATTGCAAAGATGTGTAATCAATCTAAATGCTCATCAATTCATGAGTGGATTAAGAAAATGTGGTACGTATATATCTTGGAATACTACTCAACCATAAAAAGGAATGAAATAATGTCTTTTGCAGCAACTTGGATGGAACTGGAGACCATTATCCTAAAAGAAGTATCTCAGGAATTGAAAAACAAATAACACATGTACTCTCTAATAATCAAGAGCTAATCGATGGGCACACATGGGCACAAAGAGATATAAAGATCATAGGAAATCAAGAAGGGGGAGGGAGAGGGCAGGGATGGGTAAAAACCTACCTATCAAATACAACGAACTTTATTTGGGTGATTGGCACACTAAAAGCCCCGACTTAAGCATATTTTTAAAAGTATTCCATGTACCAATAACATTTGCATCCCCTTAATATTTAAAAATAAAAAAATAATAAAAATATATGAGAGATGATAGAATTCAAAATAAGAATTGAGAAGGTAGATACTTTTATTCCTTGCAGCTTTCCTATTTTTGCTTCTTGTTCTTACTAAAGACAAATTGTACTACCTGCTTTTTGGTTCTATGAGATATGGTCTTATTCTTAGAATGGATTCCCTACTGATTTTAAGGTCATTTTAGTGGCTTTCTTTCCCTCAGAATAAGATGTTTTCTGAGACACTGAAGGTCCTGATTAGTATCCTTTCCTATTACATAGAAAGATACCTAAAGGCAGAGGCTGTGCTCTGTTCATAGTTGTATCCCCAATGCCTCACTTACAGCCCATACATCATAGATGTGAAATGCATGTTTGTTGAATAGTTAACTGACTAAAATCATAACCTCTTCCTCTGTTCCTTTTCTTTCCCCATGTTTTCCAAGCCAAGCCGAACACTAAGAGACAGAGCATCTCTTGTCTCCTGCCATTCTGAGATTCTTCCTTTCAACTTCAGCCTTCTTCCATCTCATTCTCTCACCCAGGTCAGCCACTGTCCAGTGTACTGGCTACTCTGCTCTGAGCCTGCCACTGTTGCTAAAGAGAGCCATATAGTGTGATTGTTGAATCCGTGATGAGTTGATTCCATTTGCCCTCAACTGGGCTGTGCCCAGAGCTTAGAACCCTTGTTTTAATTCTAAAGGATTCTGACATATTCCCAAAGCAACCATTGCAGGCCTTTCTTATTGTCATCCAAACTCTTTACCTACTCACTCACCAGTGACCATCCTTACTTCCTACCCCACTGGAGAAGAAAATGGTGAGATATGGTGAGAGTTTTCTGTGCCATATCTCCCCACCTCTTCTGTACCTCCACACGGCTTCTTTCCCATTGTCCCTCCTCTGCTGCTTGTCCAGGCCAAGGTCACCATTGCCACCTCCTTTTCAGGTTGCATCCTGACTCTCTACTTACTTTTGCTGCGGGCATCTTGAAAATGTCACATACAAACACTGCTTATAGGGCACTGTGTTCCAGCGGATTCCCCTGTGACCTGGATTCCATCCACACAGCTCTACTAAATTGTTTAACTAGAGAGTTGCACATGCCCTTGCAATGACCAAACCTAGTTTTTATTTTGTCCACATCCTCCTCCAACACGTCTGATTCTGCCGACTACCCACATTGGGGCTTTTGTGAAACTTCTTTGTCTGAATCATCCTATCTATTTGACAGGTGTTCTCCTTTACATGAAAGCTTTCCCTAAAGTTCAGTCATCTTTGCCCTCCTTGAAGATTTCTTCCTCTCCAGTATTGCTGTGAGGTGGATGCCTCCCCTGTGCTGACATGGGAAATAGCTTCTCTTTCCTATTCTGAATCTGATGTTCTGATGCCCTGCTGGACAGCTCCCTTGGTTAGCTCCTGGTATACCTGCCTAAGCTCTCAAATATAAAACTCATCTACTTTTTCCAAAAAGGCTGAAACTGTATGACTTTGGAACTAATTCAGTAAAAGAGTGCTAGAGGAAAGGAAAAGAAAGAGTTAAGTAAAAAATGATTCTGAGATTTTGAGCCCACTTACTAGTGGTAATTAAAAGAGACAAAAAAACCCAAAAAACAAAAACCAAAAAACAGGAGGCATTGGATCCATCCTCTCTCCACTCCCATTTCCAAGACAGTTGGGTAGAATGAGGATGACTGTTTATTGAATTCTTACTGTGTGTCTGATGCTGACATAGGTGTTTTTAATGGGCTGTTTCATTTCATTTTCAAAACAACCATGTTTTATGTATTTGCTATTTTCAACTCTTTTTTACAGGTAAAGAAACCGGGGTTGCAAGACAGTAAGTGAGATTTTTCAAGGTTATGAAATGAATTGTGAATCCGGGGTTCGTTCCTAAGTCTATTCAACTTCAAAACATTTGTATTTTCACAATTTGAGAAAATAAAGAACTGCATAAGTCCTTGAAGATTAAAGCAAAAATTAATGACTAATTTAATTCACATTTATGGCTGGAGTCAAGGTTTTGTTTTTTTTTTTTTTAGATTTGTGCTAGCGCAAGTCCTAGTCCTTCTATGCGGGAAATTCTTCTCTCAGATATTATAAAGAGAGAGGCTTTATTTTATTCAGGGCCCACCTTTTCAAGGAAAACTTACCTGATATTTGTTCCTAAAGTACCCTGCACCATTTATTTCTTTATAAAACTCTATTAATTTCCTTTTTGTACTTTTTTTCATAGTTTGTATTTAACATGCTTTTTCTCTCTCTCTTTCTCTCTCTCTCTCAAACACACACACACACATACTATCTGGTTCTCAAAATGCTATTGACATTTTGGGCTGAATAATTATTTGTTGTGGATGGGGCTCTCCAGTGCATAATAGCAAGTTTAGCAGCATCCCTAGCCTCTACCTATTAGATACCAATAGCTTTTCTCCTCTAATATGACAACCAAAACCAGTTCCAGATATTGTCAAATATCCTCTTGTAGACAAAATCACCTCTAGTTGAGAATCACTGGTTTATAGTCTATATCCATTCATATCCACAACCATGTCCGGATCTATCCACCAAGGATGTATCTATGGTTCATGAGGACTAAGATGTTTTAGTCTTGCTCACTTCTTATCCCAGTGCTTAGAACAGTGCCTGGCATGTACTTGGCACATGAATGATTGAATAGATTTATTCAATCTATTTGTTGAATGAATAGATAAATGAGGAGGAAGGAAGGTAAACAATTTTTATGGAGGACATGCTTTTTACTAGTCTTCATTAAAAACTTTTCTTCAAAATAACTCTGTGAGATGGATAATAATAAACTTGTATACAAGATACAAAAACAGAGGCTCAGAGAAGATGACTTCCCTAATTCACACAGCCAGACGGTGTGAAAGCTGACATTTCAACCTGATTCTGTCATCACTAAAGTCCATCCTTTTTCTAGGGCACCAAACTTCCATACAGACCAAGAATGATGAGAACCAGAGTTTAACACTGAACAAATGAATAACTAATTATCATTGCAGCTTTTTTTGGGGGGAAAAACAATTTGCAAATCATATGCTGTCCAAAATAGAATTTTTGAGTTCTATTCCCTAAACTCTCCCAGTATCCCACTATGGGTGACCTTGCTGGTCAAGTAAAATATTTGGTAATCTGCCTTGATTTATCTTTTTCCCTCATTGTATATCTAATACATCAAAAGCACATAGACTTAAAGCTAAAGTGTGTCCTAGAGAGCCCTGCCTGATCTGGCCCCTGGTGTCTCCTGGATATCTTCTCACACTATTCTTCTTGCTCACTACTCTCTGATCAGCTGACCTTTCTTTTCCTTGAGCATGGCAGTGCCACTCACATTAATACCTTCGATTCAATGCACTTGCTTTTCTCTATCTTTAAAATGTTGTTCAGAATGCTTATTTGTAAATAAAGTTTTATTGCAACACAACCATGCCCATTCCATTACAGATTGTCCATGAGTGCTGTCATGTTCTGGTGGCAGAGCTCAGTGGTTGTGACAGTGGATGGTGTGTGATAAAGAGGAAAGGGAATAACCTTTACAGAGTACTTACAATGAGCCATGCAATGAATTGTGTGTAGTGCTTTGCTCTAACCACCTTGACTTGAATGCAAACCTTTAGTCTATAAATGACAAGCTGATAGATTCAGGGGGAAAAACCAATTCAAATATGATCCAATATATTACCCTGGAGAAAACGGAATGGTGAAATATTAAGGAAATGTACGCTTACCAGTTTCAATGGGTTAAAATTAGGAGAAAGAAGATTGGCTTTTAAGGACCAGCCTCAAAATTATACCCAGTACTGTGATTAATCATTTTTCTATTCCTCCTTTTCCAGGCGACATTGCAGTTATAAACTTACACTTCTGTCTGAGGAACAAGTGTTTCATTTTCTTAGCCATTCAATGACGTAGCTATGTTCCCAAATTGTTTATGACTCATTGGTTGCCAAGATAAGGGGTGGGTGAGCTTAATCAGCCAGGTCTAGCTGCCACCCTTCTCTCTCTCTATAGCTAGTGGTCACAACCTGAAAGCCAGCAATTTTCAGCAAAAGCATCATTTCCAAGCGCTTCAGGAAAAAATAGTCACCCTACTTGGAAGGTGCCTGGAAAGAAAAATGAACAAATGCATTAAGAAAGATTTTTCTCTTCACTCAAACTTCAAACTCTAGATACATTTTAGTGAATTCCCAGGCTGTGGAATTTCTTTAATGGGGCTGGATTCAGTAAAACAGTTGAGTTTCCATTGTCCATTATTTTTTTCTTAAAGTTGAAGGTTATATGACAATAATTATAATGATGGCAAAAATAATGATAACCAGAATAGGCTAAATGCTATAACAAAGAATCTCAGGGGGTCTTAGCAATGTTACTCTTCTAGTGGGGCAGCCCTCCTGCGGCTGACTCTAAGAAATAGCCTAGGTATACAGGCTTTATCCAGCTAGTGAAGTTCTAGACACTTCGCCCAGCTGCTAGAGTTCGTGCAGAAGGGAAAGGGAGAACACTGTGAAGGTTCACCATGTACTTAAATTGCTTAGCTCAGATTTGACACATATCACTTCTGCTCATATCTCAATGGTCGAAATCTAGTAACTATACCCCACCTAGATTAGTTGAAAGGGGATTGGGAAATATAATCCCTGGCTTGGCAACTACTTCTCAGCAATAACTCTATATCATAGTAAAGGAACATGAATCTTTGGTAGTTTGAATCTGCTTGTGTTTTGGGTACTTTCCAAGTTTCATTACATAATACTGTTTTACTACAAGAAAAGAACAAAACAAAATAAACCAATAGTATCAACAGTTCTTTCTTCTTATTGAAAAGAGTTGTAATGTGAATTAAATAAGTTAATAAATACAAACTGTTTAGAACAGTCAATGGACATGGTAAATATAATAATCAATATCTATTATTTTTATTACATCTTCTAAGAAAATGGGCCTTTATTTTATATATATATATATATATATATATATATATATATATATATATTGAGACAGG
>VBSM01002608.1:88493519-88537629 GCA_008086735.1 Cheirogaleus medius
TTCGTGGGTCGGCAGACTCAACATCGTTAAAATGTCTATATTACCCAAACTGATTTTCTCTGTTTTATAGTTGATCCATTTATTTTTCTTTTTACATTTAGTGTGAGATAGGAGTCCAGCCTTATTTTCTTTAAAAAATAACCTGTTGTGCTACTACTAATCATTAACTAATCTATCCTTTTTCCATTGTCTAACAATGCCACCTTTGCCATATATTACTTTTTAAATAAATACTGGGGTCAATTTCTGAATTATTTGTTCATTTTTTCTACGTGTCTATCACCATCCAGTACTATATTGGTATAAATACAGAGGAGTTGACATTCAAGTTACATTCTGTCCAAGTTAGCTATTGCTGCTTAATGGCTTAAAGTGACAACATTTTTTTTAAAAATCATCATTCTCTTAGCCCCCTATTTTGTGGGTTGGCTGGACCATTCCTCTAGTCTGGATCACTGCTGGGCTTGCCTATGTGCCTGTGGTTGGCTGGTGGGTGGGCTGGCAGCTGTATGACCAGGATGGTCATACATCTGACAGTTATTGGGCTATTCACATGAGTGCTTCAGTCTCCTCTGCATGCCCTCTCCTCCTCTAGCAGGCTAGTTCCAGCTCATTTCCATGGTAGTCTGAGGATACTCAGTGTAGCAAGACAGAGAAAGCCTTAATGTGCCAGCACTTTTCACTTTTGTTTGCATCAGGTTTGCTGATATCCCATCAGCAAAAGGAAGTCAAATAGCTAAATAGCCTCTCTCTGAAGGCCTTGAGGGCATCTGAGTAATCCTACCACCATCTCCTCTTTTTCCCTTCTGGGCTTTTGGACCAAGGGAGCACTACACACCAGAGGCATATAAACAAATCCTTAAATGGAAGAAAATGTTTTATTCATAGTCAATCAAGAATTCAATACCCACTAGTACACAAATCTCTGAAAATTTTGAGTTAGAGTGTGATAAGATGGGGATGAAGTGTGGTGTCTTGTCCCCCTCCAAATTTAAATATCAGGGGCTCATAGTCTAAAACACTACTATAGGGGAAGGAACATTCAGATGGGCACTAAGTTTTCTGAGTGTATTCATCCAAACAAACACATAGGGTGGGAAGAGGGAATCTAACAGGAGAACTAACCTGCCCTAGAACTCGACACCTGTCCAGGGGAGTTTTTTCATCAGGAGATAGGATTAGAAGGAGACAGGGCAACTTGAATTCCTTCCTTACAAGACGTGGTGACCTGCCCTCCAGTAAATGTGCCCAATGAATTCATGGACTCTGGGCGGTCAGCTTAACAATGCCTCCTTCTAAGAGAGGGAGTCAGGAAGGAGTAGCAAGGGGTATGCTTCGCATGAAAAACAATATTCAACATTTGAGGGAAAAGTTGTAGAAGTAACCTCTCCCACAATCTGTTAATTACAAAAATTCTTCAATGTATTCACTTTTTAAATGGCCAGGTGATTCGCTTGTAAAAACTTCTTGTCAAATTTCTGGATTATCAACCTGGAAAAGACCTTCAAGGATATCTAGTTTACCTACAACTTTTGGATAAATTAACTAACCTTTAGAAAGAAAAAATGGCTTACCTAAAGAATTCCAGCATTCTGGATTGATTAGCCAGTGTTCTACACTTACAGGATACTAGACCTCTGATCTTAAAATGCTATTATATGTTTTTTTTCTTTATTTCCTTTTCATTTTATGTTTGTTTCTTCTCATCACTTTTATACTTTATTCTTTCCTTTCAACCCTAATATATAACCCATCTATATTCAGAAAGTATCTATTCATATACATAGAAAAATATTAAAAGAATAATTAATTTCTAAGTATATACCCAATATAAATAAGTGGCCATACCCCCTGAAATACTTATACATGAATGTTCATGTCAGCTTTATTCATAATACCCCCAAACTAGAAACTACCCATGTGCCCATCAACAGAAACATGGGTGAAAAAGTGTGATATATTCATACAGTGAAATAATACGCAGCAATAAAAAGAACAAACTACTGGTAAGATAACAAGGATAGATTTTGAAGAGCTTATATTAAATAAGAGAAGGTAGACACAGAGGATTATATATTCTATGATTCCATTTATATGAAGTTCAAGCATGGCTAAAACTAATGTGTGGCGATAGAAGTCAGAATAATGACGCTGGTGCTGAAAGCTGTTTGCTGAGATTGGGCACATCATAAGTTTATGGGATTATGAAAAATCTCCATTGTTATATGAGTGTGTGCATATTCAAAAATCATTGGGCTGTGCACATTACAGTACATTAATTATATCTATATTTAAATTATCATCAAAAGAGCAATAGAATGGCTGAAACTATACTAATAGGGAGGGGATTAACATATTTTCTTATAAAATTTTTATGGTTTCATGCCTTAGGTTTAAGTCTGTTATCCACCGTGAGTTGATTTTTGTGAGAAGTGAGAGGTGCAGATCCTGCTTCAATCTTCAACATGTGACTAACTAATTTTCCCAGCATGGTTCATTGAATAAGGATTCTTTTCTTCAGTGTATGTTTTTGTCTGCTTTGTCAAAGATTAGATGGCCATATGAGGATGATTTTACATCTGTATTCTCAGTCCTGTTCATTGGTCTGTCTCTGTTCTTGTGCCAATGAGTTGCTGTTTTAGTTACTATAGCCTTGTAGGATAGCTTGAAGTCTGGTAAATTGACACCTCCCAATTTATTCTTTTTGCTTAAGGTTGCTTTTGCTATACAGCATCTTCTATGGTTCCATACAAAGCATAGAATTATTTTTTCTAGATCTGCAAAAAATGATGTCGGTATTTTCATAGGGATTGCATTGAATATGTAGAACACTTTGGGTAGTAGAGACATTTTAGCAATGCTGATTCTGCTGATCCATGAGCATTATATGGTTTTCCATCTGTTTACATTCTCTGCTATTTCCTTTCTAGTTCTTCCTATAGAGGTCTTTTATCTCCTTAGTTAAATATATTCCTAGGCATTTTATTTTCTTTCTTGCTTTTGTGAAGGGTATTGAGTCTTTGATTTGGTTCTCAGTTTGACTGTTGTTGGTGTATAGGAATGCTACTGATTTCTGTACATTGATTTTATAACCTGAGACATTGCTGAATTTGTTTAGCAATTCTAGTATTCTCATGGCAGAATCTTCGGGTTTTTCTAGATTTAAGATCATATCATCAGCAAAGAGCCATAGTTTGACCTTTTCTGCCCCCATTTTAATGCCCTTGATTTCCTTCTCTTGTCTGATTGATCTGGCTAGGACTTCCAGCACTATGTTGAATAGAAGTGGTGATAGAGGGCAAACTTGTCTGGTTCCAGTTCTAAGCAGCAATGCTTTTAATTTTTCCCCATTCAGTATGATGTTGGCTGTGAGTTTTTTGTATATAGCATTTATCATTTTGAAGTAAGATCAGTATATGCCTATTTTGCTAAGTGTTCTTATTATAAAAGAATGCTGAATTAAAAGAAAGGATGATAATAAGCTCAATCAGGAATGACATAGGAGAAATTACAACTGACACCACAGAAATACAAAATATCATCTCTGAATACTATAAAAATCTCTATACACATAAACTTGAAAATGTGGAGGAAATGGACAAATTCTTAGAAACACATAGTGTTCGTAGGCTCAATCAGGAAGAAACAGAATTACTGAACAGACCAATATCAAGCACCAAAATTGAAACAGTAATAAAAAGCCTTCCAAAAAAAAACTTTGGAACAGATGATTTCACACATGAATTTTACCAGACCTACAAGGAAGCACTAGTTCCTATCTTGCAGAAATTATTCTACAACATCGAGAAGGAAGGAATCTTCCTCAATATGTTTTAAAAAGCTAACATCACCCTGATACCAAAGCCAGGAAAAGACTCAACAAAAAAAGAAAACTATAGACCAATATCCCTTATAAATATAGAAGCAAAAGTTGTCAATAAAATCCTAGCAAATCAAATTCAGCTGCTCATCAAAAATATAATCCATCACGACCAAATGGGCTTCATCCCAGAGATGCAGGGATGGCTCAACATACAAAAATCCATAAGTGTAATTCACCACACAAACAGAAGTAGAAACAAACATCATATGATCATCTCAATAGGTGTAGAAAAAGTATGTGATGAAATTCATAATTTGCTTTTGTACAGTTTGAGTCAAAGTTATAAGCATGCCCTTCACTCAGATAGTGTGCACTGTGTCTGTTAGGTGTGTATTTACCCATACCCTTCTCCCCCTTCCCACCTACTTGATTTCTGTTGAGTTTTACTTCCATACGCATACATAAGTGTTCATCAATTAGTTTTGTTTTATTGAGCCATAAAAAAATAGAAAAGAGTTTTTAAAATAAGAGACATTGAACAATATAATGGAGAAAACCTCTGATAGTAATAAGGTAGAAATATTGAGATATCTTAATATGCTTGTTGTTTTCTTCCAATCTTTCATAGAGCTGCCATTTATGGAGAAATGCAATAAAGACATTTTCTTAGAGGAGAAGAAGCTGAGGATAAGAAGCTCATGAGATCCAAGGGGAGAGTGAGTTACCAAACTCCCCACAGACAGAGCTTAGACCAAAACAAGTCAACTGTGGAGCATGCATGTTCATGTACATGCACTCACACCTGCACATACACACATAGATCATCTGGGGATTTTGTCAAAATACTGTCTCTGATTTAGCAAATCAGGGGTGTGGCTGAGATTCTGTGTTTCTAGCAAATCCCTGAGGGATGCTGTCGCTGCCAGAACAAGGACCACACTTTGAGTTACAAGGGCTTAGACCACTCGGGAAGTGTTTACTCATCATTTGTATTATTGATTTGGGATTTTTTGTTAAATATCAGCTTTCTGGGCTTCCTCTCCATAGGAGGAGAGGCAAAGGATACTGCTGCCTTTGTAAAAAGTAAATCTCTAGAAGATTCTGGCATACACTAAAATTTTAGAGCCACTGACTTAGAGAAATGGATGTATAGCATGCCCCTAGACCACAATTCTCCAATAAATATAGTTTTTTGCCAGTTTTCATGCATCAGGAACAAGGAATGAAAAAACGAAAGAACATATTTTTAATGTCTTATAATAAACATCAGTCACCTATTGGATGTACAATTTACCTGAGTTCACTTAATCCTCATGAATAGTCTATAAGGTGGGAGTCATTATCAATATTTTAGAATCAAAAATAATAGACAATCATTTTTGAGCACTGACTTTGTCCTAGACATGTGTTAAAGGCTTTAAAGGAACCACTGCAAAGAGTAGGCCAACAAAATTTTATTATCTTCTGCTTTTTTACGATTGAAGAAATTGGAGACTTAAAGAGGTTAAATCACTTCAGAGTCTCTCTGGCTTTCTAGGGCCCCAGCCTCATCCACTGCACACAAGGGTCCATCTGAATTGACATCACACAGAAAGCAGCAAGGCCAGGATCCAACCCAGATCATTTTATATTTTATCTTCTTCATTTTTTGCTTTACCTATAATGATTTGGTGAATTGACACATCTTATTTTCCTTTCATTTTGTTATTACTGTTCCATCCTTCACTCATTTTGCTTTGAGGAGAACCAATGAAAAGACACAGGGACTCAGACTGTAACTTTTAACATCTTTACAGTAGTTTAAAGTTTACAGATTGTGTGCACAATAGTTGGGCTGATTTGGTTCCCCAAACCACATGTATCCCCCAAGGTCCAGGAACACTGAGGTCCAGGAAAATGTCATTGATGTATCTGGGATTCAGATTCTAACCTCTTTCCTCCAAATCTGTGAGCATCTATAAGGCCAGTCTTCCAAGGGATGGGAGAGTAGAAAACCAGTGTGGGAGAGTGTGAAAAGCCATCACTGGGGAGTCTGCAGTGCTGTGTTCTCATCCTGGTCCTGACAGAAGTTACACATAACCTCGGGCTATGTGATTTCTCTCTCTGGGTCATAAGATTTTAATTTTAAAGTGAGGATGTAGAAAGGACCAGTTATTTTCAAACAGTATTGGTTCATTTTTATCAAAACCTTTTCTTTAAAAGAAATCTTACAACAGAGCATTAACTCATAAAGGAAATCTTAGAGCAGACATTTAACAACAGGAGCACTGGGAAGCTACACTTTCCATTCTAAGGCAGGGTAAGGGTTGAGTCTCTTTTGTTCTCTAAGTACTAGATCAGTGTCTGACACATTGTAAGTGTTTATTACGTGCTCACTGAATGAATAAGACTCCTTTATAGACTCCTTGGGGCTCAGTAAAGGGACCATTGGAATAGATCTTAAGCTTTCCTGTGGTTCTAAGAGGCCACATTTCTGAGAAACTGAACCCTCTCATAAAAGTTCAGACCAAAAGCAGAGATTTCTCTGAATGTCCCTTCACAAACAAGGCCCTCAGATGTTTCCAGGCAAAGTCATTCCTTCAAGTACAGAATTCTGCAGCACTATTTTTGACATCATGTTGTACATATGCTTGAGAATTGGCTACTTTAGCCTAAGTTCTTTCTCAGGAAAATACCAACTGAATAGCAAAACAAAACAGACAACAACTGGATTTACTTAGTGACATCCTTTTGTTCCCCTTGCCATGATCTCTGTGCACAAATCCCTTTCCTGACTTTTCTGAAAATTTCCTGGATTCTCATGGAACTAATTTTTTTTTATATATTGTCTACAGATCTCATCACGCCACAGCCAAGACTTTATTTTTTGTGTGTTTGGATTTTGAAGAAATGCTTTACTATGACAAAATTTTAAAACACAAAAAAGTAGAAGGAATAGTACAATAAATCCTTATATACTCACAGATTTTACAGTTACCAACAGTTTGTCATAATTACTTATCTATCCTCATTTTCCTTTTTTTTTCTTTCCTTGTGAAAAATTGCAAAGCAAATTCAGACATCCTACTTCACCCCTACTTCAGCATACTGTGAACATTTTGTTTTCCTTTATTTGGGGCCAAAAAGAAAATGTATCTTAAACGTTGGGTAGGAGAATAAACATAGTTCACTTTCACTTATATTTTTAAATGACTTGAGCTATTTAATCAGATAAATTGATGAGTGATCACTCACATTAATCTAAATCTTTTTATAATCTATGCCTCCATGTGTGTATACATATAGTGCTATGCAAAGGCCACTATCCATATTTCCATATTTCTTTATTTAATCCCAGTGATGATTTCCTAAGATAGGAACTACTGATCTCCTTCTTTTATGGATGATAAAACTAAGATAGAAACTGAAGAACATTGGCTTGAGCCCAGAACTTCTGCTATGCAAAGCCTGCCATGTTGCTGCTTAGGAATTAGCATCTGCTTACCATGCACAGGTTTCTTCTCTTCACCTGTAGAACTGCAGTATGTGCTACAAGGACCCTAGACATTACCTGTGGCAACAGTGCTCAGCAGTGGCTAACCATTAGAAACATGATATTTCTAGGTACTTTTGTAGACCATTTTAACCAGGATTTCTGGAGGAAGGCCTCCATTAAAAGTTCCCCAGGTAATAGCCAGGGCTGAGAATCATTAATCTATTCTAGGACAAACTTCTCGTGTTAAGATGAGGAGATTAAGGCCTATTGAAATAAAAGGATGTATTCAATATCTACTAGTTCATTCCTGATAGATTTGGGCTTAGAATCAAGGTATAGGATTCCCCTTTGAATCTCTAAGAAGGCATAGAGAATATTTCTCAGGTCATTTTTGAGAATTCATTCTTTTATCTATTTTTAGGGACTTAACTTCTCAGTTCACTACGGCTTCTAAATCCTCACTGACCATTCTGTTCCCATGCAGATCCCACCTGGCCCCCCGTGCTGATGCCTATGGTGGTTTGGCAGCCTCATTGTGCTTTAGAATTTCACCATGTATGAATAATACTTGACCACATGGGATTAACTTATTTTTGATTAGGCATGCAGTGTGGACTGGAATCTTTGGTTTAGTTCACCAATATGTGTGTTAAGAGGAACGTGGTGGAAATACAGTTCTTCCAAAACAGTGTTTCCTAAATTGATGGTAGTTATACATTAACAGGTTTTGAAATAAATTTGAGTCATGACCAGTAACTAAAAAAAAAAAAAAATCAACTGTCAAATGTAGTACTTAAGGAAATCGGACATTTCATACTTAATGTGCTAATAGCTATTTACAAATGAAGAAAGACTCTAAGGCTCAGAAAGTTTAAATGATTTATAGACAAAATTAATGAATTCTGTTGGGACTAGAACCAAACACTAAACCCAGTGTTGTTTTTTCCACTATGATACCCATTGGATCAATGATTTAATGCAATATCAGTGGAATCTCAGGTTTTCTGGATCTTATTACATAGTATCATTATTTTAATAAAACATTTCAATTAGTACTAAGAAAAAAAGAATAGAATAGAAAAGAAAACGTGAATGTTCATTGTAGATAATAAGTTATGTGTGTGTGTGTGTAGTATATATATGTACATATAAATGTGTGTGTTTAGTATGTATATAGAGTCTCGTATCACTTAATGACGGGAATATGTTCTGAGAAATGCATCATTTGGTGATTTCGTCATTGTGAATACACCATAGAGTGTACTTACACACACCTAGATGGTACAGCCTACTACACATCTAGGCTGCATGGTATATAGCCCATTGCTCCTAGGCTACACCATTGTCATATATGCAGTCTGTCATTGACCAAGACATCTTTATGTGCTGCATGACTCTGTGTGTGTGTGTACTGGGCCGTGATGTTAAGTGCACTTTTTTGGTGGGGTAACAATATCAGAAGAAATTTGAGAACTATTGTTTTAGAAGGTGTTACTAATGATTATAGGATCCACTATTTATTCTCACCTCTGTCTCCCTGCTGTCTTATGCTTTCCCTTATCTTCTTATGCAAACAGCACACACACACACATACACATACACAGTGTTATACTTAAATATAAACATTAAAATAAAAGTATATGAGAGTTTAATTTCAATATTTAGTAATATAACATTGTGTGCAAAAGAATTCTATTCCTCCTAGGAAACTCCAGAGGGCAGATCTGAGAGTGCAATGGATAGAAATCATGAGGCATAAGATTTTGGTGCATGTTACTATATACATAACTTTTGCAGAGAACTGGTCTACCTTACAAATGAATGAGCTTCCTGTCTTTGTACATGCAATGTATCTTAAAATGATCATTAGCCAATGTTGTTATATGTTGGGCTGAATATTTAGGCTACAGCTAAGGTGACTTCCAGTTCTCTGGAGTCTATAGGAAAACATCATTTGTAAAATGCCAGAGGTAAGAAAGAGTGTTGCATACCCTCTAGATCTGTGGTCCCCAAGCCATGGACTGTGGATGGGTACTAGTCCATGGCCTGTTAGGAACCAGGCTACACAGCAGGAAGTGAGTGGCAGGTGAGTGAGCAAAGTTTCATCTGTATTTATAGCCACTCCCCATCATTCATATCACCACCTGAGCTCCATCTCCTATCAGATCAGTGGTGGCATTAGATTCTGATAGGAGCTCAAACCCTACTATAAACTGCCCATCTGAGGGATCTAGGTTGTGCACTCCTTGTGAGAATATAATGCCTAATGATCTGAGGTGGAGCTGAGGCAGTAATGCTAGTGATGCTAGCGCTGGGGAGCAGCTGCAAATACAGATTATCATTAGCAGAGAGGTTTCACTGTATAATAAATGTAACGAGCTTGAATTATCCTAGAACCATCCCTTTCCCCACCAGTCTTTGGAAAAATTGTCTTCCATGAAACCAGTCCCTGGTGCCAAAAAGGTTGGTGACCTCTGCTCTAGATGATTAGATACAAGTAGTATATCTAGAACATAGATTGTGAGGAGTAAGGGCTATAGAATCAAGCAAGGCTGTGCTCATATAAGGTCTTCTAAAACTGATGTGGACATGTTTAATTTTATCATCAGGTCAGTGAGATACATTAAAGAGTTTTAAGCCTAAGCAAAGGTCTAATCAGATTTGTATTTGGAAAGTCTGGTTTGGAGGGGGTGGGTTAGGTGGTGGTTGCCATGGTCCCAATGTGAGTTGGATGGTTGTCTTGGGTGAGGGGAGGAACCTGAACAAATAAGCAAGGGCAAGCCAAGAGGTAGACTCACCAAGACCTGGAATTTGACTGAACACAGAGAACAATGCAGAAGAAAGAACACGTGGCAGCGTGGTTAAAACCCAGGCTCTGGAGTCAGACAATAAAGCCTGCCTCACTCCTGGCACCACTTCTGAGTTTTGTGCCTCTATACAAGTAAACCTTCAGATCCTTCATCTATGAAATGTGAATAGTAACAACAGTTGCTTCATAGAGCATATATAAGAATTTAATAAAGTAATGCATGTAAGTGCTCAAGAGCTATTTTTAATATTGTGGAATGGAAATTGTGTAATTCTTTTTCCAGTTTGTGGGCTCAGTTGTTCTCAGGAAAACATGCCACCATTTTCATAGTCCTACATTAGTGATATCATGGGCATGAGGAGAGAAGTGAGCCACAGTGTTTGGTGTGGACAAAATCAGGTTCCTTTAAGAATTCTGTCTCAACAAGGCTTGACTTTTTCTGGATGTGCTAACCATTATGCATACATCAAATACAGAAGTCAATTAGGATCTCAATGATTTGAATTTACTCCGCTTTTTAAACTTTATTTATTTCTTGCTGTCACACACAGATTTAAATCCCAAATGTTAAGAAAAGCTAATTCTAAACTTCTAGAAGTGAAGAAACAACATATTATTTAGCTTGAAGCCATGACAAAACCTATCTGTTTTAAATCTTTCATTTGCAAATAGGATTTTTTCTCTTGTAGTTTTCTAAACCAAAGGCATTAAACTGCAGCTCTCTGGCAATAAATAAGTGAAAAAAAATACAGATTCCTCCAAAGGCCATTTGGTAAAATTGTAAATAGAATCTTAATTATAATTTGTGCTTATAGACAGAGACCCAAAAACAAACAAAATAAATTGAATTTATTTATTTAACCAATTTTTGTTGGTAGAAAATTAGTGTATCTTTTCGATATTGATCATCTTTGTGTCATCAAATAGTCTGATGAGAAAAGTCCATAAGTCCACATGTGTGTAGAAGAAAAGTGTGGTAGGAACTGCTCCAATTCTCACCTACCTTTTAGACCTCCACTGGCACAGCCCTGATGATCTGGGTCAGAACTATTGCCACAGCCTTGAAACGGATCTTCATGCTCCCAGATCCTGGCTTCGGCAATCCATGGTCCATACTAACAAAAGATTCCTCTAAAATGCAGGTCTTCTCAAATCACATTCCAGGTTAAAGCTCTTTGTGGAAAGCCTGATGTAACCAGGGAGGATGCACCCACTACCTAGCACAATGCACCAAATCCTTCACGTCTGGCCTCCATCTATTACCCTCATCCCAATGTCTTCCCGGAGAGGGTTGTGCTCCACTTATCCACACCAGGGACCATTCTGAGTCTGCTGTAAGTAAGATCCTCCTCTGGAATTTTCTCTCCCCTTCATAACTGGGAACACTCTTATCTTCAAAACCAAGCTTCAACATCTCATTTCCTAGATTTAGATCAGCTGTATTTCCTTAGTCATAAAATACTCTATGGACAGAAGGTACAATGAAGTTATCAATATCTTTAATGTAGTATTATTTTATCAATCATAACAATATGTGTTTATGAGAATTTTCATTTTATTTATATAAGCACATTATGTATTCATTCTGTAGGTAGATTCCAGACATGCAGTTATGCCTGGCTGAATCCCTTATAATGGCTGTAAGGACACCCCATCCCTACCTGTAGCCTACAGGTTGGAAACTCTAGGTTCAGAGAACTGATGCATTAACTCACTGGGCAAAGGGAGAGTTTGAGACCTGTTTTGGACTGAATTGTGTCCCCTCAAATTTCATATGTTGAAGCCCTAACCACCAATGTGATGAGTTTTGGAGATAAGGCCTTTAGGGAGATAATTAAGGTTAAATGAGATCATAAAGATGGAGCCCTAATCAATCGAAAGACTGGTGTCCTTAGAAGAAGAAAGGCACCGGAGATCTCACTCCCTCCACACAAGCACAGAAGAAAGGTCATGTGGGGACTCAGTGAGAAGTTGACCACTTGCAGGCCAGGAAGAAAGCCCTTAGCAGAAACCAGCCCTGCTGGCACCTTGATCATAGATGTCTGGCCTCCAGAACTGTGAGAAAATAAATATCTGTCATACAAGCCATCCAGTCTTTGTGGTAGTTTGTTATGGTGGCCCTAGCAGATGAATTCAGGACTCGTTCAACTTGCTGCCTATCTTCTCTTGACAAATATTAGCTATGATATCTAGCTGGAGCAAGATTGCATCTGATCAAGAGGAAATCTGATTGTGCACTACTCTTTACAACTCCTCTTTCAGTGACATCACAGTGGCAGCTTAAAATCAGTCACAAGAGGAGTATTTACACCATAGAAATGAGCAAACACTACACATCACACTTGCACCCTGGAGAACTGGCTGTTAAGCTTTACCAGAATACCCTTGTTCATTTGTCACTTCTAGGTCTCTCACATTGGTAAAAGCCTCCTATTATATGCTATCATAATCCCATCCTCCTCCCTTTTGTAGCATTTACCTTAGTTGTAATTTGGTGTTCATTTCCTTGAGATAATGTATGCTCACTACTGATTACAGCTCCTAGCACAAAATGTTCAATCTATTCAAATTATTAAATATCTATGTGATTATCTGATTGATGTTTTCTCTTCCCCTCCACAAGCCTGTAAGTTCCACGAAGGTAGGACTACATTTCTCTTCATTCTCAGGACCTGACACAGTACCTGACCTGTGGTGGATAAACAACTACATAGGGATAAAGGCACCAATGTAATCACCATTTTCTGCTGCTGTTAACAGCTCTCTGATCCAATCCACTCCACATTCACCTCCTGCATGAGTGAGGAGGTGTGAAGTTTGCATATTACTTGCACAGGAGGTGGGAGTGAGGGTTCTACTTTGGCCCCTTATGGTTCCATCGCTTCTGTGGTCATAAGCGTTTTTACCTGTCCCTGTTGTTCAGTGAATTATTAATGTGAGGACAGGTTTCCGGAGAGACTAAGTAACCTTTAAAAATATTTAGTGAGTAGGAACAACAAATATATCCTGAGGATTCATTCCTAGAAAATAGACTTAATTAGATACTTAACCATTCACTGAGATCCTCTCCCCTCTATATAATAATCTGCTTTGATTTGGTTACTATGGCTGTCCTCAAGAGTTTTTGTCTGAAGAAAATGCATTTTTCCCATTGTCAGTTCTGACGATGTTACTAAAAGAGAGTTATCAAATATTTTTAGCCCTCATTTTCTCAGTTGATTCATTAGTGGGAATGTGGCTTGAGTGTGGCTTCATTAAGTCTTTTCATTGATGGGAATACATTCACATGAAAACCCAGCCTCCCAACACTGACTTTCATTCGTGACAGACATGCAGTGCTCCCTGCTAGCAAGCCGGATCTGGCATCTTTAATAAGAACATCAGGGTGCTTGGCAGCCAGGACTACACAGTAGAGGCAGCATGCATAGATTTAAAGGTCAGTTCAGGAAAATGAAATTATTTTGTTTTTCAGTGCTTTGTTTTGCAAGCAGGTGATTTGAAGTGTCTCAGATCTTACAGCACAAGGAAGCCAGTGTACACCTTTTAATAATGATGGTGGCCACCCATGACACTGTATTCTTAATATAAATGTATTGCTAGCATGAGAGGCCCCCTGGGATTCTGGAAAGGGCATTTGATTAGAAGTCAGGAGACCTGGTCCTCCATTCTGTCCCTGCTATTAATAATAATGATAATAAAAACAGTTCACACTCCTTGAGTTCTTACATTGTGCTAGACACTTTGTTAAGTGATTTATAAATACGGGGAGGTTGAAGGAGTTGAAACTCTAACTCAGCTATGCAGACAGAATGCAATTTATTTGTTCTATGTTCTAGTCTTCCTGCTAAGCCTCATGCACTGGTGCCTACGAAAAATAACATTTAGTCTAACCTAAATTTAGTCAACTTTTAACCTGTGCTGTCCAATAACGTAGCCACACATATTCCTATTTGAGCATTTTTAAAATTTGGCTAATCCAAATTGACATAGGCTGTAAATATGCAATACACATCAGATTTCCATGACTTTGTCTGAAAAAAGAACATAAATCTATTTAATGATGTTGACATTAATTACATCTTGAGATGATATTTTGATTATTTGGGTTAAAATATACAGTTCAAATTAATTTCACTGCTTCTTTTATTTAATGTGGTTATTAGAAAATTTAAAAATATATGTGCATCCCATCTGCTATTTCTATTGGACATTACAACTTTAAATAAATTCCTTCAGCAGTCTCTCTTGAATGAAGTTTTCTGGGTCTTCTGGGATGACACTTGTCCATCTTCCACTCTTCCCCATATGGCCTTGAGCATGTGGGGAGCTGGGTTGATATATCTTCATGGTGACAAGAGACTTTTGGATCTTCAGACACATGTTTTTTATAATTTTTATTTTTGCTTCTTTTGATATCCCTTTTCCTACCTGGTTGCTGTTCGCCTTGATGGCATTTGAAGCTGATGATAAAAACTTCCTGCCCCATTCCTAAAGTTTTTGAAATGTTTCTCTCTTCTTCCTTACTTTAAACTCTGCACTCTGGAGGGAAATAATTATCAGGTGGGGGCATGGCTGTGTTTTTTCACATTTCCTGATTACATAAACCAGTGACAGGCAGTGACCCAAATCTCCATCAAGTAAGGTTTTTAGCAGGCTCATTTTGGTTTCTCACACTGAACCGTGCCTCCGACTTAGTGTTAGTTGTAAAGTAATAGAAGCTAAAAGCTGGTTTTTCATTACTGTCTCTTTTGTCTTATCTATAATTTTGGTTCAATATTCAAGGAAGATATATGCAGTTTAATGAGCCCCACAAGATCTCCACAGTGGCTGAAGCTTGTGGTTCTTTTAAATGCTGCTCGGGTCTCTGTGTCCATTTGGGTGGAAAGCTGAGGGGATTTCTGGCTTACTCAGCCTCCCTTTGGTACCCACTGGCTGCAAACCTTGATTCTCTGAAACATCTCCATGGAGCTTACTGGCCTGGTGGTCCACTCCTCAGCTCTGTTGATGGGTCCCCATCACCTTTTCTGGCAAGTACCTTGAGAGCTGCTGGATCTTCCCTTGGTGTAAGGGACACCTTGGGAATGAGGGAGACTCATGGAACTATGCAGAAGTCCTTCTGTGCAACCACTCTGCCTTGTCTGATACTTTGAGGCAGCTGTACTCAGCCAGTGGTGCACACAGTAAGTCTTTCTGTGTTTCTCCTACCAGTGTAGCCAAGCAGTGATGGAGTAGGCAGTATGGGGCAGTGGTTAAGAGCAGAGGTCCAGAAACCAGATTTCTTGGATTGGTCCTGGCTTTGCCTCTGATCATGTGATCTATGGCATATTTATTAGTTTCTTTGCATCCTCATCTTCTTTTGAAAATTTGGACAATAACAGCAACTCTTTCCATAGGGTTATTGTGAGAATTAACTCAACAGATGGATATAAAACATGAAAAGCCATATTTGACATATTATAAGTGCTAAGAAAATGTTAGTGATCATAATTACAGTGATGATAATCTTTATTTTTTTTTCCATCATTTAACAGTAAACCTCATGCCTAACTCCCTGACTTAAAGTATTCTACTCTCATTTCTTTCACTAGATACAGATAAAGGGATTTAGCAAATACCTTTTCTCCACAACACATGGTTGCAATAAAACTCAATTTAAAGTGGGGAATGCAGGTGCTTGGGTTTTATATATGTAATAATATAACCCTCTTTGAACAAGCATTATCTAATTTAATATTTATTAGATCTTATAAATTGAGCCCAAATATTTTAACTTGTATTTACCTTTTATAGTTCAGGAAGTAGAGAGTTTATTCATTCATTTATACTTTAATTCACTCAACTGCTCTGAATCAGGGCCGCTATGGATTGCTGTCCTCAGTTATGGATAGATAGTCAGGAACCAAATGGAAATGACCCTAGTTCTCAAATCTCACAAGAATTACAGTTAAATGGAATAAACCACAATAAACAATAATTATGCCACTAACTGTATAATTATAAATCATTATAATACTTTGAATTGTAACATATAATTCAAAGGAAAGAAATACTCATGGTATTATTAGAAAGTATAATAGTGGGTCCTGCTTTATATGGAAGTGAGTGTGGTCAGGGAAAGCCTTTCAAGGGAAATCTGAGAACTGAGCCAGGTGCAGCATTAGTTGGATGAAGAGAATTGGAGAGATGATACCAAGTAGAGGAATAGTGTATTTTAAGGCCCTAAGTCCCCAGAGGGTTGGCACTTTTGAAGAAATGAAAGACAACACAGTATCTTGGTACACTGTGAACAAGGCAGGGAATGCAATGGGATAAAACTCGAGAGGAAATAAAAGGTCAGATCATGCAGGAAATTGTAGTCTTTGGCAAGGAGTTTGAATTTATCCAAAGAACAATGAGAAACCATTGAAGTATTTAAGCAAGAGAAATAGGATATGATGTATGTTTTATATCACCTCTCTAAATGCTAGTTCCTCCATCTATAAAATATAATTTTATTATTATAAAAATGTATAATAATGTTAATGTCTTTGAAAGATGATCAAATAAGATAATGCATGAGTAATCACTCTGAAAGCTGTAAAGTGCTATATAGATATCTTAATCTTGTCACTATGGCTACTGCTCAAAAATCTCTGACGTCATTGGTATAAGGCTTCCATCAATGAGTTTAAAGCCTTTCATCTATTGGCCCCATCTGACCAACACAAACACTTTTATCATGCTCTGCCCCAATATGTTATCTCTGGTCTTCTCCCCATTGTAGCACCTGTTCCTACATCTGGCCTACATTCATGAAGGACCATGGTTCATTTGAAATGTCTTCTTTGTTTTCCTCCATCCGTCCCAATCCAAGTCACATTCTTACTGGTATTTGTTTGGACTCTCTTGGTTGCAAGGGCACAGAAACACTTCACATTGGCTTGGATCACAAAAGGAATTTGTGAATTATATAAGTGAAAAGTCCATGGGGAGGTCTAGTTCCTTCAGACATGAATGGGTCCAAGAACTCATGAAACCAAGTTAGGAATTTGTGTTTTGGTTTCCGTCCCTCAGTTTCTCCCATGAATTGTCAAAATGATCATTCACGGCTCCAGCCTTCATCCTACCAACTGAGCTCCTCCATTGGAAAGAGGATTTCTCTTTCTCAAATGATTTAGCAAAATTCTCATGTTTTTTTTATTGATGTAAATTTATTATACACCTTGAACAAACCTATGTATTAATAATTATGATTAGCCAAACCTCAGATCAGAACTCACCCCATAGATTGGGGGTGCTAGATGGGGGTTGGTCCCCCTCCAAACCAAATGGACAAATTGGGATTAGGGGCAGTTTCCAACAACAAAAATGAAATTGGGAAATTGACACTGAGCAGGCAAAAAGAAAAGAAAAGAAAAACATCCACCCAGATATCCACTATAATGATACAACTCATGTCCTGTGTCCTCCATGATGCCTGCCTGTATGACTTCAGGCAATAATTATCTTTTTCCTTCCTGACTCTTCTTCATACTTGCTCTCTGGAGCATACATATGTGGCTCTTGATATTCCATTCTGCACTTTATTACAATCATAAAATTTTTATTGCTTGATTAGACCTTGGTGGTAATCTAGTCCTAGAGATGTGAAAGCCCAGAAGGAAAAATAATAAATTTTGGATTAGTTTGGAAATATTTCTTCAGGACTTTTTGGGTTATATCTGGAAGGAGGGGCGAAGGATACAAAAACTTCTTTAAAAAATAACCCAGTGCTCTTAAATCCCAGAAATTTTCTATTATTTTTCTTATCCATAAAAATCTAAATATGTCAATCATGACAATTTTATGAGCACACTAAGTAATGCATGATGTAATTTTACATTTCTAAACCAACAGTATGTCTTTTGATCTGGAAAGTATGCATGTATTTCTTCTCTCATCTATATATGCATGTATATTTATTTTTTTAGTTTTTTGCCTTTAAACTTTTCTATTCTTCTGATTTCACAGATGGGAAAAGAATAACAAGATAGACACACCTGGGTGTTAGCACTTGCTCTAACACTAAATAATTCCAAGTGTCCCAGAAGCATATTTACCCCCTAAGCCTTGGTGTTCTCACTCGCAAAGTAGAGCTAATGAGACTTATTCAATAGGGTGATTATAAAATTTAAATGAAGTAGTACATATAAAGTACCAAGAAAATTCCCTAGCATATAGAAATCCATTTATTTCTTTATTATTGTTTTCACCAAGTATTTCCTCAAGGGCTTACTTGGCAATCAGGTATTATTCTAGGCACTGGGGATGCATTGATATTACCAATAGCACGAAAAATTCTGCCCTCATGAAACTTACTTGATTGTGAGAAGTTGACCAGTGAATGGTTTGATAATTGTATTTTTAATTTTTATGTTTCTTTTAAAGTTTTTAATTATTGTGGGTACTAATAGTTGTATATCATTATAGGTTATATATGAGGTTTTGATACAGGCATACAATGTGAGTTAATCAAATTAAAGTAATTGAGGTACCCATAGCCTCAGGCATTTATCATTTCTTTGTGCTAGGAATATTTCAGTACTCTTTTAGTTTTTTAAAGTATACTCTAACTTATTCTTGATTATACTTTGTTATGCTATTAAATTATATTAATTCTGTCTATTTATCTATATTTTTGCATTCATTAACCATCCCCACTTTATCCCTTCTCCCTGCTACCCTTCCAAACCTCTGGTAACCATCATTCTACTCTCTGTCTCCATGAGATCAATTGTTTTTATTATTTAGCTCCCACATATAAGTGAGAACATGTGAGATTTTCCTTTCTGTGCTTGGCTTATTTTACTTAACATAATGTTGTCGAGTTCCATCCATATTGTTGCAAATGGCAGGATTTCATTCTTTTTGTGGCTATATAATATTCCATTGCATAAGAGTACCACAATGTCTTTATCCATTCATCTGTTGATGAACACTTAGGCAGATTCCAAAACTTGGCTATTGTGAATAGTGCTATAATAAACATGGGAGTTATGATATCTTTTCAATATACTGAATTCCCCTCCTTTAGATATATACTCAGCAGTGGGATTGATGGAGCACATGGTAGTTCTATTTTCATTTTTTTGAGGAGCCTCCATACTGTTCTCCATAGTGGTGGCACTAATTTACATTCCCATCCACAGTGTACAAGGGTTCCTGACTCTCTACATCCTCACCAGCATTTGTTATTGTCTGTCTTTTTGATAAAAACCATTTTAACTGGGGTGAGATGGCATCTCATTGAGTTTTGATTTGCATTTCTCTGAGGACTAATGATGCTGAGCATTTTTTCATATACCTGTTGGCCATTTGTATGTCTTCTTTTGAGAAATGTCTATTTAGATCCTTTGCCCATTTTTAATCATATTATTTTATTTTGTTTCCCTATTAAGTTGTTGAAACTCCTTATATATTCTAGTTATTAATCTCTGGTTAGAGGGGTAGTTTGTGAATATTTTCTCCCATTATATAGATGGTCTCATTGCTTTGTTGATTGTTTCCTTTGCTGTAAAGAAGTATTTTAGCATGATGTGTTCCCATTTGTCCAGTTTTGTTTTGGTTGCCTGTACTTTGAGGGTATTACTCAATTAGTCCTTGCCCAAACCAATGCCTTGAAGCATTTCCCCAATGTTTTCTTTTCGAAGTTTCATAGTTTCAGTCTTAGATATAAGTCTTTAATACACTTTGATTTCATTTTTGTATATGGTGAGAGATAAGTGTCTAGTTTAATTCTTCTGCATATGGATATCCAGTTTTCCTAGCACCACTTATTGAAGAGACTGTCCTTTTCCCCACTGTATGTTCTTGGCAACTGTGTCAAAGACGAGTTCACTATAGATGTTTGAATTTATTTCTGTATTCTCTATTCTGTTCCATTGGTCTATGTGTCTGTTTTTATGCCAGTTTCATGTTGTTTCAGTTACTCCAGCTTTGTAGTATAATTTGAAGTCAGGTAATATGATTCCTCCAGTTTTATTCTTTTTGCTCAGGATGGCTTTGGATACCCTTGGTCTCTTGTGGTTCCATATAAATTTTAGCATTTTTTTCTTATTTCTGTGAAGAATGTCATCAGTATTTTTGATGGCAATTGCGCTGAATCTGTAGATTGCTTTGAGTAGTATGAGCATTTTAACAATATTGATTCTTCCAATCAGTGAGCATGGAATATCTTTTCATTTGTTGTGTCCTATTCAATTTCATTCATCAATGTTTCTTTAATTTTCATTATAGAGATTGTTCACTTCTTTGGTTAAGTTTATTCCTAGGTATTTTATTTTATTTGTAGCTATTATAAATAGGATTACTTTCTTGGTTTCCTTTACAGAATGTTTACTATTGGCATATAAAAATGCTACTAATTTTTGTATGTTGATTTTGTAGTCTGCAACTTTAGTGAATTTATTTATCAGTTCTCTCTAGATACAAGATAATATCATCTGCAAACAGGAATAATTTGAATTCTTTTCCAATTTGGATACCCTTTTTTTCTTTGTTTTGACTGATTGCTCTAGCTAGAACTTCCAATGCCGTGTTGAATGGTAGTGGTGAAACTAGGCATCATCTTCTTATTCTAGATTTAGAGGAAAGGCTTTCAGTTTTTCCTCATTTGGTATGGTACCAGCTATGGGTCTGTCACTTATGGCTGTTATCGTGTTGAAGTAAGTTACTTCTATACAAAGGTTTTTGAGAGTTTTTATCATGAAGGGTTATTGAATTTTATCAAATGCTTTATCAGTATCAGTTGAAATGGTCACATGGTTTTTATCCTTCATTCTGTTGAGATATCACACTGATTAATTTGTGTATGTTGAACCATCCTTGCATCACTGAGATGAATCCCACTTGGTCATGATGAATAATCTTTTTAATGTGTTGTTGAATTTGGTTTACTAGTATTTTGTTGAGCATTTTTGCATCTGTTTTCATAAGAGATATTGGTGTATAGTTTTCTTGTTTTGGTGTGTCTTTGTCTGATTTTGGTACTAAAAGCATGAGTTTGGGAGTATTTCTTCCTCCTCAACATTTTGAAATAGTTTAAGTGGGATTGGTTTATTTCTTCTTTGAATGCTTGGTAGAATTCAGCAGTGAAGCCACTAGGTGCTGGACTTTTCTTTGATAGGAGACATTTTAGCATTGCTTCTCTCTAGTTATTTGTTATTGGTTTATTCAGGTTTTGGATTTCTTCCTGGTTCAATCTTGGTAGGTTGTATATGTCTAGGAATTTGTTCATTTCTTCTGGGTTTTCTGATTTATTTGGCATATAGTTACTCATAGTAGTCTCATGATCCATTGGGTTTCTGCAGTATCAGTTGTAATGTCTACTTTTTTATCTCTGCTTTTTGTGTATGTGTATGTGTTTGGGTCCTTTCTCTTTTTTTTCTTAGTTTGGCTAAAGGTGTGTCAATTTTGTTTACTTTTTCAAACAAATAACTTTTTGTTTTGTTGATCTTTTCTATCTTTTTTAATTCAATTCCATTTATTTCTGTTCTGGTCTTTATTATCACTTTTTTCCTACTAATTTTGGGTTTGGTTTACTCTTGTTTTTCTTGTTCTTTGAAATGCATCTTTAGGTTGTTTATTTGAAGCTTTTATGCTTTTTTGATGTGGGCACTTATTGCTATAAATTTTCCTCTTATTACTGCTTTTGCTGTATCCCATAAATTTTGACATGTTGTGTTTTCATTTGTTTTGAGAATTTTTTTTTATTTCCTTCTTAATCTCTTCATTGAAACACTGGTTATTCGGGAGTATATTGTTTAATTTCCATGTGTTTGTATATTTTCCAGTGTTTTTCTTGTTAGAGATTTCTAGTTTTATTCTATTGTATCAGAGAAAATAATTAGTATGAATTCAATTCTTTTGAACTTTTAAAGACTTGTTTTGTGGCCTAACATATGGTTTCTCCTTGAGAATGATCCATGGGTTGATGAGAAGAATGTGTACTCTGAAGTTATTGGATGAAACATTCTGTAAATAGCTATTAGGTCCATTTGATCTTTAGTACAGACTAAACTCAATGTTTCTTTGTTGATTTTCTGTCTGGATGATCTGTCTAATGCTGAAAGTGGAGTGCTGAGGTGTGATTATTCTCTTAAGGTCTATCTCTGTTTTTAGCTCTGATAATATTTGCTGTATATATCTGGGTGCTCCAGTGTTGGATGCATATGTATTTAGAATTATGATATCCTCTTACTGAATTGACCCATTCATTGTTATATACATTTATTGTTATATTTATTGTTATATAGTGACCTTTTTGGTCTCTTTTTATGGTTTTTGTCTTGAAATCAATTTTATTTGATAGATGTATAGCTACTCTTGCTCTTTTTTAGTTTGCATTTGCATGGAATATCTTTTTCCATCCCTTTATTTTCAGTCTACAGGTGTCATAGGTGAAGTTGGTGTCTTGCAGACAACATAAATTGTCTCTTGTTTTTTTATTCATTGAGCCACTTCATGTCTTTTGATTGAAGAGTTTAGTCCATTTCCATTCAGTGTTATTATTGATAGATAAGGAATTAATCTTGCCATGTTGTTATTTGATTTCTGATTGTCTTGTAGTTTTCTATTTCTTCCTTCCTTCCTCTCTTCTTTGTTAGAAGGCTGTAACATGTTTGTAAGCAGAGTTGTCATATGTTTAAAATAATTGGTTACAAAATGTCTTTTGCAAGCCTCATGGTGGCCTCAAATAAAAAAACCTACAATAGATGCACAAAAAATAAAAAGCAAATAATTAAATCACACTACACAGAGAAAAAATCACTTTTCTTGGCAAAACATTCAAAGCAGATAGTATGATCACTCAACTGATTTTTGGTTCTTCTGAATGTGTTTGCTTGTGTGGATAGTTGTTGAATTGGCATTTGTGCAGAGGAATGATCACTTGAGGTTTCTATTTGGCCATCTTGCTGCACCCTTCCTCCCCCACGAATATTATTTTCTCCAAATTCAAGCACCCTTTTTCCAATGTCACATGGTTCATTAGTAGCTCCTAGGACTAGAACCTAGCATTAGCACCTAGTTGTACTGAATCCCAGGCAAGTTGTACTGACAAGTAAAAGTCAGTGTTGGTTTTACAGGTACCTAAGTAGGGTGCTTCAAGGGTATCATCATAATTTGGGGGCGGAGGGGATCAAACTTATAGAGAAAAACTAGTTGAGTTGAAAGGGCTGTACCAGGATTTAAAGCATCCACCCTATAATTGTTATGTCTCCTTTGCTCCTAGCTAACTCTGAGTCTTTTCCCTTTTCTAATTAGGATCTGCCATTCTAGGCCTCCATTTTCCTCAGCTTTAAATGAGAGATTTGAACTAGACATATGCACATCTAACATTTATGTTTCTAATTACAAAACTTCTCTTTAAATATTCATTAGTTCATTCATGTATTCCTTTATTTAATAGTTAATTGAATTGCCTTCTCTATGAAGGGCATTTTGGTAGGCATTTGGAATACCAAAGAAGAGAAAAAGCATGACTACAACTTTCTTAGAGTATACATTTTAATTAAGGAGATGAGCAAGTATGTAATAAATAATAGTATAATGTGAAGAATGCTATAGTATAAATGTTAAGAAAAGTCTATTGTACTGAAATAGAAACTGGGCTTAGTTACATTTGGAAGGATGGTGGGGAAAGACTTGATGAAAGAGATGACATTCAAATTTGGACTTCGATGGACATTGATGGATAAAATTTTGACAGGTAAAAAATTGGAGAAGGAGAATCTGGTAAAAACCACCAAAGTCTATGTCATCTTACAGTAATAGCTTAGTAATTGGTTTGGTCAGATAATATTGTACTTTAAAATGAGTGACAGTCATCAAGTTAGAGATGTAAGGTGAAGTCTGACTATAGAGAATTTAGAGTATCAGATTTAGGAATTTGAACTTTGTCCAGTAGGCAGTGGTTAACTATTGAAATATTTTTAGGTAGAGAGGCAACATGTTTAAACCTCTACTTTGAAGAAGTAGAATTCTGATGGTGAATTTGTTGATGAATTGCAGGACATTCAAATGGAAGTCCAATGAGAAGGCAATAAATGTCTCAAGTAGGGCAGTGAGAATTAAAATGAGGAAGTGAAGTAGGTAGTGATACAATTAAGAACAGCTTGATAGGCTTTAGTAACCAATTGGGTATAAGGGCAAAGGATTGGGAAAAGCTGGAAATAAGTATGTTAGTTCCAGCTTAGGAAACTCGATATTATTAATCACACAGAGAGACAGGAGCCAACTTTGCAGGAAAGATGAAGGGTTCTGGTTTGGAGCTGCTGAGTTTAGAACTACAGAGCTGTCTCAGCTGTGTAGTGCATCTTCAAAGTCCCCACACTGACCCTGTACCCGGGGGGATTGCTTAGTATCATCCTGGAGAGGTATGCCCAAACAGATTGCCATAACTGGGGGTACTGGAGTAAGTATCGAACCCTATGGCACATAATCAAGAGGATTGTTGAGGAGGGGATGTGCATGGAGGAAGAACAAAGAAACAGTATGGAAGGACTGGCTAGGCAAAGTCCAGACAGATATCATGACATGGGGTCAAGTTCTGAGGCTGGACATCCTGAATTCCTAGTGGGATGCTTTAGTGGGCAGGTTGGGCTCACTTAAAGGGTCAGGATGTGATGGATAATTTAATGATCTTTCCTTTTTATGCTATTGTCTTAGTCTGTTTGTGTTGCTAGAAAGGAATACCCAAGGCTGGGTAATTTATAAAGAAAAGAGGTTCCCTTGGTGCATGGCTCCGCAGACTGCACAAGAAGTATGGCACCAGCATCAGTTTCTGAGCAGAGCCTCAGGCTGCTTCCACTCACGGCAGAAGGAAAAGGGGAGCTGGCAGATCACATAGTGAGAAAGGGAGCAAGAGAGAAGGGGAAGAAGGTGCCAGGCTCTTTTCAACAATCAGAACTCACTGACTACCACATGGACTGCACCAAGCCTGTCACCAGGGATCTGCCCCTAAGACAAAAACACCTCTCCCCAGGCCCCAGCTCCAACACTGAGGATCAGATTTTGGCATGAGATTTGGAGAGGACAAATATCCAGACTGTATCAGCTATAAAGGACAAACACACACTCACATTGGCTAAACCAAAAAGGAAAATTTGGGGATCAAGTTATCATGTCTGCCTTCTTTTACATTGGTTTCGTCAAAATCCTGCTCATCTAGTGGTGGTAAGAGGACTTCAAGCCTTATACTTCTCACCCCCCAGACTGGAAGAGAGGAGGGAGCTGCTTTCTTGCAATAGCCACAGCATGTCAGAGGCTCTAACCTGGTTATGAATCCACACTGAATCAGTTGCTATGGCCAGAGGCATGGGATGTGCTGCTTGCCTCAGGCCAATTGGGATCCACTTCTGGAAGTAGGGTGAATGCACCTGAAACACACTGGATAAGACTGGGTGGGCATGGATTCTCAAAGTAAAATAGTGAAAAAAAAAATGCAAGGAAGGTAAAGAAATACTGCAATTCATTAGTCTAATTGATCTAATTCTTACTTATTTCATAAAAATGCTGACCATAAAGAAAGAGTATTTTTATTTCTCCTTTTTTTCCCTTAGAAAAAGAAGATTGAGACAAACATGGATCGTCACAGTTGTCAAGCCAACATGCATAAGCAAAACTCAAATTTAAAACACCCAGAAAACAATACGCCATCAGCTGAGGTTGCTGGTAATTTGAAATGCTAGAGACAGGGTTTACTCTGGCTTTTTAGTGGCTTTCAAAGCTCTGTGGCCACCTCTGGTCTCTATCCAAGATTGTACTCCATTGTTCCAGGTTTACTTTAGTTTCTAGGAAAAATATCATTGGCCCAAATATTTTTATTGTTCAACTGACCACAATAGCAATGACATTTGATGTAATTTTTTTTCTTGGATTTGTTTCAAACCATCAGCCTTCCATCAACACATTTTGTCTATGAAAACAAAATCACAGTTTTTGCCCTCTAAATTTTTATGAAGGTTTTCTTCTCTGGGGATGGTATATTCAAAGTTACCAGATGTGCAAATGCAGCCTCAGGCTAATTCTGTGGTCCCATTATAATCGGACTTCCTGTTTTGACAACTATCTGCCCATACAAAGAACAGGTAGCATCTTGAAGTGAATGCACTGTAACCATTTCTAATGAAAACTTCCAGGTGCAGCAACTGACAGCTCTAACTCAATGGAGAAAATGACAGCATCAGCAGCTTAGAGAGTCACCCCATAAATCTGCTGTCCCACTTTTGGTATACAGATTTTAATTTAGACTTGATTTATTAGAAATTTTCTGAGCCACTGTGAAATTAAGCATGGACTAAAATGCCTCCCATCAGAGAATTAATGTCAGAATCAACGGTGATGTAACATAGTGAAAATGATCTCAAATACAGGGAAAAAATGCCTTATTTAAAATCAAGAGAACTTATTTCTAATTCATAGGTGGGCCCCGAGCAGCTGTGTGGCCTTGGACGATGTTCTTGTAAGGCCTCACGTTCTTTACTTATAAAATAAAGGGCTGAATTTGACGTGACTCCAGTTCTAGCAATCTATTCTGCTTCTGCTTCTTTTATTAATAAGCTAAGGAAAAAAGGAGATAGAAAGGAATGATACCAACAAATCATCCCAGAGTGTATTCAACCCTCACCACAAGGATTAAACATTTTAAGAAGTTGCAACAGAAAGGAGGGAAAAAAATGTACTTTATTTTAACTCAGTTGCTTAATTTCACTCAGGAACTTCTAATGGCATTTACTTAGACCTAACTAGCTAAAGTATGTGGATGTTTAATTCTATTTCAGAAGATCTCAAGGTTTTTGTTCCATATTAGCACAGCTGTGGGGTAACACTGCTAACCTAGCTTCACTCCGACATGTATATTTGATGGCTGGGCCACCCTATAAGGATACACCATAATCTCAGGGACTAGGAACTGCAGTGGGTATAGAGATGTGCCACCCCAAACCAGCTACCTAATGTGCAGGACACACTGCAAAATAAAAATGTGGGATTTCTTATTTAAAAGTTATTAAAAACTTCAGGACAGAAATAGCAGAACATTGAACCAAACATGGGTCCCTGTAAGCACAGGGCCCTGAGTGACAGCAGAGTTCACGTGCCCATAAAGCAGGTGCCACCCAGATTGCTCCTTCAAGGAAGGACCTGCTGCTTCAGCTTCAAGGAATGCAATCAGAATCAGTGTTCAGCTGTCAGCCCCTGAGAACAGCCTGGGCTGTAAAGAGCCAGCTTGCTCAAGGACACCAGAACTTCGGGGAGGATTATATCCAACTGATTGGCATAGATAAAAAAAGACTGATCATTTTAGCCCTGTGCATGATGGGCCATTTCAGCTGCAGACTTTCTCATGGGTCCACTGAGACTCTCTGGTCTGCATCAGTTTTCCTGCTCATTTCACCCAGTTCTGCTTTCCCCACCTCTGCCACAGGTGTTGCTCCTGTGGGGAGGGGACTCCCTGCACACTAAATTCTGTTTCAGAGTCTGCTTTTGAAGAGCTTGTGTTGGGACAGGATTCTTCAAATTATTATTACTTTTAACAAAAGAATTTTGAACACAATGTATTTTTTTAATTAAAAACATCCATGCAAAAAGGAAATACACAAAGAGAAAATAAGAACAAAATCGCCCAAATGTTCACACCCAGCAAGGATCACTATTTGTGTTAGTTAATCCTTATTTCAGGTTTTCTGTGTTTTTGCTCAGATGGGGGTGGGGTCTGATGACTTCACAGAGAAATAGATATACACAGAGATAAATGGAAATAAAGTTAGCGTGAGGACTAAATAACGCCACGTACTGAATCTACACAAGGATTCAAAACAATGTGAGGCATATAAGTGATAAGTTTCCCAGTATCCTTTTTGTTTCCTCTTTTCCTGTACCTGTATTGCAATTTTAATCCTATCATATCCCCTTCTCTCATTGCCAGTATCACTGGATGTTCACACATAAATGAGGCATCAGAGAGAAGTTCAGAAAGCAAAAGGGAGAGAGGACAAAAAGGCACTAAGTTTCCAGGTAGATGCTATTTTAGTGGTAGCTCTTTTACTATAAGATGTAACATCAATTGCTCATATGTGTTATTTGTAATAACAATTGATAGTTTAAGGCTAAAGTCTTTGAGGAGGAAAGGATTTTAAAATGGCCATTGATGACATTGGCAAGCTGAGAACACATAACAACCTGCAAAACCATAATAGAAACAGAAATATAATTCAGAATTCTCCTTTTCTTGGAAATTTTCTTCACTGAGCTGAACATAAAAGCATAAAAAAAAACCCCTATCAGATTGGATATTTGTTGCAAGGATCTATGCCACCCTAATGTACCAAATTTCTTTGTGAGCATTAAAACACTAAAGAATATTGGGAATCTTGGTTTCTATTAAGTGAATCCTCCTCCAGAGTTTTGGGGTTGGCTGAAATGAGCATGTGGATCACCACTCCACTGGCTTTAGAGGTCCTTGCTGACAATTTGTGATTGTCACAAAAACCCAACACACACCAAGCAATACCAACAGCAAGTCTGAATTAGAAAAGAGATTAAACTAGTCAAAAGGAATGTGTGTTCATCTAGAATACAGACATCATTTTTAAACAAGGCAAACAAAATATTTTTCTTTTCACCCAGATGATGTATTGGGAAAATACTCTGCCAGATTTATGTTTAAAGATAAGAATAGTGTTTCTGGAGCCACAAACTCAAAATATCCTCAGTAAAAGCACAGAGGTAGTGTGGGAATTATCTGTAAATAAACTTGGCAGCTCCTGAGTGAAGCTTGGAAGGTCCAAGACCACCAGAATTTCAGACCATAGTAAATCATAAGTGGGCAGTGATTGTGCTAATAACTGAAGCTATGCATCATGGAGCCACATGGAAGTAATGTGAATCCTGGCTCTGCCACATTCCATCTGAAAAGGTATGCACAAGTCACTTAACCTCTCTACACCACAAATGCCTTTTTTCTGAGTAGTGAAGTGATGAAGACAGCCACACTGAGTGCTACTGCAAGGGTCGTTTGAGATAATGTATGTAAGGCGCTGGTGCAGAACAGGCACACACCACATGGCAGCTATTTTCCTTCACGGCATCATCTTCCAGACTTCTGTCGCACACAGGAAAAAGGGAGAACAAGATGGAAACAGCAAGCTCCTAAGAAACACGACATTGGAAGCTCTGTAAGCTCTGTAAGGACACAAAGGCCAATGTGAGATGCAAAATGATCCAGGGAGAAATGAAGGACATAAAACTGGATGCTTAAAAGGCAGAAGAAAGCATTTGATCTAAATAAAAGCGTGCATAAGAAAAAATCATTTATAAAGGTGCAGCACTGCACAAATATTACCAAGGGTGTGAGTTTAAAGTTCACTTGTAAAGAGAGCATGTCAACAAGGTCAAGAATGTCAACAACAGCTTGGACATTAATAAGAGCATATTATGTATTATGTTTTATTATGTATAGGTATTTTGCTATATGCTTGCCATAGACATCTTATTTTGTATTTGTAAGAACTCTGTACACAATGCTGCTATTACTATTATTATTAATACCATTTTACAGATGTGTAAATCAAGGCAAAGGAAGGTTCTGCTCAAAGTCTCATAACTAGAAAATGCTGGAGTCAAATTGTCAACTCAAGCAGTCTGATTCCAGAGCCCCAACTCTCCAACCTTTAGCCTTAAAGCTTGTGGAATAGAATGGACTTTTCAGTTATTGTGAACCTGCTTTGAATCCTATCGCTACTACATGTTAGCTGTGTGCTTCTTGGCAAATTACTCAATCTCTCCAAACTGTTGTTTCTTTATTAAATAGGAAAAATAGCAATCCCTTCCTTACCACTATTAATGGCGGCTACCATTGTTAGTGTTCTTATAAATGTAGAAAAAGTTTACTTGTTTTGTTGTTGCTTTTCTTGTCTTTTAAGGAAATAAAATCATAACATCTTTCAAGCAGAAAGGACCTTTTTTTGGTCCAGTACTTCTTAGTTGCTTCCCCACTTCTAAAATATTTGCATTTACATGCATTCCTTGTATTTTCATTTAATTGTTGTTTTCCTTTAACTTGAACAACTTCAATAATTTAAATACCCACTCTAGTCTCATCCCAAGCAATCATATCGGTGAAATCACAGAGCCGATAAGATGCTTTGCTTTTACTCCAATCCATATTAAAATAAACAAGTATCTATCAGAATTTAAAATTTTCAGCTCTGTCCTGACTAGATTGGCTTGTGTGCTCTCTGTGGTATGGGCACCACACTGTGGAAAATGCTATCTATTTAACACTCAAATGAGAGCACTGAGACTCAGGAATAACGTGCTCCATGTCACGCAGAAAACTCTTAGCTAAGCTGGAAACCACATCTCCCAAAGGCTCACTCAACTATACAAGATGGCAGGCATTTCTGTCCCTCAAAACCAAATCTGCAGGTCCATGGGTGAGTCTGTTCAGAGAATAAGTGTGCGTTGTCCTATCAGTCCATTCAAGAGAAGCAACTCAGTGTTGTGAACTATGGCTTTAATAATTCTCCATGTAAGTCCTGTATCTTTCTTCTTGTTGAAAATCATGCCAAAGTTTTCACAAACCAGGCTTTGAATGGTTGGCAGTTTGGTCAAGTTACATACTTTGGTGTTGTCCAGAAGAAAGTGTTCTGGATAATGTTCCTTTCCTACTAAAGGAAGGTTTTCAACATTCTCACTGAAATGTTACTGAATTGAAATACTTTTCTGTTCATTATTTCAACAAGAAAGACACTGTTTGCTTCTTGATGTTGAAATAGTCAATAAATATGCTGCTACTATTATACATGTTAAGATCATACTCATTCTGTGGAATGTCCAAAGGTGATGGTATTTTTCAGATTCAGATGAATATATTCACAGTTCTGTTTCTATTCCACACTCTGCATATGGTCTTGTAAATGTTTGGCAGATCGATTCCAAGAGTGGTGACAGAGCTCAAGGTTTGTAACAGCAAAATCAGTTCTGATACTTACTAACTATGTGACCTTGGGCAATGTACTTAGCTCACCTGAACTTCATTTTATCCCTATGGAAAATGAAGATAATAATAATGCTTGTTCAATGAAACTACACAGATGTTGTGAGGATGAAATACAAATATGTATAGGGAAATCATCTATCAAAGGTATAGCACTGCACAGATGTTACCAATGGTGATATTTTGGAGTTCAATTATAAAATTGGCATGTATTTTAGCAAACTTTTGAAGTGTGACAAATAATGGATTAAAAAAAAACAAAGGTATGTGAACTATGGTCTGTCATTTCTCTTCTAGAAATTAAGGTATTGGTTGTCCCCAAACTTTATTATTATCATTATCATTATTATTGGGTTTATGAGCATATCCTGAATCAGAGAGAGAGGGATATCTGAAGAATTCTTTTGTTACTTATTTCAGAATAATAAGATTGGTAAAGTCATTAAACTGTTTTAGGGTAATGGGGTTATCATCATACTTAAAAAATGGTAAGATACTACTCTTTTAAAATTAATTTTAATTTTTGTCGAGTAATTCCTGTGAATAGTGAAGCTAATTAGATTTAAAAGGCTGTAAGTGAAATATAGTAGGAACTTTGTTCATCCCATTCTACCTAAAAATCCTCCCCTAAGAAGTACCCACTTTATTCTCTTAAAGCCATTATTTTTAGTATTAATCTTTAAAACTCTAAATATGTTTATACTTCTTGTTCTTCATATATTAATTGCAAGTATTATCTATTGACTTGGTATGATGACAGTTCAGCATTTAGTTCTTTTAGACCTTTATTCCCTCCCTACATTCTTCTAAATAACTGTGGTGGATTAAAGAAGGCTGCAAGTTCTGCAACATGCCTTTCATTGAAAGGTGGTATCTGCTCTCCTGCCCTTGAACATGAACTTGTCTATGAATGCTTTGATCATTGGAGTGTGGCAGAAGCAATGTTATGCCAGTTTTGGGTCTAGACTTTAAGAGAACTGGTAGCTTCTACCTTGGTCCTTTTGGAGTCCCGAGCCACCATTTTGAAAACCCAGCTCCTCTGATGATAGGACTATGTGAAAAGACCTTCAGATTACGTGGAAGGTGGGGGCAGCCTATTTCAGCCTTGCAGCCATCCCCACTAAGACACTGGTCATATGAGGGAAGCCATCTTGGACCCTTTAGACCAGCCCAGACTCTAGGTGAATGCTACCAAGTGACATCATGTCAGAAAAACAACTCAGCCAATTCCTGCCTGAATTCTTAACCTACAAAATCTTGATCTATTGTAAAACATTAGTTGTTTTAATGTACTAAATTTTGGAGAGGCTTGCAATAGATAACTGAAATAGAATCTGGCTCCTATTTTAAGAAACCTAAATCACGTAGGTATGTTCAACCACCAAAAGATACTCAAAATAAGAAATGCCACAGGGTAAAGATCGAATCTCTGGCAGAAATACATAGTTTCAGGGCACAGAAGTAGGGTGTGGCTATAATACACCTTATCAATATTTCAGAAAGATTTATGGGCATGTCTTGCAGACTGTCTTTGCTAGACAAGAAGATTTTGAAGAATTTTACAGGTATTGCCCCATAGCAACTTAGCAGACAAACCAAGCTAGAGAAGAGCCATTGTCAGAGAGATATATGAGTGTGAATATGGTCTATTGTAGTGAATTCCAAGAAGAGTCAAATGAAATTCATGAAGTTTTTAAAAACTAGTTGATTGATGTATATACTACCAGCTTTGAGTGAAAGGGATAGAGAGAGCTCAGAAGAAGAGCTCTCAGGTTCTCCAATCTCTCCGCAGGAGTCAGACTGAAATGTAGGCTATCTAGTAATTTCTTATGGAAAATGAAAGGTGATTCATGGTAGAACCCACAACCCAGAAAGCTGAGGTTAGAGCCACAGAGAATTTTCCCAAGAAGTAGGACTGGAATGGAATAAAGAAACTGTCAATGTGTATCCAGCTAGACTTCAAAATATCTCTGGACTAGTGACTACAACATGCCCTTTCGTTTCCCCCTTTTTAAACAGGAATGCCTCTGATAGGTATTCTGTCTCTGTTCCAGCATTGTATATTGGATGTGTAGGGGCCACATAACCATATCTTTAGTCCCAAGTCTTTAGACTGAGATAAATTGTGCTCAAAGAACTAACTATACCTGAAGAGCCTCTGCTACTCCTGGTTATGACTTACATGACAAGGTCTTGCCTTTGAACTAATGTTGGAATGGAATAGGATGCTACTTAGTAAGTCTGGGGAGAGATTTATGAGGAATGCAAATGACTTTTGGTCAGAGGGTGGACTGTGGATGATTAAAAATGGCCACAGATTTTGTGACACTCCTCCCTGTGAGAGATGAGGTTTGATTCTCTCCTCTTGAACCAGGGATGAGCTGTGACTGCTTTGGCCAAAAGAGCATAGAGGAAGTGGTGCTATGCTAGTCTGGGCCAAGCAGTTAAGAAGACTGAAAGCTTTTGCCTTAGTTATCTGGGGCACTAAATCCACACTATTAAACCATGTAGAGTGGTCCTGAAAGAACATAGAAAAAGAGAAGTTTCCGGCTAAGTTCAGCCTTCAAACCAACCTGGGGAAGGTGGGAGGTATGTGACTGAAGCTATCTCATACTCTGCATTCCACTGATGTTTGGAAATGAAGGATGACACTTGGGTTTGTCCCGTCCACTGGGCATAGAATATATATTTTCAGCATGTCACCTCCAATCTCTTTCAGACATTCTGAATTTGCTTTCAGGGCCTCTTTGGTTTTCATTTCTCCAAATAATAAATTCTATTCTCCTACAGGAGCTGGGAAAAAGTAGTAGCTTTCCCTTCAATGGGTGAGAGAGGGAAGATGGAGGCCTGATCCACATTTAAGTTCTAGGTCTCATCCAAATTTTCCATAGTGCATGATACCACCAATTTTGAACTTTTCTGAGATTCACTGGGTTTAACTGAATTGTTGCTCTAAATTATTCTCCTCCCAGATATTTAAGTTTCAACTGTCTCTGCCGGTCTCCCATCCTCCAAAAACTTGTTGAAATCTATCATCCACTAGCATTTTCCTTCTTCTATTTGTGCTTAAGGGAATACACCGTTATATTTATTTACTTTTATTTCAGTAGTGTTTGGGAAAGGGCAAACGTAATGCACACATCTGCTGCCATATTTAATTGCTGGATACTAACATTTTTTAAAATTTTGGCAATATGTCATGCCCTTTGTATATATCACTTTATTTGATCTTGACAGTGATGTCGTATTAAGATAGTTTTTATTTAACACTTCAGAAAATTGAAATTCTGAAAGATCAGTAACTTTATAAAATCAGCAAAGAAGTAAGTGGTGGTACTAGGACTTGAACCCAGGTATCTTTGACCCAATGTCCTTTCTACCACTCTACCATTTGTTTTCTTTGTTTTTTTATTTCAAAAAATTTAGAGGGCACAAGTGTTTTTTGTTATATGGATGGATTTTATCATGCTGAAATCAGGGATTTCAAAGTACCTGTCACCAGAATAGTGTGTGTTGTACCCAATAGATGGATTTTTATCCCTCACCTTTCTTCCATCCTTCCCCCTTCTTAGATTCCAATGTTCATTACACCTCTTCATTACCATAATAAATCCCTCAGTTAACTCCAACTTATAAGTGAGAACACGTGGTATTTGTTTTTCTATTCCTGAGATACTTCACTTAGGGTAGTAGTCTTCAGTCCCGTACAAGTTTGCTTCAAAAGACATTATTTCATTCCTTTTTATAGCTGAGCAGTATTCCTTGGTATATACATACTACAGTTTCTTTATATACTCATCAGTTGATGGGCACTTAGGTTATATACATACATATATAAAACATTATATATAATATATAATGTATATACAGACATAAAACATATGATATATACATACATATATAAAACATTATATATAATATATACACATACATGTATACATGCATACATTAAAATTGTACATAATATATAACCTATACATACATATAGAAAATGTGTGTGTGTTGTTTTCAAATAAAGGGGAAAAGGGAATGTGTGAGGGAAGAGCTCAGAGGAGAAAGATGGGTGGGGGATGAGAGAGAGAGTTGAGACACGAGGAGAGGCAGCTAAAGCTGACTTGCTATGAATAGAAAAGATATTTAAAAATATCAGATTTTGAAATATGCAATACAAATGTGTTTATTACATGTTATCACAATATAAAGCCCCTAACGGAATAATGACAACATACTCAAGGCAGCTGAGGAACCGAAGAGAAGGAAACATGTCCAGATTTGAATTTATACTGGAGCAGAAACAAACAAGCCACAAAACACAGGGTTAAGATTAAGACCTTAGCAGAAGACAGAAATTAAAACTCAAGGTGAGTGGGAGAGAAATTAGGAATTTCCAGAACTCTGGTAAATATTTTCTATAGGATGTGGGGTGAGAGACTCAGTTATTCAAGGGATTTCTGTGGAGACGAGCATCTGAGTCATCGTCACACGCCCATCCTTACACCAACACTGTCTGGCATTTTATTATCCCGAACCTGACATAGGTGAAAGCCAGTGAGTAGGCAAACACTTGCACGCATGTACCCAGGCAGCCTAGCGGCAGAGACTGCATTTACACCAGTGTTTTGTTTCCCTATCTGCAAAGTCTAGAATCTTTCGTGGAATCTTCCTCTTCTGAGTAAATGGAGTATATTTTATTATCTTAGCTCACATGATGTGGACAACATCAAGAATGAAATAAACTGAGTGTACTGCTCTATTAGCATCCAATTCAACCTTAGCGATTCTGGGAAACTATCTGACCAATCCTGTTATTCTCCAACTCAGCGTGAGCCTTTACTGCAATTACTTGCCTGTTTAAAACTCAGTTTTAAATCAAATTCCCCACGAGGCCTCATAGCCCCATGTCTACTATGTGACTAATAGATCATGAGTTATAGCAGCAGAGGTTACCAGTGAGGAGAAGTGTTTACTGAAGAGCATAAACCCTCCCTCTGATATCATAATGTTACATAGGATCCCCTGAAACCTACTGAAGAATTTGCCCATTTTCCTTTGCTGACTCAATCCTCACCTCTGACATGGCTGGAGCTGCTACTACTCTGAGATTTAACTGCCTCTACCATCCGAAGCCTGGCTTGGGCAATCTCTGCCTCTGTTTTCTTCCTAGGGTAATTCTCCAGCAGGGATGACAACTCTTATGCTTAAGGCTTAAGCACCTTCATCCCTCAGATCTCCTCCAGGTTTCTAGGGAGGCCCAGGAAAGAATGGTGGGGCTGCCTCAGAAAGTTCTTGTGTGCAGTCAGGCTATGATCCCATGCCCACCATGTTGCCTATGTGGGATGGAACCAACAGAGGTGCTGTCGCTCTCAGTGGCTGCAGGAAGAAAAAAGGGACACCTGCTTACTTTGCCTTCAAATTCTCCCAAATGAGGCTTCCTCATATCCCCATGCACTCAACACAGTCTATTCCCTTCTCCTTCTCCCATTGTCATATGGTTAGTTGCTAAAAAAGCACGGGGTAAATACTTTTGTTTGAAGTGGTAAACATTACTTGCTGGGTGATATTTTCATTTATTGAGGTCTTCGAGTGAAGTGGAACAAAATTCTATAGAAATTAGACCTGCGAAACTAAACAAAGACCTCTAACTCTTCATGATTTCTGAGTTCATGCTTTTCGAGAAGTCCACAGGTCCTTTTCAAACACCAAAATGGTGGGAAAGCCCATAGAAATGTTAACTTGTTAAGAAACTTAGTATCTATGAGACCAACTTAAGAAAAATTAATACTGTGTGAATTTAGTGGCTTAATTTTGCCTGGATTACTTAATTAAGTAATTAACATAAGAACGTACTTTACACATTAGCTCTCTGTATATTAATAATAGACTTGTTCATAAGATGAGCAAACTGACATTGAGAAGTGTTAATTAATTTCAGAAATGGAAACTTTCATTTGCTAAAGTACTTTCTCATTGTCTCCTTCACAGAAGTGGCATAGCACCCTACTTGCAGGATCATCTTTCTTGAAAATTTCATTTTTTTGTATTTTTATATATTTTTTTACTTTTCACATTATTTTAAAGCATATATAAATATAATCAAATACCTCTTCACACACCTGTCATAAAACAATCTACACAGCTGCCTTCTTGGCTTTCTACAAGAAATTCTTGGAATTCTTGATTCCTCTATCAAGTTGTAATTCTCACTGAAAAATAATTTAATTCATGGGGCACATTTGTTAGGATAGAGATGTAGCTTCCAAAATACAGAACTCCAAAAGCCTTAAATAAATAGAAACTTTTTTTTTTCATGTAACAGTTCATCTGGTTTCATTTCCATTTTATTCTCTGGTAGGTGGGTAGTACATGGTCAGAACCTGGTGAACTGGCCTATCCCAACCTGGGGAACTTGAAGCTACCTTAATTTAAGAAGCTACCTTCTTAAGACAAAGGGGCACAGGCAATTCTTTCTTTATTGCTTTTATGGTTGCAGCAGGAATTGAGGATCCCAAAAGACTCAATAAACAATATGTCTCTTTTCTATTTAAATTCTGAATTTATTAAAATAAAATTTAAAAAAGTAAGGGAGATAATCAATATATCATTTTTAATACCAACATAGGTAATATTGAAAGTAGTGGCCTCTGTGAGAAAGTGGGGTTCATTATATCAAACTTCAAATTGTACAGATGTTCCTACACAATTTTGCAAAAACAATGAAATATAAGAAGTCATGAAGAATGGTTTCCCCTATAGCATAAAGAAGTCAAGGGGATAGGACATCTTCATATGCTTGTCTGAGAAAAATCAAAAGCAATTGGATATTTATAAGATGAATCCTTGAAAAAGTCACTTTGAAGTACATGATGGAAAATCCTTTTTATCATCTCATAAAGATGCCAAATTCTGCAAATCTGGGACTGTGACAATGAGAAATTCAAAACTTTGACACTACTGATCAGTCTGAGGTCAGTTTATTCTAAAGATTTTTGAACTTATTTTCTTTTAAGAATTTTCAGGTTTTTTTAGGGAACCAATGTGTCTATGTCATCCAGATTTTAAAATTAAATTGTATAATTTTGTATAAGATTGTATATGATTTTAGGTGAAGTTTTTAGAAGAATGTTTAAAAATTTCTATGTGGATCTATCTATCTTGTTATATATGTCTTGTTTTTCATATGTGTCCGTGTGTATATGTATGTATATATAAACAAGTTTAAAGCATAGTCATAGATATATGGTCTGTACGATTTCTTAGTATTTGAATTAATTGATATTTCCATTGTAGCTTAACAAGTCATTTATTTTTATAATTATTCTATGATATTTTAAAAATATACTTTCAAATTTGGATGTTAATATTTATACAATTTTTAAAAAATCAATTTGCCTATTTGTATTATTTAAATAATTTTAAAATATTTTTGTTGATAGTTAGAAAACTCATTGACTATTTCAATATTCTTCCTTTGGTGTTTTCTCTCTTTCTGACAAAATCAGACTTTTTGACTTTTAAAAAAACTCAACTCATTTATCAACATGTCCTATTTTATTTTTGGTTTTTATTTATTTATGTGTTTTTTAACAATTATAATTGTTTCTTGTTTTATCCTTATACTTTCACTTCTATTGTTTATTCTCTTATTCTTCTAATATATTTAAAAGTTACACCATTTGTTCTTTCCTGTTTCCTAATAAATGCATTTAAGACCATTTCAACAATTTACTATTTAGTGTTGTCTTTTTATTTGATTCAAAATTCTGTAATTTTGACTTTGATTTTCTATTAAACAAATTTAGTTTATTACTTGCTACCTTGCTAAATTATCAAATTAGAGAAGAATGTATATGCAAGGAATATGAAAGTTTTTATTTTGTATATCTTTTCCTAAAACTTGCTTGAAAATTGACTCCATAAAAGCAAGACAGAAAGCAACAAAGAAGAGTATTTAGAATATCAGAGACAGAGATCTCAAATTAGTATTAGAATAATGGGACAGATATTTCAGAATGCAACATCTTTAGAGGCTAACTGATCCAAACAACAAGATTATAATGAGAAGTCTAGAGTTTGTGGCTTGTGTAGGAGAATCACATGTCATATTGTATAAGTAGGATTATGTGCATCCTTTCCGTGTTCCTTTTTATGTTATCATCTTGTTCAAAAATAAATTCACACTCTTTAACATGGCCCACCTGGTCTTTCCTGCTTCATTCTTATAACATGCCAAGCTACTCCAAGCCTCGGGATTTTCCCTCCAAAATCCTGTTTCCTATTTACTCTCTGAGGCATAGGGGAGACTGTGATAAAGACAGGGGTGTGGCAAAGTCATAACCAAAATGTTTGTACCCCAATAATATCCTGAAATAAATAAAAAAAAAAGACAAGATGACTCATCCCATGGAAATTATTGTATTCTAGAAGGGGAGTGAGATAGCAAGTTATTAATTATAAAATGACCAAGATTATTTCAGTTGTTTCAGAGAGTAATAGAATATATTTTAAAAATTTAAAAGGGTGATATGAAGGTAGTTAGAAAATGTCTCTTTGAGGAGATAAAGTAAGACCCAAAGAACAAGAAAAGGTCAATCATGTGCCTATCAGAAGACAGATTTTTATAAACAGAAGAGTTAAGTAGAGAGAACAGAGCCCGAAGGCGGGAATCTTCTATGAGTGAAGGAGGAGATGAAAGAAGGATGGGTTGCTGGAGCATAATTAGTAACAGGATTGAGTGACAGGGAATGATAGAGGCAGGCAGGGGCAACCACCAAATATTAGAAATGATTCTCATAATGAGGGCAATGCAAAAGAAAACAACAATGAGATATCAATTACTGTCATAAGACTGGCAAAAATTTAAAAGCCTATAAAGACTACAGGTTGAAAAAGGAGATTACTTGTAACTACTTGTGATACACATCGGTAGAACTACTTTGGAGAGCAATGGACTTAACTGTAAATTTCAAAATGTCCATCCTATATAATCCAGCACTTCTCCTCTTACATATATGCCCCAGAGAAATAATTTCATGTGGGCACCAAGTTGTTCATAGCATTGCTGTCACTAATAGCAAAACAACAACAACAAAATAGACCAGAAACAATCTAAATGTACATCATTGGGAGGATAAATAATAAATATGGAATACTTGTAATGGAAATATTATAGAGCAGCAGAAATGAATATATACGAATAAATATTACGAGTAATCTTCTGGATGAAGTTTGTAAACAATGTTGAAAGGACAAAAAAATTATAGAAGAATACATATAATGTGATTTTATAGGGGAATGCATATAATGAAGTTTCCCTATGTACATTCTTGGGTTTTTATTTTGAAATGATTATAGAATCACAAGAAGTTTCAAAAGAATACAGTGAGATCCAATGTACTTATTGTCACACTCAATAGTAACATCTTACATTATTAATAATGCACAGTACATTACTAAAGCTAGAAAATTTACATAATAGCATAATAACTAACTAGACTACAAATCTTAATCAGATTTCACCAGTTTTTATATGAACTCATTTTTTTGGTATGTCTATGGTATATATGTATAAATTCTGTGCCATTTTATCAGCTGTATAGATTTATTAATATATAACCACCACCACAATAAAGATATAGAACTATTTCTTTACCACATACGAAATTCCACATGCTATCCCTTTAGAGTTATACCCTTCTTCTACACCATGGCTATAGCTAATCTAGGCTCCATCTATACTATTTTGTCATTTTGAGGATATTATATAAATGTAATTATAGAGTATGCAACCTTTTGAAGCTGGATTTTTTTTTTAAATCCAGCATAATATTCTTGGCACCCAACCACCAGGTAATTTGTTTCTTTTTATTGCTGAGTAGTATGGATGTAACAGAGTTTGTTTAACCATTTACCTCTTGAAGGATATTTGGATTGTCTTTAGCTTTAAGCTATTGTAAATGAGGCTGCTATAAGCATTTGTGTATAGGTTTTAGTGTAAACATATATTTGAATTCTCTTATAGTGGCATGGCTAGGTCATATGGCAAATGTATGTTTAACTTCAAAAGAAAGTGCTACACTGTTTTCCATAGTGGCTATACCATTTCACATTCCCACTGTCAATATATAAGAGACGCAGTTTCTCTACATCCTCTCTAGCATTTGATACTGTCAGTATTATTTCAGCTATTTTAATAGATTTTTAGTGGTATCTTAGGCTTTTAATTTGCATTTCTCTTATTGCTAGTGATTTTGAGCATCTTTTCACATATTTATTTACCATTTGTATATCTTCTTTCACAAAGTGTATGGTGAAGTCTTTCCCCTATTTTCTACTTCATAATTGGATTCTATATTTTTTATTATTGAGTTTAGAGTATTTTTAAATATTGTTGGTAAAAGTATTTTTTCATATATATGATTTGCAAATTGTTTTACCCATTCAGTGACTTTTTTTTTTATCTTCTTAACAAGAGTCTTTGACAGAAAAAAACATTTTAAGGGGGTTGACATGCTTGGAGCGCTGGCATGGGGGGCGGGGAGGGTTGGTAGGGGCAATGTATGTAATACTAACAATATTTGTACCCCCACAATATAATGAAATAAAAAATAAAAAAAAAACATTTTAAATTTTGATTAGGTCTAATTTAACCACGTTTATATTTTAGATATCTTACAAATGTCTGAAAATTCTTTGTCCAACCCTAGCTCACAAAGATTCTTTCTTTTGCTGTCTTTTAAAAGGTTTAGAGTTTACCATTTTACTTTTATTTGTTTATTTATTTTTGGCCTAGATATTTTCTTTTATTTATATATTTTTTAAAACAGTTTGTGGTATAATACAGATAACATAATATTCACAATTAGTACCATTTAGTACATTCACAATATTGTGTAACCATCACCACTATGTTCAGGACATTTTCATCATGTCAAAAGAAACCCTATAGAAGTTAAGTAGTCATACTTCATTTCTCCCTCTCTTCATCCCCTGGCCACCACTAATCTGCTTTCTGTTTCTAAGGATTTGCCCCTTCTGGAAGTTTCATATAAATAGAGTTATAGCATATATGGCTTTATGCGTCTCATTATTTTTAATTCTAATTTGTGGTCTTGTAATTTTAGCTTCACCTTCCCTTGTTACTTGGAACTGATTACGTTTTGTAAACATAAAGGTGACAACTATCCCTAAATGACTTTAAAAAAATTTATGGATACATATTAGCTGTGTATATTTATGGGTACATGTGATATTTTGATATGGGCATATAATGTGGAATGAATGAATCTGGGTAATTAGGCTATCCATCACCTCAACATTTATCATTTTTTAGTGTTAGGAACATTCCAAATCTCTTCTAGCTCTTTTGAAATGTACAACAAATTATTGCTAACATTTTACTTTTAGATATGTGATTCATTTTAAGGTAATTTTTGTAGAAGATACGAGGTTTAGGTTGGGGTTTATTTTTTTCCTATTGATATACAATTGTTTCAGCATCATTTGTTAAAAATTTGTCCTTTCTTCATTGAATTTTCTTTGCATTTTTTATCAAAAATTTGTTTAGTATATATACTTTAGATCTATTTCTGGGGTCCTCATTCTGTGGCATTCAATTGTATGTTGGCTTTTCCACCAATACCACACTATTTTAACTATTGGAGTTACAGCGTTAAGTCTTAGAATTGGGTAATGTGTCTCCTTTCACTTTATTCTTCCCCTTCAAAATGATTTTAACTATTTTTCTAGTTTTTTCATAAAAATTTACAATGATCTTATTTATAGCTACAAAACTTTTTGGTGGAGTTTTGATATGAATTGTGTTAAATCTATAGATCAGTTTGGGTAGAATTGACATCTTTACTAATGCTAAGCCTTGCAATCCATCCACATGGTATTTCTCACCATTTATTTAGATATTCTTTGCTTATTCCATCAATGTTTTATAATTTTTCTACATAAATATCCAGTTTTTGTATTTTGTTAAATTTATTGCTAACTAAGTGTTTCATTTCTTAGAGTGATCGTAAATGACATGTGCTTTGACTTTTGGTTTCTGATAGATTATGGATCGTACGAAGAAACATCATTGATTTTTGTGTGCTGACCTTGTATCCTGTGACACATTACTCTATGGGATAGTTCCTGAAATATGTCAATTCTAAAATTAATCTGCAAATGGTACCTTAAGACAAAGGAGCAATTGTGCCGCTAGAGATTAAAACGTAAAATACAAAATTGTAGTAATAAACACAATATGGTTTTGGCATGGAATAGATAAATATGTCAATGAGAAAGAATAGAGAATTTACAGACTCATGCATACATGTGGAAATAAGTTAATAAAATTATAAATTCAAATCACTAATGGAGAGATGGACTTGTTAATACATGATTTTAGAAAGTTGATTAATGTTAAAAATTAACTCAGAATACATCCTCACACAAATACCAAACAAATTTCAGATTTCTTTGAGTAAAATATAAACATAACTATTAAAACAAAAATATTAGAAATATAAGGTGATATTTTAATAATTTTGGGATTTGAAAGTCTATGCAAACAAACTCAGACACCATTTATAAAAGGATTGATAAGTGGGACCTCTTAAAAACTTACAAACTTCTATTTGGCAGAAGACATCATTTAAAAAATGAGTGATATTCTTGGAAAAATATTGAAGATAATATAAATAATTAATACATGTAATATTTATAAATCAGTATTTTTAAAAATCCAATTAAAAATGGGAAGAGATATGTGAACAATTTACCAAAAATAAATACAATGACCAGTATGTGTATTTTTTAGTAATCAATAAAATTACTTTTTTTTTTTTACTATCAATCAGCTTGTCAAAACTTGGGTGATACCACCTAATAAAAGATGTTGGAGAGGATAAATGTGGTCTTAAAAATAACTATTGGAAGAAACAATCAAGAGAGCAAACAGACAACCCACAGAATTAGAGAAAATTTTCACAAGCTACA
>VBSM01002608.1:88543819-88582111 GCA_008086735.1 Cheirogaleus medius
ATGAAGAAGACCCCAAAGGCAATCAGAGCAGCAACAAAAATAAACAAATGGGACTTGATCAAATTAAAAAGCTATCAATCTTTATGCTTCAAATATTTGCTTCCTGTTAATTTATTTAACTTTATATTCTGTTACCACTGCTACATGAATATACTTGTGAAATGAATTAGTCTATATCCAAAATATGGTCTCTGATTAAAATATTGTCAAGAATGATGACTTGGAATTATCTGAGGTTATTTGTACTTTGTTTCACTATATCTCTAATAGTAAATAATGCAAAAGCAATGCTGGGCCTAAGAGAAATAGATTGTTCTTCTCTCTTGCATGAAGCTTTGACATCTTTGTTTATATTTTTTACTTTCATCTTTCTGCCAGCTGAGTTTCTTTGATTGTTTTTGCTTCCATCTCCCTGCTAAATTTGCCCCACCTATGGCTTTATCTACCTGTCTAACTCTGCCATTTCTTACTCTTTCTATTGGTAATACTAAATATGTATATATTGCTTTTTTCTAACATTTCTATTTACATTGTGCTCTCTACTTTTTTATTTTAAATTAATATGTAAGACATCTGTGTTGGTTAATTTTATGTGTCAGATTGACTGGGCTAAGGAATGTCCAAATAACTGGTAGAACATTATTTCTGGATGTGTACTCCTGGAAGAGATTAGCATTTGAACCAGTAGACTGTGTAAATAAGATCACCCTCACCATTCTTGGTGGGCATCATCCAGTCCAATGGGGGCTCTGATAAAACAAAAAGATGGAGGAAGGATAAATTTACTCTCTCTTCCTGAGCTGGGTTGTCTATCTTCTTTTCTCCTGGGACATCAGTGCTCCTGATTCAAAGGCCTTCCAACTTGAACTGGGACTTATGCTATTGGCTCCTCTGCTTCTCAGGACTCCAGCCGTGAACTGGAACATCACCAGCTTTCCTGAGCCTCCAGATTCAACTTCTCAGTCTCTATACTAGTGTGAGCCAATCGTTCATAATTAATCTCTGTCTAATCTAATCTATATGTATTTGTCCTATTGGTTCTGTTTCTTTGGAGATCACTAACTAATACAGCATATGATTGAACCATCTTTTCATTTTAGGTCATACATTAGGTGTCACTGCTTTTTCTGCCTATGGGTCAGGTGCCCACCTCGTCTACATGGCTGTGGCCAGCTCGGATCAAGCCATGCAGTACACAATGCTTTGAGGTGAGAGTTTTTTATTTTTATTTTTGTTAAGATTTGGGAACTTAGAATTCATGCACATGAGAAACAGATCCATTTCTCTGTATTAGGTGACTGAGCAAGTCACTTAATTTTCTCATCTTTAATGTGAGAATCACAAACCTTGCTGTGCTCACTTTAAGCACTGCCAAGACTATCCAATGAGAAAAGCACCAATGACAGTTTTTAAAACATTTTGAAAATATTAGTATCAATTACTATTCAAGTGTATTTTCTGGCTTCATTCTATGTCCAATATTTGTGGCTTATTAAGCAATTATCTTGGCAATATAACTTTCTAAAACTGTGTGAATTCAAGTTGTTATATTGACTTTATTGACCACTTGATATGCCCTGTAAGCTGCAGAAATTACATCACTGACACTACATACAAAGAACTTGAGGCAAATATTTTTATTTTCCTTTGCCTGCAGATAGTTGTACTGAGGCTTACAGGTGTTTAATAACTTGATCCAGGTTTCACATCGAAGTTGGTAGAGTTAAGATGTAAGCCCAGATCTCAGTGACTCCAAATTCTACTAAACCATTATTCTGTAGCATTCTTCATGTCCTGCAGCCCAACATGAATCACTTTTGATATCTAACTAATTTCTTTTCATAATCTTTTCCAAACATTATTCTGGAAACACTTCTGAAATTCTTGTCAAATTAGTGAATGAGATTTTCGCTAATAGCAGATAACACTCAATGAACCTGCCTGTGGGCTCTATGTTCCTTGAATAGAGGACTCATTTTTTTGCCCTGTAATTTTGGTCTCACTTGTCAGTCTATTTAATTGAATTCTAAGCTTCATAAAAAAGATTGGGAGTGATATCTACAGATTATATTCCTCACCTAGTTCATGCTTTGCCATAAATTAATGTAAAAAGGTCATTATATTATAATGTGAGGATTAGAAGTGAATTATGTTATATATCACAATGTTCAATTTCCAAACACAGAATCTTTTATTCTTTTCTCTCAGGCAGCAAAATCCATTGATTTAGAAAATGGATACTAGAACTTACAGATTGGTTGTAAGGGGATTGAGAAAGTCCCCTACTTCATACTTTTAGTTTTGGAGGTAAGAAGATGAAAGCCTACATTGGGGAAGTAACTGTTTGTAAAAAGCTAAACTATAAGCTATGGATTTTGATTGTTTCAAATTCTCATCTTTTATATGACTCATCACTGTGCATCTAAGAATGGCAGCATAGAAGCCTGACAGCAAGGGTAGACTAGAAGTTAGGAGAATAAATTCTGGGTCCTCATCTGTCCACCTGCTCTTTGGTGCTGGGTAGGACATTTCATGCCTTTGACACTTATGTACCTCCTCTGGAAAATGGAGAACAATGGATAGTATTCAGGTGATCATAACAACCCTCCTTTATGATACTGGAGATGACTTGGATATTCTGTTCTTTGAGGTTTGCTCTATGTTCTACAAAGTGAAGAACATGGTATAGAAGACATGGTATTTCCTTTTAAAGAGTTTCATAAAAAATTCCATACTGTACACACACACACACACACACACACACGAACAAACACACACTCCATGAAGCTTAGAGCAGTGCACTAATTTTGTGCTGAAATCCATGAAAATAATAACTCAAGTTGTAGAAATTCAGAGCTAGAGAGATCATTAGAGGTGGCATTATCAGGTCAGTTTTTATGATAAAATCAAAGTTTTGAACTAGCCTTTGATGGACCAAAAGTGTAGGGGCAGTGGTCCAAACAGAAAGACCAGCATAGGCAAATGCAGAGAAGAGGCAATGAGCAAGGATAGGTAAAGGATGGCTAGGAGCTCACATGACTGGTATGAAAGCCAATTCTGAAGATGGTGATTAAAATTTTGGAAAGGAATGTTAACTTTGATTCTTTCATTCAACAAATATATATGGAGTTCTTACTATGTGTGGGGCTCTGTGCTAAGCTGCAAGATTCAGGGTCTGTAGGGCAGATATAGCCCTTTTCTGTAAGCATCTGCTACTCTACCAAGGGCATCACTAATTAGATGAATGATTAAAACTTAGATGAGATAAGCATAGCAAAGGGAAAGCCCCAAGGACTGGGAGTAAAAACTGGGGGTGCAATCAAACTGTTCTCCGAAAGATCTTCCACCTTACACACCCCCACCCTCCTCCACTTTCTTTAAGGCTCAGAGATGGCCACTGCCCCACACAGTTGTACAGCTTTTCATATATCTGTTTAATTACATCATTCTCTCCTACCATAGTTGAGCTCATAGAGACTAAGGGTGACATTCTACTTATTCTTGTACACTCACTGCCTAACCCAGAGCTTGGGATACACTAGGTAGAGTGAGAGAATGAAGTACCATCATTTTTCCTATTTGAAGAATACATCACCATTCATAGCCTTTCTCTAAATGGATTGTCATGAGAGTTCCAACCCTTTGGTGAGCTATCAAGCTAAAATGAATTCATATAGGGGCAGCCTTCTCTGTCTCAATACTGTATGCATATTGTTACTTAGCAATTCAGGGTTGTAAATATTATTTGACCAACAGGCAAACACACAGGCTCGGTTAGAAAAAAAAGAAATAGTTTAATTTGCGCATGTGTGTTTGGGGCTGCATAATATAGTCGCATCATTAATGGCAAAGAGAGATAGAGAAGCAAGAGGTATTCTGGGAGTCTTTGATTCTTGTTTTGGAATGTTGTGTTGCCATTTCTCTTTTTCCTAACTTGAGTCTTAGGTTTGCAATGAAGAATGGATGGGATTTCAGAGGAGGATTAAGTAAATAAGTCATATTAAAATGACAAAATGGGTAAATAGAATATAATGTGGAATGAAATGTAAATTGGATTTCGGCAAACACTTTTATACAGCCTTACAATCCAACCCTATCCGACCACTTCAGAATCCTACAGTGGCTTCCACGCATGGTTCTATTACATGTTGCTACTCAAGGGCATTTGATGTTTTCTCTCTCTGGAAATTCATTTGCATTTAAATGATTTGAAATAATCATAAAAGCCAAGTGCTATGAAGTTTGAAATTAGTTACTGTCTATAAATTGCGATGCCATTAAAAGATGATTGTGGAGAGCTTTGCTGTCTCAAATGTAGGCAGATTAAAATCTAACAAAGTACACCTTGTTACAAACCTGTAAAGAATGATGGGATACAGAGTTAAATTGATTTATTCTCCTACTTGTGCCTATAAACTTGATGCACTTGAGTTTATTCTCAGAGTAACAAACTTTTTCATCTGGCCTATATCTATCCTCCTTAAATCTATGGCTGTTTTATAGAACTTGCTAGATTTCTTTCTTTCTTTTATGGAAAAATGAAATGAGGGGAACTGGGTTGCATTTTCCTTTTAAATCAGAGAATTCACGCAACATATTTTGGGAGAGAACCTTGGGAACCAGTAGGTGCAAGTTTAAAGGTGTTAGGTAGGAGTTACCCCCAACATAGACATGGGTACTCTGCCCATCCCGGAAGATACATCATCAGTATCACAGTGGCTAAAAGTGCAGGCTCAGAAGTCAGACATTTTGGTTTCAAATAACTGTTCTGGCAGTGTGACCCTGGGAAAGTTTCTTAATCTTTCTGATTCCAAACTGGGAATAGCAACAACAATAGCTATATTCAAATTATATAGGATTATAATGAGAGTAGAAAGAAATAATTCACTTAAGCATTTAGTGTCTAAAGCGTGGTAAGTGTTCAATAAGTTTTAGCTGTTATGCTTTACAGGATATATCCAAAATGTGCCATCCTTGACTCTGGTCTCCCAGTCTCAATGCTTCACAGGGTTTTTGCCTACGGCCTTAAAATTATTTAATGCTTCTTCAATAAAAAAGTAAAGTTTATGTCCTTTCCCTTTGAATCTGGCCTCTTGATTTTTGACCAATAGAACACAGAAGAAATGACATCATGCCAGTTTCTGGACCAAGCTGGAAGACACCGGCAGTTTGCACTTCTTTGCTCTTGGGATGCTCATTCTTGGAACACAGCCACCATGCTCTGAGGAAGCTCTAGTCACCCCCGGAATAACTCATGCGCAGAAAAGCTAATAGCTAGTTGTATTAGTTTGCTAGAACTGCGGTAATGAAGTACCACAAAATGGGTGGCTGAAACAACACAAATTTGCCTCATAGTTCTGAAGGCTAGAAGTCTGGGATCGAGGTATAGTGAGTGTTGTTCCTTGTGAAGGCTGTGAGGGAAACATCTGATCCAGGTGTGTCTCCTTGGCTTGTCAGTGACCATCTTCTTTCTGTGTCTTCACATGATCTTCCTTCTGGACATGTCTATGTCCAAATTTTCCCTGCTTATAAGGACACAGGTCATATTTGATTAGGGCCCACCCTGATAACTTTATTTTAACTTGATTACCTATCTCCAAAGGTCCCCTTTTGATGTACTGGGGGATAGGACTTTAATATACAAATTTTTGGAGGACACAGGTAAACCCATAAAATAGCACTAACTTATAAGTCATATGAATGCACCGTCTTGAAAGTGGACCCTTTAGATCTCATCATACTGCATGAGCCCTGCACGAATTGCTGACTCACAAGGAAAATAAGTGATTGTTGTTGCTTTAAGCCATCAAATTTGGTGTGTGCTGTTATGCAGCAATAGATAACTCACACCATGCTATTCCTTGGACTGAATACCTGTCATTAATTTTCACGGCATAATCTAAGGAGTTTGTCTGCAATTGACCCTTTGATTCATTTTATTCCTTGCTGCCTTAGGTGGGATTTATAATCCAGTTTTGGCCCCCAAGAATCAAACCCCAGCTCTGTATGATATACAGATAAAAAAGATAAAACTACACAACCTGTTCCTTATGCCCCTTCAGCCAAAAAATTAGAGTTTGGACATCTGGCCATAAACCAAAAAATATCCCTAAAGTCACTTAAAGATACAGCTTTTGACAGGAGGTAGAAATGAGAAGTCTTGAAGAAGACAAGTGAGGATATCAGGGGAGAAGTGGAATTAAGGTCAATTTAGCAAAAGGAGTTGCTGCTGCTTCTGACCTTTGCTATGCTAATGTCTCCTGAAGCCTGTTCACACAACTAGCCTGACCGGTCTACTCCCATGGAGATGACCTCCAGTGACAACAGCATTAAGCCTTTTCAACTCCATTCTTGGCAATTTTTAAAATTATTTTTTTATTTGTTTTTTACCATTTTTTTTCCTTTTAAATGTCCCCATCATGGAGACTAGGCCATGTTTTTATCCCTAAGCTGAAGTGAAGACAGCCTCTTCTATCTGAGAAAACCAGGAGTGGGAGCAACCAGTTGGAAACCCTGCTAGAGTTTTTAGAGAGTTACAGGGTGGAAGCTGACCATATGTCAAGTTCAAAGGATGAAACCAGAGTTAAACTGAAAAGAAAAGGGCTGGGGGCTGATTTCTCCTCCAGTGTCTCTGGTTTTCACTGTGATCCTATCAATTTTCCTTCCTAGCACAGACACTGAGGAAACATGGGAAAATCCAATTAGCTTGGAGGGCCTGGCCTAGGGCTCTATGCAGAGGAAATCCTGGTACCTCCAGATGCAGAGTCTTTGATCATTGATCCCCTGTGGCCTCCAAGTGCTGGCTCAGCTGCAAGAGACGTCACAGAGACTCGGTAAGATTGAGGACTGTGGACAAGTTTAACACGCTTTGCAGAGTGGCTCAAACCATAGTTACTGATTAGAAGATAAGATATACCACTGATATAATGGAGCATGATTTTGCGAAAAATATGTATTCTTAAGCTGTATTCAAAGGCTGGAGTTATGTAGGGGAAAAATAATTGACTAGCAGAGATAGGTATTTTGATTACCAGCACCACAGAAATTAAGGTGATATTCTGGTTATGTTGATTACCTTAGAACAACCAACCAGATAATCCAAACTTAAAACTTTCCTCTTTACAATGAAAAAGTTGACAGTGTAACATGCCCAAATCTCCAATTTGATTTCGGCTTAAAAGAAATAAGTTTAGAAAATTTGCATAGCACTTTATTCTCCCCATTTTATTTTATTTAGGTGATCTTCCCCCAAGTTAAAATGCAGCAATTGTTCCTATACCTGTGTTTACACTACTATAGATTTTCCTTAAAGTCATTTATGTCAACTTGTGTGTGATAGAATTAAGTTGGGGGATAAGGAAAGGGGAGTGATCACGTGCCCTTTCCTTAAGAACTCAACAGAATAAAATGTGTATTTTTGATAATAAGCCACACAATACCCATTTCCATTCACCAAAGAGCCGGTACCATATAAACATGCACAGGGATAAAAGGTATATTTTGAAGATGACCTTGTGGCATTGACTTCAGAGGGAAATAAAGCAAGAGCTGAAATGTCAATTGTTTAAGTTAGCTTTTCCTCTATTAAATATTTACTTGTGATATTTGTAGACCTGTAGTCAGGGCCAAAAGATTAAATCATCTGGTCAGAGTTACAGTCAAAGGCTGAGATCATGTGTAGGCTACACAAGATTGTGTCATTTGAATTCTTAGCTTCACAATTAAATAATATAAAATAAAAGCAATACACTACTCTCACATAGCTTCATTTTCCTACGATATGGGGAAGGCAGTGTTTATTTAATGGCAAGATAAGACAATTAGAATAAATCCTATAAGGGAAGTATTAAAAATCCATGAGAAAATGAAATGGATCTGAGTAGACCTTATAAGATGTAGACAAATTTTACCCCAGCCTGGAAGGATGAGACTGTTTCTAACACTTAGCATCCAGACTGTAAACTCTTCCAAAAGATGACAGTCTCCTAGAGCGCAGGACCTGTGGTGACTTCACTTTGGTTTCTCACCCAAAGCACTATGTCTGGGTTATAGTAGTTGTTTATATCAGCTGCAGCGCTTCTGGCTGCAACTAACAGAAAACTCTATTTAATTAGCTTAAATAATAAGGGGCATTTTATCATAGCTCATGTTGATAATGTGGTTCTAGGATCGATCATTTAGTATCTCAGAAAATTCAATAAATATCCAGTTCTTTCCATCTTTTAATTTTATCATCTTCATTAATTTGACTTTATCCTTGATGGGATAGTTGCATAGTCATTTTCAGTGCAAGAAGAGGTATTATTTCTTCCTATTCTTTATGTAGGTTATAGAACTTTTATGAAAGACTCTCCAGCAAACCTGTCTGCCCCCAACTCACTGATGAAAACCAGGTCAAAAGCTTCCCTCAAGTGAATTATTATTAATGGGATTAAAGATTTTCATGTTTGAAATAAATCAGGATTTATCTCTGAGCCATGTGGGGAAGGGGTGAAACTAATCAGGTATTTTTGTTGGGTAGGCAATCAACAGTGCATAATTCATTGAGAATATATATATGTGTATATATACGTATATATATATATATATTCAGTTGAGATGGAATAGTAAATTTTAGGCATAGGTAAAGAAAAAAGAAAGCTCCCATTTTATCTTTGCTGGACTATTTCCATAGCTCCCTCACCACCTTAGTTTTTTCCTCTACAAACTCTTCTTCAAATGAAGTCCAGAGTGATCTTTCTAAAATGTTGAACAAGTTTTTATGCTTTTAGTCATATAATTAGTATAAAATGGTTTGAACTTGGAGTTTTATTCTTAGTCCAATTTTCTTTCCTCAAAACTATGATGTGTTCTTTATTTATGTTTATATTTTTATAGGGAACCACAGCACGCCAAACTTCAAGAAGAAAGGAACATGAGTTTTGGCAGGAAACTGCAGTGTAATGTACACAAAATTAGAGCTGATATAATTAAATAGTAACACACTGTGCTATTACCTCCAAGGGGACTGTTATAAGGTATGACATAGGAAGGGACATGCTTTGAGAAGACGGAGCATTTGTTCTTGGTTTAGAGCCCAAGCATAAAGAGACACTACTCTCCAAAGTGATTTTAGAGCCTGTCCCATCATCACAGCGAGAGATCATCACTAATGGAGGTAGTGCTGATCTCTCCAGGGTAAAGGCAGACACAGCAGGCTCTGGAAGAAGAAGAGAGCTACAGGGTGACACAGCCATGCCCAGGGTCAAGATTCAAAGACTATTCCTTTTTATTTAAAACTCTTTATTTTGAAATAATTATAGATTCACTGGAAGTTGCAAAGAAAGTACAGGAAGGACCTGTGTGCCTTTCACCTAGCTTTTGCATAATTACAGAACAATGTCAAAAGCAAGAACTTGGTATTGTTACTACATATATGTATAGCTCTATGTCATTTTGCCATGTTTGTATATTTGTGTAACCACCACCACAATCAAGGTACAGAACTATTCTGTCACCACAAAAACTTCCACTACTCTGCCCTATTTAGTCACACCTACCTTCTTGCCTTCTCCACGATCTTTAACCTCTGATAATCATTAATCTGTTTTCCATTTCCACATATTAACAATTTCAGAAATGTTATATGAAGGGAATTATACCACATGTGACCTTTTGCAATTGTTTTTTGTTTTCATTCAGCATAATATCCTCGAGATCTATCCAAGCTGTTACATATATCAGTGATTCTTTTGGTTTTTAATGCTGAGTGGTAATCCACAATATAGTTATATAACACTTTGTTTAACTATTCATGTACCGAGGAATATTTTGTTGTTTCCAGTTTTGGACTACTACAAATAAAGTCGGTATGAACAATTGTGTATAGATTTTTGTTTGTCTGTGTGTTCATTTTTCTGAGAGAAATGCCCAGTAGTACAATTGTCTGATACTATGGTATTAGTGTACATTTAGGTTTTTTGTTTATTTCTTTGTTTTTTAGAAACTGAAAACTCTTTTCGAGAGTTGTTCTTTCATTATACATTCACACTAGATATTTATGAAAAGTCTAGTTTCTCCATATTCCCACCAGCATTTTTTTTTATTTTAGCTATCCTAATAGGTGTGAAGTTATACATCACTAGGGACTTGCATTTCCCTAACGACCAGTGATGTTAAACATCTTTACTTCTTCATTTTCCGTATGCATATCTTCTTTGGTGAAATGTTTCCTTATGTCTTTTACCCACTTCCTAAGTGGATAGTTTGTTTCCTAACTGTTGAGTTTTGAGTTATTTATGTATTCTAGATATGGGTCCTTTTTTGAGATACGTGGTTTGCAATATTTTCTCCTACTCTGTAGTTTGCCTTTTCACTCTCTTAATAGGGAATTTCACAAAACAAACATTTCTAATTTTGATGAAGTCCAATTTATCATTTTTAAAAATGGATTCTCACTTTTGGTGTCATGTCTAAGAACTCTTCAATAAACTCTAGGTCCCAGATTTTCTCCCATATTATATTTTAAAATTTTTATAGTTGTATGTATTATATTCAAATGTATAGTCCATTTTAAGTTAATATTTGTAAAATGTATGAGGCTGAGGTCAAAATTTCTTTTTTTGTTGTTATTTGTTTGTTTGTTTGCCTATGAATACTCAATTGTTCCATTTATTGAAAAATCTATTCTTTTTCCAATGAATTGCTTTTGCATCTTGCATATGTAAGTGCTATTTATATATTGAGGATATTAATACTCTGTATTATAAACTGAATATTATAAATCAGTTTGCTGTACTTGTCGGAGGCTATTTTTAGGTTCTCATTCTGTTCTATTGATCTGCATATATATCCCTCCACAAATCTACAGCCTTGTTTATTATAGCTATGTAATAAGTCTTGGAAGTGAATAGAGTGATTTCTCCTATTTCATTTATTTTTCTTCAAAATTGTTTTAGCTATTCTACTTCCTTTTCCTTTCCATAAAAATTTAAAATGATCTTGTCTATGTCTATTAAAAAAATCTTGCTGATAGTTTGATAAGAATCATGTTAAACTTGTGAATCAATCTGGGGAGAGTTGATATTCTTACCACACTGTTGCTCAATCCATGAACACAGTATGCCTCTCCATTTATTTAGACCTTATTTTCTTTCATCAGCATTTTTTTTATTTCAGACTATTATGGGGGTACAAATATGGTTACGTATATTGCCCATGCCCCCCCACACCCCTCGAGGCAGAGCTTCAAGCGTGACCATCCCCCAAACGTTGCACATCTCACTCATTATGTTTGTATATACCCATCCCCTCCTCCCCCCTCCCATCCGCCTGACACCCGATAAATGTTATTCCTATATGTCCACTTAGGTGTTGATCCGTTAATACCAATTTGCTGGTGAGTACATGTGGTGCTTGTTTTTCCATTCTTGAGATACTTCACTTAGTAGAATGGGTTCCAGCTGTATCCAGGAGTATACAAGAGGTGCTATATCACCATTGTTTCTTAAAGCTGAATAGTACTCCATGGTATATATATACCACATTTTATTAATCCATTCATGTATTGATGGGCACCTGTGTTGTTTCCACAACTTTGCAATTGTGAACTGTGCTGCTATAAACATTCGAGTGCAGTTGTCTTTTTCACAGAGTGATTTTTGTTCATCAGCATTTTTAATTGTTCAGTGTACAAGTCCTACACACATTTTGCTTAGATTCACACACAAGTATTTTATTTTTGGCTGTACTTAGCAGGAGGAATAGGAAAATGTATACCTACTACATCTTCCTAGAAACACAAGTCACCAAATATTGTTCTTTGAGAAACATATAGGCATCATATAAGACCGAGAAACCAATGTACTGAAGCAACAAGTGGACTCCAGTACAGATGTCACTAAACTCTGGGGGACCACAGCAGCATAGGACATTTCAGAGACAATCTCAGCTATTCAAACCTACACAAGATTGCCTGTGTGAGAGAAAGTGAATGTAGTAAGTCATACCTTCATTAGCGTAACAGATTGAATGACAAAACGTCTCAATTTCTTTACTTCTATTATATCTGTATTGGTACTTCTCAGCATCTCCATTCAAGCAGCAGAAACTGTTTCTCTTCCTTCTGAATCCTAGATAGGTTTGGGACATGCTCTTTGACCAATAAAATGTGGCAGTAGTGGTATTATTCTAGTTCTAAGTCTAAACCTCAAGACACTTTGCTTATTTCTGATCTTTCTGTCGGATCTCTGGGATCACTTTGTGAACAAGTGAGGTCATCTTACTCTAGCCAGACTCCACTTAGTCTTGTAGAAGATTGCTGTCACATGAGCAGAATTGGTCGTAGCCTAACCCAACCTAGGCCAGATTAGTGGTCCAGCAGATCCGCATCCTGGTGAGTAATAATAAATGCTTTAGGGTGGTTTATTATGCAGCAGTGCCTAACTAATGCATGCAGAATGAAGGAATTAGAGGCAATTGAGCTCATTGAATTTATTTTATGATTATATATAGAGACATGCTTTTTTCTCACCATAAAATACTACTTCTTCTAGGTTGTATCATAAATAAATCCATAAGAGATACACATGTTTATGAATTATAAGAGATTTATATTTACAATTTTATGCTAACAAATTCGAATAGCTCAACACTATGATAATTTTCTAGGAAAATGTATATGACAAAATTAAATCACAAGAAGCAGAAAATTTGGACAATAATGCAATGATCACAAAAGTAACAACAAATTTAACCTATTGGTATTTTAAAAGAATAGTATAATATATCCAAGTAGGATTTAATCACAAGGACTCAATGATGGTTCAACATTAAGAACATTATGACATTTATGGCAATATGAGACAAAAAGGGAAAATTAAATTTGAATTTTCTGATAGATTTCTAGAAGTTATTGATACGATTAAATATCTATTCTTGCTTTTAAAAATATTTTAGTAAATTAATCACAGGGAGAAATATTTAATAAAAAAATTTCCATAGAATGATAGAGTATGAATCAAAATCTAACAGAAAATATCTTGGTTAGTAATAACTGTGAGCACTGAGTACTTTCTGCATACCAGGGACTGTTCTAAATACTTCTACATATATTGGCTCATTTAATACTCAAACCACCTCTAAGTACATAGTATTATTTTCCTTTCTTACAGATAATAAAACTGAGGTACAAAGAGATTATTCAACTTTGCCAAGATCATACATTATGAAACAGTGGAGCTATCATTTGAATTGAGGCAGATTGGCTCAAAAGTGAAATTTACAACTATGAAATAAGGCTTTATGAGTACTATAACCACTGTAACTATTAATAAAATCCCTTGCAAGACAAAGGTTCTTGGTATTAACATTAATCTTCAAAATTTTTGTCAGGTTATGTATATTGCTTATATATTGCATTGTATGTATAGTATATGTATATATTATATATTGTTTATATATTATATATTGTATATGATATTTATATATTGTGTATGTACATATATACCCACACATATATATAACAATGAGTTTCACTTGTATTAAAAATTTATATACACTATTCAAAATAGCAATAAAAACATAAAATGCCTAATTATAGATTAAGAAGAAAAGTGCAAGACTTTGGTGAAGAAAAATGCAAAATTATCCAAGTATATAAAAGGAAACTTAGTAGTTTAACTTACTATTTTACTAGATAAGAAGGCTCAGTATCTAGTAGATTAATTCTTCTCAAAAATTAATTTGATCTTATTCCAATAAAAATTCCTACTTTAAAAATGTTTTTTTCTGGAAAAATAACTAACTAAGAATATCCAATGAAACTCTTAAAAAATATAATAGTATGGGGAGCTGTGTAGAGTGATTTAGGCAATTGCTTTGCCAGATATCTGCTATAGAGATATAGCAAATAGAATAGAGAGGTAGTGGCAGAGATAAAGACAGAGATAGGAAACTTGAAAAGAACAGACAGATATACAGAAACAGATGTACAGGTATATGAGAAACTGGTATATGATAAGAACTGGTATTTGAAATCTCTTGGGAAAGAGGAGCAATTTGTAAAATGTGATGAGAAAAATGGCTACCCATTTAGAAAACAAAGTCAAACTTATCTTTTACACCATTCATTAAAATGAATTCCAGATGAATTTAAAGTGTGAATTGTTTTTAAAAAGCCTTGGAAACTACATGATGGAGATCCAATAATTATACTTTGAAAAATTTCATTTAATCAAAAAATATATATTGAGATGATATCATGTGCCAGATACTATGTTATACACTGGGGATAAAAAGCCAATCAAGATCTTTAAGACTCCTTCGTTTTCATGAGGAATTTCCATATTCATGAGAATTTATCCTAAGTAGATGATTGGACAACTATACAAATATATAGGTATAAGGATATTTTTACATATAGTTGATGGTAGCTTAAAAATGGGAACTCAAGTGCCACCAATATGGATTGACAAATTAATAATTGCACATCTCAGAAAAGCACACAATGCAGCTATTTAAAAGGTTATGGCAGGGCTATATGAATTAAAATAGAAAATATTAATGATATATTGCTAAGGGAAATTGCAGATTATACAACTGTACATCATGGTCTATCTATCATTTGAAATAAATTATACTTAAATATTATAGACTAATCTCTGGATAGTGGAATTATGGACAATTTCTTTTTCTTCTCTATACTTATGCGCATTTTCTATAATAAAAATAATTGCATGTGTTAAATATCAAAGTGAAAACTTAATTCCACTAAAATTGCTCTCATATTATAAATCACCCACTTCTTTCATGTAACACAATGTCTTCCTTTTAGAAATATTCCAGGTTCTCGGATGGCAGTCTATAATTGATGTGGCTATAACAGAGGAAAGAAATATAATATATCTCCACCAGATCTGAGATCCACTAGAGGGGGTGCATGCAGCCCCCAGGGACAAATGATGCCTGGCATAGTTATGGTGGCTGGCACCAGAGGGATTGGGTTAGAGCAGGGCCAATTCTCAAGGCAGATAGAAAAATCTATCACCCAAGGTTATAAAGACTTCTAGTTCTTTGAATGACAATGGAAAAATCAGCAGTCTAGAATCTCAGAATGTTGCATATTTTTTAGGCTGAAAGGACTTTGGAAAGATGACTTTCTCATTAAGCAACCTGAGGCTCCGTGAAAGTGGAAGGTGAAAAGGGCATGGGAATAACAGTCGTCATAAATTCGTATCATGAGCTTCATATTTCCACGAAAATGATTATGCCATTATTATTTGCAGCTTAGCAAAGAAAGCTCAGAATAGGTAGGAAAGTTGTTTGAGGTCACAGGCAGAATTTGATCCCTAGTTTATCTGTCCCCAAAACTGGTGCTCTGTAATCCACCCCACACCTAGGTCATTAGGGACAGAGCTAGAAAGAGATGACCATGCTCTGCACTCTCTTGAACATTCTCTGTTTATTAAAATTATCCCTCATGCCCAGGCATGGGACGTGTCTGCATGACAGAGACCGAAGGTGGCAGGATACAGAGCTTGATGATGAGGGAGGGTACTGTCAGGGGTGGTCCAGTAGAGAAGCAGAGGGAAGCCAATGACATGGAGCTTCTACAGTGCTCATGAAAAAGAAAATTTCTATCAAATATGCATTTCTCTACCCCAGTAATACTTTCTTGTATCCTCTTAAATCTATCTCCTATAATATATCAGATCTATAAATGAAAAATATGGTAAAAGCAAATCAAACTGATCATTTTACATATACTCTGGAAGGAAAGAAGAATGGACATTAGGACATCTAGACAAATCCTCTGGCTGAGCAAGAAGAGGAACCTGATGCCCAAGAAGGGAAATGACCCACAAACAGAAGATCTAAGCCACAGATTCAGGCCTCTAAACACCCAGCCACTGTGGTTTCCCTTGTCACCTCTGACTTCAAGTCGGGATCAGAGCTTTATGTGCAGAGATATGTACCATCTTTGATAGAAACAGCATCACCTCCCAATATTAAATAAATTGATCTTCTAGAATCTGAAATTATAAAAAGAGTTGGTAAAAGATATTGAAAGAACAGAGTAGGAAAGAAAACTAGAGGTAAAAAAAGAAAAAAATAAACAAGAAAACAACCAGGAGATATATTTAAGATAAACTCATACATATTCTCACCAAGATTTGAGGGGCTATCAAATCAATAAAGAAACAAGATTATGAAATGGAATGATTTTAAAGCCAGAAAATTTTAGAAAATCGAAGGACAGGATTTTAGAAGTAAGGGAAAAAAGTGATGGAGATAGAGGAAAGAATTGGATTTGCAGGAAAAGTAAATACATCAGTATTTGAGAAGTTAGTTCAAATATGCTCCTGTTGCTCAAGGAAAATAATAGAAAAGTGACAAGAGAGAAAATAAGCGATATGTAGGATAAGATGAGAAATGAAAGAAATAATAAAGTTAGACTAAATAATTAATGTTCAAATCAGGAAAGCTCACCCGTCAAATTAATGCCATGAGGCTCATAACTATAATTCTTAGATGTAGCTTTGCGACATTCACAAGGAAAAGGGGAAATAAAGAAGAATCTGTAACTCAGGCAGGCAAATGAAAAGGGGCCAGACCTACAACAGCAAAAAGTGTCATGTGGCCACTTGACTTCTTCTCCAGCGTGCCACCTGGCAAAGGACCAGTGTGATCTCCAGCTTGGCACCCCCTTTTAAATAACTTTTATTACTTCCCAATGTAGTTAGAATAAATTACAAACCTGTTGCATGTTTTCAAAGTGATAAATTCAAAGTCAAAATCCCGAGGCATTTTCATTGTTGATTTCCAACTTTTAAGGAATAGATAAGTTATATGTTATGTAAATTATTCCAAAATCAGAGCATTTTATGAGGCAACATGACCTTGCTAACTTGTGAAAGACAGCACAGAAAAGAAAACTCTAGTCTAATCCCAATTTGAAAATAGAGGTTCAAATTAAAACACAAACACACACACAAAGAAAATCCATCACAGTATTTTCAGGAATTATGCTCATTATGTACTTGGGTAATATCTCAATATGAATAAATAAATTGGCTATTTTTCCATAAATCTCAGCATATAATAATAGTTAATACTAAAAGAGCATTTATTGAGTTCCATTTTCTGGAAAATAAAGACACAGAAAGGTGAAGAAATTCATCCAAGGCCACACAGAGAAATAGGGTTGGCGCTAAGATTTGAATCCAGGCAGTCTGGTCCTAAAATCCAAGCTCTTTAGCCCTCTGCTGCAGAGCAGACATATGGTGAATATTTATTGACTGTATTTTATTATTTCTATTCTATTTGACTATTGCTACACACCAAACCATCCTGAAATGTAATTTTTTAAACATAAAATGCATTGCTACAACTCACAGGTTTCTGTGGGTTGACTGAGCAGGTCTTTCTTGGGGTCAACCACAAAGTGTTGCAGTGACATTGTGGCTGAGGCTCATGTCATCCTAGGAGTGATTGAGCTGTATGTCTGGTGGCTTCTTTACTCAGAGTCTGGTGCTTTGATGCTTCTTGGCATTTGTACAAAGCTGAGCCTCCCAGAGGATGATGGCCCACAGGTGGTTGCACTTTCTGCACGGTAGCTAGCTTCCTGGAGCCGAGAAGCTTTGAGACAAATTCAAGGCATGCAGAACTGACACATCTCCCCTGCCACATTCCATTGTACAAGCACTGAGAGAGGATACCTGGATTTAAGAGGACACGGAAGTAGGCTGGCCTCTGGTCTCTGGTTGAGGGAGTGGTAAGGGCACATTACAGAAGAAGAAGTGTGATCTGCCACATTACAATTTTTATTTAATAGGAATTCCATTTTCCTGATGCAAAATCAACATGTAGGCAGTGTAAGTGTTCTGAGTATGTTTAAAATAGGCCAAGCTAAGCTATGAGGTTTGGGAGTTTAGGTGTATTATATGCATTTGAGACATAATGATATTTTCAACTTAAGATGGGTTTGTTAGGATGTGACCCCACGTGATACTTGGTGGAAAGTAAGAATTCTTCCTTCCACTCTGGCTAGTTTTCCCCAACGCGCTTCAATCAGCAACCACTTTCATATCCTCATTGTGTGTCTTCTAGATCCTTGATGGAAATATGGACAAATGATATGTATAGTCTTATTCTCCTTGGGTCTGACACAGAAGGTGGCACACCGTTAACATTCTTTAGCATCTTATATCTTGAAAAACTGCCTATATTAATATGTATAAAGAGAGAAGAAGTATGAAAGGCAGGAAAGAGGAAAGGTGTGAGGAAAGGAGGACAGAAAAAAAGAGGAGGAAGGAGGAGAGAGAGAGAGAGAGAAGTCACAGTGTATATTTTAGTTATCATATACAAATAAAAATATAGAAAGTATACACTAAATTATTAATAGTGACTATTTCTCTGTGGTATGATTAACACTATTTTTTTTATCTTTGTTTTTCCATGTTTCCTAAATTTTTTATGATGATCATATATTACATCTGTGATAAAAATGTTATTAGTACCAAAACCACATAGTCCAATTTTTATGTTGGTATTTATTTATTTATGTATTTGTGGGTTTTTTCTTTCTGTTTTTCTTTTCTTTTTCTTTTTTTTTTTGTGTGTGTGTGTGACAGGGTCTTGCTCTGTCACCCTGGCTACAGTGCAGTGGCATCATCATATCTCACTGCAACCTCAAATTCCTGGGCTCAAGAGATTTTCCTGCCTCAACCTCCCAAGTAGCTGGGACTATAGGTGTGTGCCACCACACTCGGCTAATTTTTCTAATTTTTGTGGAGTTGAGGTCTCACTCTTGCTCAGGCTGATCTTGAACTCCTGACCTCAAGCAATCCTCCCACCTCAACCTGCCAAAGTGCTAGGATTATAGATGTGAGCCACCACCCCAGCCCATTTTTTACTATTGTTGTTCTTTTACTTCTAAGAAATTTATCCCCAGTGCAGTATAGATGGAAAAAGAAGACATGTGGCTTCCTGTAGGGATTTACCGACACAACTATATTTAGGTCGAAAAGTGTACCATGCCAATTCCCTTTCCTTCTCTTTCCATTTTTGCTTTCATAGTACTGTTTATTAGGCTACTTAACCTCTGCAACTTAACCTCTATGAAATCCATGATCTTACTTTATTATTATGAATGTAATCACCAAGTCGTGCACCTACCCTGTGTGAGGCAAGGCACTGTGCCGCATGTAGGGGATGTAGGATACACAGATGTTGATGGACACGAACACACCTATCTAGGCTGTGATTTTATAAGTGTCCCAGTAGCAGCCTAAAGAGCTGGCTTGGGATCACAATAGCAAAACATATCAGTTTTTCCTGGTGAATTCAAGACATAGTTTTCATAGTGGGTACTATTGAGCTGGATCATAGAACAACCCACTTTTGAGAATGGTGAGATAAGGAAGTGTGTGGCGGGGAAACAGCACAGGAAACAGTGAGGGAGCTGCTAGGAAGCCTGGAGAAGCAGCCGAGTGGGCAACGTGGTGGCAAGTGATGGAAACACAGACCAGGAACCGAGGCCTGAAGGGCTCATAGCCAAAGGGAGAGTTGCGGGTTTTTCTGTGGGCATTCAAGCGACTGCCAAGGCAGGGGCATGCCTGTGAGACAGGCACCAGCTGTGTTTCCCGCAATGCACGATTCCTTAATATGAGCCTTTTAAACAGATATTTTATGAATTCAAGGTGATAAATCCTTACTTAAAGAAAATATTTAATTTGCACTCTCAATAAACTTAAAGGAAGATATGTGTCCCAGGAGGCTTAAATGGAGGTGAAAACCCAGGAGCTAAGCCTGAGTTTGCAGCCGTTAGTGCCCCTCAGGAGAGAGCCGTTGTGATCTGGAGACTCTCCTAGGGGCCTCTGAAGAATCTAATACACCCTCCCTCTTCAAAAAATAAAATACAATAAATAAATAAGTCACACCAAGTTGCGATCCTTGGTGTTTCCTCTTCCCCATCGGCTAAAAGCACTGTGAAGCTAGGCAAGAACCATTGCTTTATTTACTGAGTACCCACTCCAGTGCTTGGACCATACTAGGTGCTAGAAGCAAGTTAATTAACATACACTCCAGCAAAGCAAGACTAGGATAAGCATCCCTGAAGGATGAACCGCAGAGAGGTGATGCAGACCGCCCTGAGTCCTGACACAGCTGCTTTCCCCCTTGGGTACTCATAGGTGTCTCTGGCATGGACGACGCCAGCCACTTGAGGCAGGCCGGAAGTAAACTGTGAGAACTGGTTTAGGCTTTAGTTGAAGAAGCCAAAGCCACCAGGTTCTTTCTCTCCTGTTTGTCAGGAGCTAATTCTCCCTGAAGGCCAGGGGGGAAGGAGAGGAAGTTTGTGAGAGTGGGGGTCCCAGCCAACCTCGGACCATCCATGAAGACTTGCCTGTAGGAAGTATGTGTTTATTGTCTGTTTTCCAGGACCCACTGAGGAGCTCTTTGAATGAGGAAAGAGAGATAGATGGTGGAAACTGCTCAAGCTCCTCACAGTTAAAGTCTCCCTGATTTCAATTGCACAGGTTCATTCAATGTCTCAGCAGCGAGTTGCTGCTCAAACAATTAATCCTTCCTTAATTTGTCAGCTGGACTTGCACCTTCATTTTTCTGAATCAGCAAAGCGCTTTGTATTTAAGGATCTTCGGGGCAGCATGTCAGGACAGACAGAATACTTGCTTTGGACCCAAATAACTCTGGTTCTGATATCCTATTGCGCTATGCCCTAACCCTGTGACACTGGAAATATATTTATTTATTTGAGATGCTGTTGCTTTTATCATCAAAGAGAAGGTATAGTCACCATGCAATTTTTGTGAAGATTAACAGAAACTAAATATAAATGACTGCTTTATTGTTACATTTACGTGGGTCTTGTAAATACTATTAGAAGTCAGCCAGTCCTAAATTCAAACTCCATCTCTATCACTTAATCTCTGGGTAAGACTTCAGACAAGCTTCTTTGCCTTTGAATACTTGGGTGTCTTTCTTCTGCAAAGTGATATTATCTTATAAATTGGTTGTAAGAATTAGTGAACATGTGGATAAAATACCTAGCACAGTTTGTGGCAGTTTTGGCAGATGCTTATATGTGGCTGCTTCTCTTCTTATCTTTCCCTGGTATTGCTGCCTTGTTTCTCTCCTGCTTCTTAGACCACAAGCTTCTTGAATGCTGGGAACATGGCTACTTCTTGGCATCTTCAATATATGTATTAATTGAATAAATAACATATGAAGATATGTTGAATAATTTGCTACTGAACTATACACTTGAAATGGTAAAAATAGTAAATTATATATATATATTTTACTTCAATAAAAAATAAATTAAAAATAAAACTATTCCAGCCTTCACCTACTTCTTTCACTTCCTACCTTTCCTTTTCCTTCCTATCTCAGCGCAGTGCAGCCACTCTGATCTCATGGTGTCCAGAAGAGGCCAACCTCCTCTGAGATTCAGGTGTTTGTGCTGTTTTCTTTGCCTGAAAGACTGTTCCTATGGATTTCCATGTGGCTGTTTCCTTCTTGTCCTTTGAGAGATCCTATCTTGTGGAAAAATCACTTCTTCAGAGGATTTTATCAGGCCATGATTTCTAAATTAGGCATTTTCTCAGATTTTCTTTCCTCATATATTTTTTAAATATCACTTACCAATATCTAAGTTATAATAGAGTATGTTTGGGGGTTTTCTCCCCACTTGCCCTCCCACCTACTGGGGCAAGAGAACTGCAATTCAATTCTCGAAAGCCCATGAGCTTTAGGTGAAGCTGACTTATCTCAGCCTCCAGGGCAGGACCACATGACCTCCACTAAAGCAATCATTGCATCTTCTCTGCTCATGGTGAGTGGTTCCAGGATGCACCTCTGACTCAAAAAAGGACAGTGTAGCACAATGGAACACAAAACAGGAGAGAAATAGGGTCTGGAGCAGGAGTAGCCATCTTGCAGTGAAGAAAGAGAAAAGGGAATGTGCATCGTGTGTATGTTGGGGTATGTGTATGTGTGTGCTTGTGTGTGTCCATTATGATCATCATTGAGTACTTTGATCAATCTCTGTCTGAACTAGACCTGCAGACAGACTCTTCAGGGCCAATACATTTCTTTTTATTATCAGGGCAAGTTGGGTTTTCTGTCATGCTACAAAAATCATCAAGATAGATATACTTGTTTAGTTTTTGTCTTTCCTCCTAGACTGAAAACTTTAGAGGGAAGAAATCGGGTCTCATTCTTAAGTATACTACTAGTGACTACTATAGTATTACTTACAGAATAAGTTCTTAATAAGTATTCGTTGAATAGATAAATATGGTCTGATGTCAGCTCCAAGGGGGCTTGGTTTTCTCCAGATGTGGTCCCAGGTATGAGACAGTTTGGTGTGTTGGAAAGGCCTGAACATGGCTTGGATGTGATTCAGAATAGTGAGAAATGCAGAACATTCAGAATGTCGGCATTAGCTTGCAGGTTTGTTTTTTAACATAAATATATTAAAGATTTTTGTGCCTGGGTAGAGCTAAATAAAAGCTGTGTGAGGAGACAGCTCGTGGGCCCCCAAGGTAGGATAGCAATGTTCAGCTTCACCAGAATTCTTGCCTTTTCCTGCTGCTCGAATCACTTTGAGGCTGCTTACAATGAGTCATAGAGTCAGAATTTTAAAATTGAAATGGACCCTAGGAATTCTTTTGATCTTATTTTAAAGATGCAGAAACTTATGTTCAAAGAGTATAAACATTGCTTAGAACTCTCAACTTGTTCCTGAGAGAAGAATCAGGACTAAAGTAGACATCTAGTCCCCTACACTTGAATCTTCACCATGGGCCTTTATCGCCTCTTCCTATCTGTCTTTCTTTCTTTCTTTCTTTCTTTCTTTCTCCTTCCTTCCTTCCTTCCTTCCTTCCTTCCTTCCTTCCTTCCTCTGCTCTTTATTTCATTTCAAATAGCTTCATAGATGACATTTTTTTCCCATGCTAGTTACATCTGTAATGTTGGCACTACATTTATGCTAGCAAAATGACATGAGCTTTGCTCATATTGTATGTAAGTATCTTTCAAACTATTAGAAGATGGAAAAAGAGAAAATACAATGATAACAACATGCAATAACTATCAAAGGTTATTTAGAAATAAAAAAAAAATTCTGAACACTGGGAGAAGAATAGGAAAAAAAAAAGGTTGTTAAAACCCATTTGCAGGGCAGCATATCGAAGCCCAATGGTTGAGGTAGATGAGTGATGGTGATTGAGAGTCAGAGAGAAGGTTATGGAGGACTTAGAAGAAGCAAATCCTAAACTGAGGCCTGAACTTTGCCTCAGCTGGGAGCTACCAAAGCAGTAAGACTAGGGCTAAGGTGACTTCAAATACTTAAACATGGAGAGAGGATGGTTTATCAGATGGGTGATGGTGAGAGTGATGTCAAACAGACACACGTGGGGGTGAATGGGAAGCACCTTCATGGCCTTGCAGGGACTCCTGACGTTATCACAGGCACAGGGAGCCTTTGAGAGATCACCGGCTGGGATGCAGAATGGTCAGATGGGCAATGTAGATGGCTATTCTCGTTACCCAGATTGATGGGCAGACAGGGCTACTGACAGGGAGAGGAGGTAGGAACCTGCATCAGTAATCCAAGGGGGGTTGTGGGACTAGCAAGGGCTGGGAAGGATGACACAGCACAGGCTACTATGACACTATGACAACCTGACACTCTGATGCTTCACTGCCCCTGCTCCTGCCTGTGTCCCTCACCTTTAATGATTTCTGAAGATGTTTTCTTAAATGCAGATGGCATTTTAAAATAAATGACTTCACAGCCCCAGGTTCCAATCTGATTTATATTTTTTCCTACCAGAAGGAGATGAGGATGCAGCACCTTCTTAGGTAATTAATGATTCAACATGGTGCCTTTGCAAAATGAAATTGACGCGGCTGGAAGCCTCATTTGCAGCCATAAGAATTCAAAGGACACAAGAAGGCTGATTTGTGATTGTTACTTTTCCTCAATAAACATTAACTGATTACAAAGAGCTGACAATGAGATGCTGTCTTGTGGAAGTAATGTTTCTGACATTTTCACTGAGTGTTTACCACAAATATTAGAATTTATCATTCTTGATGTTCCTTAGAAAAGAAAAATGAGGATAAAATATTATTTTGGTAATTTATTTTGGTACTGCAATATTTGCTTATATGCACATTAATATCATGCATAATTGACAGAAAATTAAAAGAATTCTGAGCTCCCCATCATATCCATTTTCAAATTAAGGATTCTGATGGGACATCATAGAATTAAACCTAAAGAGTTTTTACTTTGGATATGAAAAGCATTTAAAGGGTGATAATGTCCATTTTCTGAAGAGAGAATGTGCCCATTATTGAAATCCTGGAGTCATTTAGTATATTCAATCTTTAGAGAAAAATTATTACCGAAATACTACTAGATTTATATGGTCCTTAAAAGCTTATAGTTATAATTTTATTTGGATATTACAATAATCATACTGATATTATTACTCCCCCAAGTCACATATGGAAAGAGAATTCTATTCACTGTTTGATCTCAGATAAATCATTGCTGTCTGTCAAATTCAGTTTTCTCATCTGTGGTTGGAGGAGATTGGCTTTGTTTCATAGGACTGTGGTAGGGATTACAAGATCCAAATAAAATGCTTAGCACAGCCTGGTGTTAGTAGTTCTGGCTGATTTTATTATCATTACCACTCTATTTGCACCAGATTTTAATGCTGACTTTCTTATTTCTGTTTTAATAACCTTGGAGTCACCCTAAATCTTGTTAGTCCCTTGTTATATAAGTTCTTCTTTCACAATACTCTACCTATTTTCCATTCCTGCCACTGGCCTTGGACACCTTTTCATGAAATTTCTCTAAGCCTGCTTGTCCAGTTTCCACTCCACTATCTTCCCCATTTTTACTCTACCAAGCACAATAAAACTGTATGGATGTTCCAAAATATCAGCCTTGGTTGTATTACTTATCTGACGACTGCTCAATTTCTATAGAACTAAGAAAATATCTCATCCCTTCCACTCAAAAAAATTAATCTAGTTACTTTCTAATTTCTTCCTAAATGTTAGTAATGAAATCTTTTAGTAAACTAGAACATAGTTCCTTGATATAACGTTTTATAAATGACGTTTCTGTGGTTATCCATATGAAATTTGGTACAAAGACCTTTACTTGCTCTGCAATAAATATTGAAGGGATGTTTAATTGCATCACACTGGAAATGTCATGGCTCTGCTCCATGGGAAATGCATTTTATTTCAGATTCTTGAAAGACAGTGACTGTTTTAATGTGGGATACATACCTGGTAGAATGGTTAAAAATATACTGACAATACTAAGTGCTATTAGACATGCAAAGCTACTTAATCTCTCAGACATTGCTGATGAGAAGCAAAATAGCTATTGAGGAACAAAGCTAGGCAGCATTTTATAGAGTTAAAAATACATTTTTATATGAACTTGCAATTCAACTCCCAGGTATCAAACATAGATAAATGAAAAGGTTTGCACATAAAAGCTGTCATAAATGTTCAGCTTCATTCATGAAAATTAAAAATAGCGGCTTCTTTTGTAACAGCCTAAAACTTAAAATAACCTAAGTGCCCTTCGAAGAACGAATGGTTAAACAGAGACATACATCCATACAATGGAATACTACTAAGCAGTAGAAAGGAACAAATTACTGATATATAAAACAGCTTGGATGGTTCTCATGGGCAGTAAACTCAGTAATAAAAAGCCAATATCAAAAGGTTGCATACTGTATGACATATTCAAAATGACAAAGTTATAGAGAGGGAGAACAGAGGAGAGATTGTCATGTGTTAGAGGAGGGTGTAACTGTCAAGAGGGAGTCTTGATGGTGCTGGCAGTTATACGAATCTGTACAGGTGGCAAAATATCAGAACTATACACATACAAATGAGTGCATGTGAAAACTGGTGAATTCTGAATATGGTGTGTAGTTTAGTTATTAGTATAGTACCAATGGTTTTCCATGGTTATCTTCAGCGGAAATAAAATAAAGGAGACACAAGAGCTTTCTGTACTATTTTGGAAACTTCTGAATCCAAAATTATTTTAAAAAAATTTTAAAGAGTTTTAAAGGGTGAGAGGTGGTTAAAATACTTCTATTGCAATAACAAAAACTAAAAAGTTAATTATGCAGAGAATTCACACACAAAACTCTCTGACCAACACACTGGAGCATGGTAGCATCACCCTCATTTTCATTAACAGAAAGAATAGCCAACATGTGAGAAGGAATTAAAGCTTTTGTAAAGAAATTAACTGATAGAGACTCAGTCTTTAAAACCTATATTTTTGAGCAAATGCATAAGGTTAGCCTAAGAGCTTTCTAAAACAAGAAGCAGTTGTTGCCACACAGATAGTGTAGGAAAAATTCAACATGACCCAGAATAAAACTAAGCTAGACAAAGCCAGAAATGTGGCAAGCTTATGTTCTACTAAAAAGGTAATTTTTCAGCTGATTTGGAGGTCCTGTTCTAGAAACTTCTTCCAAACTTGTGAAATGTTAGACAGGGAAACACATACATACACAGACTCTGACACAAAACAAGTTGGTTTGATAGACTAAATAAACTCTAGGATTTATTGGGGTGATAAATGCCATAGCCAGATTATTTGAAAAGCTTTTTCACAGAGGAGAACCCAGGGGCTACCAGGACACACTGTACATCTTCTAGAATTTATAGTACATAAATTGGTACTATAACCTGTGTAAAAGCATAGATTTCATATTCCAAAGGGTGAGTTTAACATCACTCAGTAGATCCTTTGGCATTCATTCATTAATTTATCCATCCATTTATTAGGCAATTATTAATTGGTTGTTTTTATGTGCCACGACTGATGTCAGTGTCTGGGAATACTACAACGAACAAGACAGCATGACCCCATGAAATCATTGAAGTGGAGGGAAGCATCACAACTATAATTAAAATCGTGACAAATGCGATGCAAGTAATGGGCATGATGCTATGAAAATATATGACCGAGGGGGCTGACCAATTCTAGAATTAACAATAACTTCCTAAGACCAAGCCCTTCCACCCTTAAATTCCATTTTTCTCTATATCCGGTTACTGTGAAAAGATGCAGTTGTTCCTTGGAGGAGACATGGTGCCCAGGAAGTGTCTCAATCCAAGTCAAGGGATTGAGATTCAAGATAACGGGGGTCCAAGAAGTGGGGTGTGAGATCCAGAGGCTATAGACTGGTAATAGGGAATCAGGGTAGGAAATTTCACTCAGAAATACAGACAGATTGCTGGTTCTTGTGAAGTTTGGGGGTAGTAGGTCTAATGCTTTAGCTGGTCACAGTCACACTGTATTCCTTGATGAGGAGAGATAACTGAGAAACCAGCAGAGCTGGCACTGGGAAACACAGCACGTATCAATGAATGGGTGCTTATTCTCAAGAGTCTGAGATCTGAGGAGGGAAAGAGGATGGGTGCTTATTCTCAGGAGTCTGAGATCTGAGGAGGGAAACCGTGACAAGAAGGAGATACCTCTTATATGACACTGCACTTGAAGCCAATGGGTTAATACCAGCTAGTACACATGACTTTCCCAACTCTGAGGACTCCTTCAGCCTCCTGCCTTGTTTTCCCACCTTTCCCTCTGGCAATCCACCTGTTCTTGAACAATCCTGCCTTGAGGCAGGAAAGGCTGAAGCTGTGTGGGCTCTTTTGGCCCACTTTTGAGGATCTGGTTGATAAGTAGCTGCTTTCTTACAGACCCCAAAGATAAGCTGGTCCTTCCAGTGTGATAGCCTGTCTGCTGAGGAAGAAGAAGTTCCCCAAAGGACATTAAGTGGCAACACCCTATGTATCACTTTAAAAATGCCCTTTCTGAACAGTCTCGGATGCTACAAGGATAGACACATATTTTGCCTTGACGCGGCAATCTTTGGTCTGTTTGTCTTCTCGGGACATCAAGAGCAGTGTTTGTTAAGATGGCACCAATAGCATTCCCATCATTCCTGTACCAATATTCTCATCACGCTTGCTCTGCAGAGGCCATGGGTGTCCAGATGCCATCGAGAGTTCTGATATCTGAGAACTGCCAATATGAACATGCAGATCAGTGTCCCCCAACCCCATTGTGAATTTTGTCATACACAAACTAACATTCAAGGTGATATAAGAAAAGGTAAAACACAGGATGGAAGTGCCAAGATTCTTAGAGGAAGGCATTACCACCAGGTGGGGTGAATAGGGAGAGCTTCAAAGAGAAGGTAGGACTTCCGCACACTCAGTTCTTTCCAGCCTTGCTCATTCCTTTCTAGAAAAGAGAATCCCTTCGTGCCTAACACTAAGACTCTTGCCAGTCCTATGGTCAGAACCTTTTTTTTTTCCTTTTGCAATAGTCCCCCTCTCCCAACTATAATGGTCCCTCTTGCCTCCCTCCTTCACAACTATCTTTTCCAATAAACTTTCTTTCTTAAAAAAATAAAGATAAGAAATAAAGAGGAGGTGGCATGTGAATGAAGTGCTAAAGGGCTGGTAGTGCAGGGGTCATGGGGTTGCCCCACTCAGAGCTCCTTTCAACAGAATCTGCTACAAAAAGCACAGCGGATGGGCAGCCTCCAGCTGCCATACCTTACTTTCAAATCCACTGCAGCTGCCACACTGAGGCCATAATTTCCCTAGGCTGTTTCTAGTCAATGTTTAAGCATATGGGGTTACTAAAGAAGGGCTATTTCTGCCCAGTTTTGGACTTCTCTAATGAGCAACCTTTGCTTGTGGACTTCCCAGCGACCTAGTTGAGACTGCTCAGAGTTGCACTGTAGTCTGAGTCTCCGTGTACCCCATCTTTCTTTATTCCTTCTTCCTTTTCACAGGTGCAAGACTTATGTTATTGTCTGAAGACTCCTCTTAGTTCCTCCTGCTCACAGTGCCCTTTATGCTCCCCAGCAGTTACTGTGAAGACATTCATTTCTCCAATAATGTTTTATACATTTAATCCTGTCTTGGTGTCTGCTCATAGAGGACTTTGATACAGATGGGTCTTTGAGTGATTGGTGGATGGATGGATTAATCAAGAAGATCTTAGCTCTGTTTTATTTGATGGAAATATTCACACTCAGGTATCAGTCACGTGTGGGATATCCCTTGGTTGCTTAAGAAGTGAGGCTGAAAAACATTTACAAAGTGCAAAGTGGCAAAAGAGCATCTACATTGAAATCATCCTATGATCTCTCTGAGCTGTGGTCCTTGAGACTTCTGTCTGCCTTATGCTCAGATTTCCTGCAGATTCTCCCAACACAAAGTCCTGTCTACCTAAGGAGCAGAGTCTGCCTCCTTTCTCTATGGACAGTTGCTTCTCTTAAAAATTTTCAGGCTGTTTTCCTCTGGGTTTGGTTCTGTCTTAGCCACTAGACGTCACAAGATACCCTGCTATTCATCAAGCCATTCATCCATTCATTCATCTATCCATTTAATAAATTCTACCTGAAAGCTTGTAGAAGGGACAGTCATTTAAGTGCAATTAAGAGAACAGACTTTGGAGCCCAACTGCCTATATCCAGAATTTCAGCCTTAGCATTTACATCAGTAAGACTTAAAATCCTTGTGACTCAGTTTCCTCAACTGTACAAAGTAATAGTAAAATACCTATCCCAGAGAGTTACTGTAAGTATTTTAAACATGATACATATAAACATTTAGAACAGAATCTGCTACAATAGAAAGTATTCACACAAACTATTATTAGTAATGATTCTCTTTGCCTGTGCTAGGATTTAGAGATATATTTAATAAAAGAGGCATATAGCACATGCCCTGAAGGAGCTTAAACTTTATCAGAAGATATAGAAAAGCAAGTAAGTAGAAATGAAGTACCTTTGTATAGTATAGAGTGATAAAAATGGGAAATGGCATTCTGGGCTAATCTTGTGCTCATTTGAGGGACCAGAGAAAGCCTTTCTGGGTAAGAACCTTCGAGGAAAAGATAATAGCATGTGCAAAGGCCCTGTAGCAGGAAGAACCTGAGGGTGCTGAAGAAATTTAAACAAACAAGATATTCTTGACAAATAGATGCATCCTAGGACTCTGCTCACATGAACATTTTAGGCATGCTCTAGCTGGCTTCTTGAGGCCACCTGCATATTCTGGCCCAGATACTTGTTGGGCTTCATATTTTTTAGAACCTACCTGGCTTTTAACATGCTACAGCCTCTACATTACACCCCTCATTACACTTGGGTATTTTGGTAGTAATCTCTCTGACCATTCTCTGTTTCTGGGCCAGCTGATACTTCGCAATCGTCCCTATGTTTATCCAATCCATGACTCTGAGAAATTTCCAATGTAGAAGATAAAAGTATTCATTCTGGAGCCAGTTCCCAAAGTTCCCACCATTACTGACCTTGGGCTAGTTACTCTACCTCCCTGTGTTTCAGATTACTTATCTGTGAAGTGGGGATTAAAAATGATTTCTAGCACATGAGGCTATTATAAGTGTTCAAATGATTAGCATAAATGAAATTAGAACAACGCTGGGCAGTGTGTCAGTGTTAGCTATTAGTATCATCAACATCTTCATCATCAGTACACAGAGGCTCCTGGTATTCCGTCGGGACCATATATGTTGATGTTTCACTGTGTCTTACTGAAACTCTCTCTCCTCTCCACCCATGGAAAGCCTCCCTCTCTCTCCCCAAGCCTGGGTTCTGGGGCACAGACTAGCTCTGTGTCAGGAGAGGGAATTTCAGGGTGGCACTAGGAATGCCTAAGTGTTCACATCTAATCACACGTCCCCCACCCTGTGAGCCCTCAGCACCGTCTAAAATGGTGCATCTTCCTTCACTGTGTGATGTGCAGAGCAAGTTCCATCTCTGGCTGTGTTGATATTCATTTCATCACAAATGATAGTTATAGGGAAAACAACTGACATTTTAAATAATCATGATCTTCAGTAAAATGGCATCTAATTTTAATGCTTTCAACTGCTGCTCCTTTTCAAGGCACAAAGCAGCCAGACTTCCTTTTTATTGAAGAGATTGCTAACGTGATGAGACCCAAACCATCACTGCCTCCCACACGAGCACTGGCAGCTGGGGTGTGCCCCGCTTCTCTGCAGTCATTGTCCCCTCTCCGTTCGTCTTTCTTGCAGATGAGATTGAAATGGTAGCATTTCACTGGAGTTGAGACTGGGGGTTCTGCAGATTGACAGACATAATTATCACATTTGCTTCCTGGCATGTGGTATCTAAGTAATAACCCCTGTATTTTTCCCATGTTAATCAGGAAGGAGTTCAATCAGTTGAAGAAGGATTTTTCAAACAAGTCTCTGCCTAGAGAACTCATCCACTAACAAGGATCCTTGCTTCTGACATGAGGTTAGAAACTTCCCCTGGTGCTATCTGCAAGCAACTGTTATCACCCAAGATCCTAGGCCTTGATGGGGCATTCAATGGGCAGAGTGATGGCCCCACGGAGAGGCCCAGGTCTGGTCATTCTGAGAGGAGAGAGCCACAGAGGGGACTCTGTCATGAAGGGAGTAATCAGAGAATGATGGATTAAAGAAAGCAGAATATGGTTAATCACAGTCTAGGAGTTTAGTTAGTAAAAGGGTATAGCAGCACGACAGCATATTGTCTTCTTTTCTTTGTTGTGTGTGTGTGTGTGTGTGTGTGTTTGTAGCGAGGAAATGAGGATCCTGGCTGCTTGGTGCTCTGATAATCTTTAGATATGATCTAATCTGCCTTCCCTCTTCCCTTCTATGTAGGAAAAACACCAGGCTTTTCCCACCAGCCTAAAGTCACTTGGTTCGTTAGGGCAGTTCAGAATCTGCATGGAGGAAGAAGCCAAGACATAAAGCATATTTATAAACAGCTGATGCATTTGTCACAGTTGTTTAGATTTTTGTAGTCCTTGAGTTGAAAAGGTGGAGGAGGCCTTCAAACACACATATATGGTCCAATTTCCATTCTCCAAACTCCCCTAGAAGGGTGGATCTCTTCTTGGATGTCTTCCATGAAGTATGGTCTTCCAAGTGTCAGGAAGAGTCAGAGACTGGAAAGCTAAGAGGCAAGACTGGACCAAGAGGTGAGCCCACCTGCTCTCCTAATAATGATAATGGTGATAGTAATAGTCACAGTAGTTATTTGGGGGCAGAGAGAAGCAGTCTAATATCGAACCAGTGCTTATTCCAGACCAGGCAAGTTTCAGGGGCTTTACATGAATCATCTTATTTAAACCTTTGGACAATTCTATCATCTGGGTGACATTACTTTCTTCAGTTTAGAAATGAGGCTTATCATGTTAAGAAAATCTCTCTGGGTCTTGAGGCAGTGGTCAAGTGATAGAACTAGGATTGTCTGATGACGGCTTTATTCTTAGCCCTAATGTCATACTGCCTTACATGCTCCCCTTCATGTGCTGGAATCCCAAGTTGAAGGAGAACATGCAGGAGTTGCAGAGAGAATGAGAGAGAGAGAGAGAAGAGTGGCTGGGTCTGGTGTTTCATCAGGAAAAGTTCATAATAAACAGTGAAAATTAACATGTGCTCAAGCAGAGATGAAAGCTTAATCTGGGTAGAAGTTAGAGGTGAATAAACACAGCCAGTTAATTCTGATTCTCCAATTGCTTTGAGTCTTCTGAGGAAGTCCATCAAATGCCCTACTGCCTCCCTTGTCTGTTTATTTTATTTTGTTTGGAAGCTCACCAAGCAGAAACCAGTCTCTTCTCTGTGGCACTCCCATAAAAGTTAAATAACACTTCTATTAAAAGACACGGGGAAGGCTCATTCCCATTTTCTTTGGAGACCTATTTACTGCTGCTATCCTTTCTCTAGTATGACTATTTTAAAAAAGAATCACTTTATTTCCCCAGCAACATGGTAAGTCTGTTCCACTGTTTGAGATCTTTTTTCTAGATAAGTGGGCAATCTGAACCACACCAAATGTTTCAGTCATACCTGGGAAAGGACAAGTGAATGTGGATCTTTCTTAAAATAATAGCTCATTATGTTCCAGATCTTGTACTAAATAGTTTATCTGCATTAATTCACTGGATGCTTACAACAATCTGTTGAGGTAGGCATCACGATAATGTACAAAGGAGGAAAATACAGGAGAGGTTATGCACCTGACTGACGTCACAGAGCCTGAGTGTGGCCAAGCTATCCAGGGGCCTGGCTTCAGGGCCAGATATGGAAATTACAGGGGAAATGGCATTAATGTGTAAGAGTAGACAGGGAAGCCCTCTCTCAGGAGGATGAACTTGAGCTGAGATATGAAGCGCGGGGAATGGGGAAGGGGTGGGAAAAGAGCATCTGAGCAAAAGAACAAATGCAAAAGTTCCAAATGGGAGAAAACAAACAAAGAAACAAAACCAAACAGCTTTCAAAGAAGAGAAAAGGTGCTATGATAGAAGAGGATGTCTGAATAAGCAATAGAGCCGAGATTCTAATTCATTCGGGTGGTTTCAAGCCCCGACATCAGCCACTCTGTTATACTGACTTTCAGTCCTGATGAGTGCTGCAGAGACTCCCACGTAAGACCAGGACCCAGAACTGCCCATTGATTTTGCATTCTGGAGACCTTAACAAGAGTAATATCCATAGTATGTTGTTGGCAGAAACCAGATAGAAAAGATCAGAAAAATAAACGGGAGACTGAAAAACACAGACAGCAAAAGTCAACAACTTTTTCAAAAAGTTTTCTTTGTCTTTGTGTATTTTTTGTTTTGTGTTGTTTCATTTTGTTTTTGTTTGGTCCCCCTGGGAAGGCTGGAGGAGAGTGTACAGTCCAGGAGGTTAGTGAAAGGAGACAAAAACCATGTGTGAATGTTGATAGGATTGATCCAGGAGAAAGAGGAAGAGTCATGACACATGAGAGAGAAATTGATTGTGTCCAGAAACATTAGTATATTATATGATTCTTAGCCTTTGGCTAGAGATGATTTATGGACATTTAGGATCTGGGGATGGGTGCTCCATCCTATTTATCTTGTTTCCATACTGTGCCCATCCCTCACTTGGATGAAGCCACATACCATCAACATGTAATACATATTGCTTTTAATTGCAGTGGTTTTAGTTTTTTTCCAAAGCTCACTGATTGATTTTTCTCCTTTGTAATAATTAAATTAGATAATCAGCCAATTAACTTATTATCTCATTCTCTCAACAAATATGTTTGACCATCTTCAAGATGCCAAATACTATACTAAATTGAGCGATAAAGAAATGGATAATATAAGCGTATGATACTTGCTCCCAAGAAGCTCTCACTCTTACGGGATAAGACGCAATATTCTTTCTACATCACACTTCCTAGTCCTTTGCCTAGTGCTGCTGCTACATACATGTAAGTTGTTTTTTTTTTTTTTTAATATATCTGTGGAATTGGAAATAGGTAAATATGTAAATTAATAAGTCAGAGTTTTAAACATTTTCTAGAGCTTTTATCCTTTGTCTGTTGCCCAGGCTGGAGTACAGTGATGCAATCATAGCTTACTGCAGCCTCGAACTCCTGGGCTCAAGCCTGGGCTCAAGGAATTCTCCTGCCTCAGTCTCCCAGGTAGCTAGGACTATAGGTACACACCACCATGCCCTGCCAATTTTTAAATTTTTAATTTTTTGTTGAGGTGAGGCTTCTCTATGTTGTCTAGGCTGGCCTCGAACTCATTAACTCAAGTGATCCTCCTGCCTCAGCCTCTCAAAATGCTGGGACTACAGGAGTGAGCCATGTTGCCTATCTTTTTACCTCTTCTCTTCTTGAATGTTTATTGAAATACATTCAATTATATATTAATACGTTATGAAGACATAGTATTAATGCCAGCTCATTTCTATTCCCTGCTTCAAACCTTCAATGGCTTCAACTACTCTCAGGATAAAGATCTTACAGTAGTTTTCAAGGAACATTTGGCTGTGTCTGGAGACACTTCTCTTTGTCATCACTACTCCTGGTATCTAACGTGAAGAGGCCAGCAATGCTGCTAAACATTCTGCAATGCACAGGACCTCTCCTCAAAATAAAAGAAAAACATTCAGTCCACAATGTCAGTAGTGCCAAAGTGTGAACCCTGCTCCACACTGAGCATTGCTACAGGTACAAAGCTTAGAGCATCATATACTGCCAAGTCCCAGGGTTTGAGAGTCCCTTCGTTCTCATCAAACTGCTGTGGGGGTGCAGCATTCCACCAGTCAGGAAACTGAAAACCCTGGGATTGTCCTAGCATCGAGGAGTAAGCGTGCCCTGAGATTGGAGATCCTCATTTTGAGCTGAGACTGAGATCTTGAGGTTCTGCAAGTGGTGAATTGGGTTTTAAAGAATAATGAGAAAGGAGTGTGAACATTCTCCAAAGGCACTCGCTGCTGCTGCTATGACTTCAGGAAAACCTGCTTTTCCCCTTCCTCCTATGGTTCCTGACCATTGCTTAGATTAATTGAATATCCTTATCCAGGCTGAAATGCTAATGACTAACATGGTAGCACATTTGTATGAGGATCAATTTTTAGTAACATTTTTATCATCAAATAATTCAAGCTTCATGTAAAAAAAAGTTGAAAATAATTTAAAAAATAAAAATCTAAAAGAACAGGGAAAAAAGAGAATTAGTAATCCCCTTATTTAGAATTAATCATTCACAATACTTTGATGTGTGTGTATATTTGTGGGTGGGAGCATGTGAATGTGTGTGTGTACAGACAATATTTAATCAGCATTCTCTCATTTCATTAAAAGTTTGAGAATTGTTGCATAATATATTTTATGGTAGTGTTGTTGATTTTCAGATACTTCCTAATTTTTATCATTGGGATTGGTAATATGTACTTTACTGATCAGTTGTAAGGATGGAAGACAACATTTTACTCCACAAACATTTACAAGACATTTTCTATGGTCTATCTAGCCATTGTACTAGGTGCTGTGTGCAAGAGATGAATAAGATAGGATTTCTGCACTCAAGATGAATAAAATCTTGACATCAGTTCTCTGTCCACACACCAACCAGTGGTGTACATTTCTGTATTACCCGGTGGTGGGTGGTGTGTGGTCAGAGAACAGATGTGAAGTTGATACCAAGGAGGCTCCTGAGAATCACTGGCTTTGGTGGTGAACCTAGAAAATGAGGCCATTTCCAGTATCCTCCCTGTAATCCAGAAAATTCTCACTTCCACTGAGCCCCACTTCCCAGCCCATCCTAGGATGTGGGCATCTAAATCCCTGTACTGAGAACTTTTCTACTTGAGTAGGGTAATAGACTGCTCAGGCTGCCATAACAAAATCCCACCCACCAGGTGGCTTAAACAACAGATATTTTATTTTTTTCCTCACACTTCTGGAAGCCAGGAAATCCAGGATCAAGGTTCCTGTTGATTTGTTTCCTGGTCAGGGTATCTTCCTGGCTTGCATGTGGCCACGTTCTTACTGTATCCTCACATGGTAGAAAGAGAGAGAGAGAGAAAGAATGATCTAGTGTCTCTTCTTCTAAGGATACTAACCTTATCATGAGGCTCTGACACTCATGACCTTATCTAACCCTAATTGCCTCCCAAAGGCCCCAGCTCCGAATACCATCACAGTGAGGGTTAGGACTTTAAAATATAATTTTTTGGAGGATATAACTGAGTCCATATCAGATAACCTAGAGTGGCTTCTGTTTTCCTGGTCAAACATCAATGATACAATTCTTTTTATGACTACAAAAGAAAAGTAAATCCTTATGTTTATTATATACAAAGATGTGTTCATGTATAGTGGAGCCAATCTGCTAACAATTTAGTGTACACTTTCCCTTTTTCCCCTCATATATATAGCATCATGTTATACATATTATATATAATATAGTATATATTGACATTGATTCATGTGCTTATTTAACAAACATTTACAAGCTTCTATTCTGTGCTACTCACTGTGGCTGGTGGTGGAGAGAAAGTGGTAAAAGATAAAAGGCGTCTGGTATACTCAGAGAGTCTAATATAAATTGGAGTTCTTTTCCCAGTTGAATTATTTATGAAATTTATTTAGTGAATATTATTTACCTCTAAATTTTCATCTAACCGGGATCCCAGTTTTAAGAAAAACTGTGTGTGTGCATCTACAAGGTAGCATGCACTTTCTAGGTTCTTTCATATAATGGCAGTTAGCACGTCCTTTAAGACAGTTACTTCCTTGGGAATGGATTTATGTCACATGTTTCTTTATATGCCCTGTACCTGTCAGAGTCTGATGCATGGTAGACATGCATGATATTGGATGAATGGTGCTCTCTTTAATCAACCTAATAAATATCTGAAGAAGACATTGACATTTCTGTATTATCTAGCTCTGATGGCTCTATGAAAATATCACAGCCTAGGTGACTTAAAGAGCAGAAATTTATTTTTGCACAGTTATGGAAGCTGGAAGTCCAAGATCAAGGTGCTAACATGGTTGAATTCTGATGAAGACCCTTTTTTTGCCTTGCAGACAGCTGCCTTCTCACTATGTCCTCACATGGTGGAGAGAGCTTGCTAACGGGTCTCTCAAAGGACACTATTCCTATTAGATCAGGCCCAACACTCACAACCACATATAACCTTAATTGCTTCTATAGTCACATTGGAGGTTATCATGTCAACATATGAATTTTGGGGTGGACACAATTCAGTGCATAGAAATTCCCATTTTACAGTTAGGAAATGGGAGTGTAACAGGATGTTAGCTATGGTTTATCCCAAGTACAGATTTCTTTTAGTGTAGTAGTTGCCTAAAGCACAGTAAGGGAAGGATTCTGGAGCCACATCTGGGTTCAGAAGAAAACCAGATACAAATCAGTTGATGGTATGTGTGGGAGTGGAAACCAGCAACATGTGCACATGTTTGCTTGTGCACATCTCTCTGTTTGACACCATACAGCATTATTATATTCATAACCTTTAATCCTCATAACCTGCAAGGTGAGCATTTTCTTTCCCATTTTGCAGTGAGTAACTTAAAGCCAGAGAATTTAAATATTTTACACTAAAGCAGTTGGAGGTAGAGCTTCTATTTGAACTGGCTTCTGCACCTTTTTGTGATACAACTGACTTAACTTGAATTCCTCTAATCTTGAGTATTTTGTTAATTCCTCATTTTATACTAAATTTGAAAAACATACATTTTTTGGTCAAATCACGGTGTTAGAGAAAGTAGAATCATGATTGACCCTTTGAGGTCATCGGAACTTAGTGGTTTTAAACGGTATATATTCTACTCACCATCGTATTGGTTCTGACTGATTAAAACTATGGTGCTCAAATGGTGGTAGTACTCATCA
>VBSM01002608.1:88582211-88618910 GCA_008086735.1 Cheirogaleus medius
AATCCTAACAATATTTGTACCCCCATAATATAATGAAATAAAAAATAAATAAAATATAAAAAAATAAAAGGTATATATTAATGAAACGTTCTAGTTAATGAGATGTTACTAGAATTCCAAATAAATAAAAAATAAATGAAAAGCAGAGTTGAAGAGGACAAAAACTTCCCTTCGCCACCCCTGGAAATACCCATAGTCCTGGAAATTTCTCCAAGAAACCCCAGGATTCCACAGAACATAGTTTACAGACCACTGATCCAGCTCACCCTCCTTATTCAGTTGAAAAACTAACACCCAGAAAGGCAAAAAATTACTTGTTGCAGGTCACATAGCTAATTACCAGCAGGGCCTGGAGTGTAGCACTGGCCTCCTGGCTCCTAACCCAGTGCTGCTTCTGAGACACAGGGGTTGAAATATTTTTAAAAATCCATCAGTGACTTTGAGGCACCAGGCTCTTCTGAAATCACAACTGCATTATGTAGGACACATGAGGTTTTCTGAAAATCCCAAAGAAAACAAAGGGAAATTGGAAAAGCACTGTGGGACTGACTGCAAACAATTGAAATTCTTCTCAGTTAAGTGCCGAGATGAAAAGGCCAAGACAAGCACAGTTCTGCAAACAGGAGAAATGAAAAGTCGAGTCTGAAAGCTTTACAGATGTCGATATTCTGCCGAGAAGACTTAGTTCCGGAAGAAAAGAAAAGCTATGGTTACTGAGCACATTCCAGATTTTGGTTCCAGTGTAAATGCCCAGTCTGAATCTGATCCAACTCAGTGTGAGTTTAATGAACGTCTCAGAGGTTCCCACAGGGCTGAGAAACTCTGGAGGTCAACGAAGCCCATCTACCCTGTGTGGTTCATGCAAGAATGCTCTCCACAGAGGCTAACTCCTGACTTCCACACTTTGCTGGACAGCTCTGAACACTAGAAAGATCATACCTACACAGAGCTAAATAAAAAGAAAAGAGAAAGAAAAATTATATAACACTTTCTGTGAAATTAAATTTACCTCATTTAATTTTTTCAATAAGTCAATGAGGAAGGCATGACAATCAAATTTTACAGATGAGAAAAATGAAGCATTAGACAGGTTGGACAGCTGGCTCCATGAGGCATAGCTAGGGATGACACAACTGGAATTTGAACCCAGGTCTGCCTAAAGTTTACCATTGTGTGGCAAAGACTCCTCTCCTTCCTGGGAAAAAAAGCGGTAGACCATCTTCCAGACTCTCTTACCCAGCTGATACAAGCCCAGGAGACTAATATATGCCCTATAAAATGTGAGCAGAGTGATAAAAAGCCTGGTCCTTAAGATCACCTGTTCCCTTCCTCTGGTGGACAAAAGAAAACTTTGAGAATCTTGAAGAGGATAGAGCCACAGGATGGAAGGAGTTTGGGTTCTTGAATGACTTTATGGAGCTAAGCCTCTTCCCCAAGCCACATGTCATTCTGCCTCCTCACTGAATTTTGCATCATATTGTTTACTATGCATTGTTTTCAAGTTGTGACTACAGAGTAACAGACCTAGCAGATGTTTGGGGAAAGCCTTTTTCAGCTCCTTCAATCAAACACCAGAAGGTGAGCACAACCACAGCTCCAGGGAGGGCTGTTCAAGCCAATACTGTGGCATTGCTTTCCAGGATAGAACTTTTACCAGATCACTTGATGCAAAATTCTGACCCACACATCTGGATTCTGGTCACACCATGCTATGATTGGCAAAGAACTACAGTGAGGGAAGGAGGATATGCTGGGCCACCAGATTCCTCACCCTCATCCAAGACTGAAAAGCTCATTCACCCAAGCTCAGGGAGTACTAATGGCTCATAGCTTTCATTTGATTACCCCTTTCAGGTATAATTCTTGGCTGAAGTAATACCCCTTATATATGACCATAATTCCTTCCCAGGCACATAATTTATTTAATGACTGACCCAGTGTCCAAATACTCTGCTCACATATCAAAATTCGGGACAATTTTTTAGGACTTTTTGGCTCCAAAGCCACCTGTCGCCATCATGGGATTGGCCAAAGTATTTGTTTTAACTGTATCACATCCCAGTTTCTCCCTTTTCTGAATTCTGGTGTAAGCACTCAAAGCATCAAAACCTGTAATTAAGAAATAAATATTTTAAATGACTATATATTTTTAAAACCATGCCCTTATGATAATTGAAGAATAATTTTCTTTATGAAGGGAAAGAGATGACAATCTGATCCATGGGCTATGAAAATCAGGTTGAAGATAAAATTGCATCCCAATTATCAGGGGATGAATAGGGCATTATGGGTTTATCAGAGCATTGTAAAATCTCCTACACAAAAACTATGTACTATGTATAATATATATTTACTTATAAGTTAGTGTAAGGCAGATATATTGCAGGTGATCTGGCTCCCCACCTTTCTATATAAGCTACAAAGAAAGCCACCCTAAATACTATCTGTGGTGATTAATTTTAAATGTCAATTTGACTGGGTTACAAGGTACCCAGATATTTGGTCATATATTATTTTGGGGGTGTCCCTGAAGGTGTTTTTGGATGAGATTAACATTTGAATCAATAGACTAAGTAAAACAGTTTGTCACTCATAATGTGAGCGAGCCTCATCTAGTAAGTTGAAGACCTGAATAGAACAAAACGGCTGACCCTTTCCTGAGTAAGAGAGAATTTTTCCTGCCAGTGGCCTTTGAACTGAAACATTGGATTTGTGTTTGACTTTGAACTTGAACCAAAACATCAGCTCTTTCTGGGTCTCCAGCCTGCTGGCCTTCAGACTGGAGCTACACCATTGCCTCTCCTGGTTCTCAGGGATTCAGATTCGGACTGGAACTGTTCCATGAACTCTCCTGGTTCTCAGGCCTTTGAAGTTGCAGTGAAATTAAGCCATCAGCTCTCCAGGAACTCCAGCTTGCCAACTTATCCTGCAGATTGTGGGACTTGCCAGACTCCATGATCACGAGTCAATTTCTTATATTTTTTAATAATAAATAGCTCGCTCGCTCTCTCTCTCTCTTTCTCTCTCTCTCTCCCTCTCACTCATTTCTCTCTCTCTTTCTCTCCATATGTAGAATACAGATTTTGATACTGACAGAGGTTCTAAAGGAAAAAAAAATTAAGGATGAATTTTGTGAATTAGTTCTAGGGTTTCGGGAATTGCCTTTCTAATGTGATTAGATTTAAAGACACGAATGACAAGAGTAATCACTCTGTGACTCTCCCTGTGTATACTTGTTAAATACATTTGTAAGTCTTTTCTCCAATTAATCAGCCTTTTGTGAGTTGATTTTTCAGCAAGCCTTCAGAGGGTTAGGGGGCCTGTCCCTTGGCTCCCCTCAGCTCTGGCACAGCAAATAGGGTCACCGCAGCCACGCTGCTCTTCTGGGAGCTGCAGTGCAGAGAGCCCAGGAAGGTGAAAAGCTGGCAAAAGGGTAAAAATGTCTTAGCAGTCAAGCTCCTGGCCTCCCTGTCTGTGTAATCCAGTTGAGTGGACAGTCAAAATCGTTGTTTGTCTCCTCTGCAAAGTTCTGATTAAGGGAGAAAAGGGTTCATGTGACTATTCTTGTGGCATAGCAACTCTGGTGTAGTTTTTGGTACTTTGAGGTATGAGTACTCATATTGTTCGATCCCTTTTTTCCTTTTTTCTTTGTCTTTCTGTGTTTTCCTGTCATCGTGAGGGGGTTCAGATAAAGCTCCCTTTCATCTTGTTTTGTGAAAGCTTGACTTGTGCCCAAGTGGTGCTCTCCCTCTTGATCTCCACCATCCTGGGGATGTGATTTTCAGGTCACGGCAGGTGGTCAGTCTGAGGATGGCTGGGAACCTGATCCTGTTTGTTCTGAACCTGTCAAGCTCTCCAGAGAAGCGTTTGTCTGTCTTTGCCTACTTCTGGGAGCGTGAGGGGATCTTTGGGATTGCTTCTTCTCTCAAGAGGCTATTGGATTGAGTTGTTACTGGAATAATTACACCATTGGAAATTCTAATTTTCAGTGGCCAGAAAGATGGGTCCTTTAAATTAGACTCCTAAATAAATAAATTAAAATAAATTGGAGATCTCTTATGCTAAACAATTGCCTTATTTGTATTTATGAAAAGATAAAAAACAAAAGACACATAATAGTGTTATGGCTACCCTTGAAATTCTCTCGACAAAATTAAAGAGCAAAAATCTGACCTAAAATAAAGTTAAAGTCCTTTGTATGCTCAAACTGCCCATTTTGGATTCCATGAGGGATTCTCCATGAAGCTTGTTTAAAACTCTGTGCTTTCACCTTTGCAGCTTGGGTTTGATTCTTGATCAGGAAATCAGTCCCTTTTGGTTTGAAATTTATGTGACTTTTGACCTTTTGGGGTACCCAATTGTTACTGATTCTTTTCTTTTCTCTCCCATGGACAGATTTTGCTTTCCCATCTTCTTCCATCTGTGGGGGAATATGGGATTTTTAAGCCTTTGTGTGCACATGTCAGTCAAGAAACTGAGACCCTAGAGAATATGGTCAGACAGAAATGTGGTTTGTATCCTGTTTGTGGCTAGTAAAACTTTCCTTTTTTTGAACTGTCTTTGAAGGTGGTTCTAGATCTTGTGAGGACTGCTGTGCACCTCTTTAAAGACACTTCATGCTTCCTTGGTTGAGTCATAACCTTGGTTAGTGCTTATTGGTTTTGATGAGTCACTTGAGAGGGTACCTTTTTTATAAAAGGATTCAAAAGCCAGAAATGTCAGCTATTTGTTCCAGCTAAAATCTGATAATAAAGAGATTTGAAAGGAGTTTTTAAGAGCTCTGAGGTTAGAAGTCAGCTTAAATTAAAAGCTGATGTCCAACCTAAACAGATAGATACATTAAATATATATCATATATATATTTAAAATTTAAAACACCTTTCTGCTTTTTCTCTATAGATCCTATTTTGAGGAATGTTTTCTCAGTTAACTGAATCACCTTTTTTGAAAAAATCATGTGCTTGGTTTCTCTGCTTGCATCCTTCCTTGAGAATTGCTCTCCCATTTACTTCTATTCTCCCCACTATTTCTTCCTCTTTGCTGTCTTTGCCTCATGAATGACCCTAGAGGGGACTTCTAATGACTCAGACCCCTTAAGAAACTCTAAAAAAGACACCACTAACCCTCTTTTGGGCATCTTCTGGTTTCCTTATGGAGTTTCAAGAATTATGAGCAGGCTCCTCTCGGGTCTAAAACTCTGCTCTCTTTTGCTTGGAACTACCTGATCTCTTTGACTTTGGGGAGTAAAAGAAATTACTCTGTATTTAGGGAAAAAAAAAATTGTGTGTGTGATGATGGGCATGTCCCTGGTAAGAGATGCAGTTGTTTACAGTAAATAGTTACACAGGGGTCACTCATTTCTTTTTATGTTTAGGTAAGAAAGAGCATATTTCAAACATTTAGAAATGTCTTTGTAACAAGTACACTGGAAAAGCACTGTACACCCAATTTCATGGCATTTCTCTCTTTTTGGAGATCTGGGATTCATTGTGGGCTCTGCCCTGAGCTCAGTGGTACAGTTGGAAAACAGACTGAATTAAAAAGCCACCCATCTGAATAGACTGGTCTCAAATATATGACATTCTGACATTTAGCTGGCTATTTTATGAGGATTTCTGACTTTTCTCTAGGCTCATCTATGTGTCTCCTCATAGCATCCTCTGGCAAATTGCTAAGGTTTTGTGTTACATTGGCATTCACTTTTAATCTCTTCTAGGGCACCTAAACTGCTTCTTTAAAAAGGCTAGGTGTTCCTTCTCTCTCTCTCTCTCTCTCTCTCTCTCTCTCTCTCTCTCTTTGCTTTGAGATGTGAATTTGCCACCCTGTTATCTCCAAAATTCAATGAGGGTGTTGGCCATGTGAGATAAACTTTAACCTTTCCATTTACACAGGCATACTTTAATCCAACTGTCCTTTTAAACTAGTGAGTTTTTACCTGTCTCATGGCTAAAATTTTAAAATTTGAGCTAAAACATCTGTATTTATGTTTATCTATATCTTTATGTATACATGTATATATGCCTGTCTGTATACTATCTATATGGATACCAAATTAACTTATAAATAAATATTTGTAAATTAACTAAATAAGCCAACTTGCTTTCCAAGTTCATGTGACTTTAGTAATTCTTAGTAAATAAAGCTAGTTTAAAAATTGTTCATTAAGTAAAATAGAAAAGTCTTTGAAATTTAATTTAGACATTTTTACTTGGATATATTGGTCAGACAGGTTTATGGTGTATCTGTTAGATGTTTGAAGATCATAAAACTATTGCTGCTTTGATATTTTTGATACTTGCTTAAATTATCTGTGAGCTTAGGAAGGCATGAAAATTTTGGGTTTTGTTAAAGGGAAAGTAATCTTTTTCTAGAGGTTTTTAAATGTCTTAAATTGAAATAAATAATTATAGATAAAATTGAATGGACATAGAAAGTTGAAAATGAAAGAATATGGTGAAAAATTATAAAAGTTTATGGAAAACTTACTTTGTGTGGTCAAAGCTGATTAAGATTGAATGGATTTGTTTATAAGGTTTTGTTAAAATTAGCTTTAGTGTTAATAAGGTAGAATCTGGTTTTCTCTTTTGAACAAAATTGTTGTGTAATATTAAAAAGAGATACTAAAAGATATCTCTTAAGTAAAAGAGAGGGGAGAAAAGGAGTGACGGATTAAGTTTGCCTCCTGCTGTTTTTATTAGATTTTTTGATTAGGAAACTGCATCTCCTCTCTATTAATGAGTAAAGTTTTTGCTTTTCAAAATATTTGAATTATCACTTTGGCTAAATTAATGATTTTCATTTTACAATGACTTGACTTGTGGTCCTATTTTGTGACATTAAATGTTTAAACCTTTGATATTTGACAAACTTTTCAAAATCAAAATTTCTAATTCTAAATTCATTCTTTTTGACCTCAAACTAACTTTTTGGAGTTTAGGGCCCCTGGAAGTCCAAGAGACACATATTAGGCTTATTCAATATGTTAAAATTATACAGGAAGCATCATCAAATATGAAATGGTGGTTAACTTTCTTTGAGTTATTTGTATACATGTATTATTAATATATGTTCCAAAATTATATGAGATTCCTAAAATTCTGATGTCTTGGTATATGTTATTAGTAATTTATGATTATTACATTAAATTTTTATATGACACAGAAATAATCAAATCTCCTTGTCAATTGCATCTTCAACCATGGCTATTCTGACTTTGGTCATCTACAATTATTGTTTTATTTGATTCTTCTCAAAAAGTAGTTTATAATCATATGAAGTCCAAAATTAGGTTCTTCTTTAAGAAAATTCATGGAAAAGACTCTGACAAGCACTCTTTTTTAACATGTTTTTATTATTATTTCAAAATATTAAGGGGATACATATGTTTTAGGTTACATGGATCACTTTTGTAATGCTTGAGTCCTGGCTATAGGTGTGTCCATCACCCAAATAGTATTCATAGTACCCATTAGGTTGCTTTATCCCCTCCCTTCCTTCCCCCTCGTCCCTGGTTGCTTTCCACTGATTTTACTTCCCTCTGTGCACATGTGTGCTCATCAGTTAATTCCAATTTAATAGTGACTACATGTGGTGTTTGTTTTTCCATTCTTGTAATACTTCACTTAGGAGAATGATCTCCAGTACCATTCATATTGTTGCAAAAGATATTAATTCGTCTTTTTTATGGCTGAGTAGTACTCTATGGTGTACACATACCACATTTTATTAATTCATTCAAGTTGATGGACACTTGGGTTGATTCCACATCTTTGCAATTGCGAATTGTACTGCAATGTGACAAGCACTCTTGAATACAAGTGTCTGATAACTTTGGAGATTATACCATTGAGCAAGGTAAAATCTTCCAGAACTCTAGTTAAAAAAATGTTTGAGGATTGCTAACCCAACATGAAGCAGAACAAGAGTTAATTATATGGGACCGAACTGATAGAGGACTAAACAGTTTTTTTCATGAATTTTTCTGTTTGAAACTTTGCTGATTCTTTTTGTTTTATTTCCAAAGTCAAGAAAATATTTTTTTTCTTTTAAACTATTTATAGCTTATAACAAATTGGGTAAAGTATAGTTTTGCAAGCAAGATTTGAAATAGTTTTCTTTCTTTCTATCTATCGGGTTTCTCCAGAGTTTGGAAACTTTGTGGGTATTCTTAATTTATGGGCATATAGCTATTTGCATAAGTTCAATCATAATCAGAATCTGTTTTCTTCTGTAACAGGACATAATTAGAGGCACTGGTTATTTTATCAAGGCTTTGACTGGAATGGTATATTTTCAGATATGCCCAGACTGCTTTGAGAAATTGAATTTGACGTTACAGAGCCAGTAAAGCCCCTTGCAAAGACTGGCCTGATACCTCGTCTATGCAGTTCCTATTCAAAGTTCCTGACCTATGGTAAGTCAAATATGTCACTTTCAGACAGGTCTAGGAACATCAAATTATGTTGGAACTTTGAGAACGGAGGTATTCACACAATTCATTATTGCAGGCAGTCTAATGATAAATTCTTGCCTTGGCTAGCCTCTTGAGGCTTTTCAAAGTCTAATCTGAAATTCCTTTAAAGAATTCCAGCAAAGCCAATTTTTTTTAAAAAAGCCTATATAGCCAATCACTATTCTTGCTGTACTTTATGCAAGTAATCAGACCAAGCATAATGAGACTAAAATTTATTATGCAAATAAATTGTTCCTATTATGATTCGTCTTTCATAGAAATGGCAGACTGGAGAGAAAAATTATGTTTCAGAAGAAAATTATAGTACACCCATTATTAGATTCTAGCCTTGCCCATTATTTTTGAGTTTTTATCAGTTACTTACAGTTTGGACTGAATTCTGAATTTTTTAATGGCTCCAAGTTTCCAAACTCATATTTTTAAAATTTTTCTTCTATTTTTCTGACTTGGACTCAATGAAATTGCTACCACCTTTTTCCAAGGCCCTGCAAGCATACCTGTGACATACAAACTACAAGTGAGAAAAATCTGTCATATTGCCACTGAATACTTCCACTTTAACTGAAGATGCTTCAAGTCTAACATCTAGACACCTCAACTGACTGTCCTCCATACTCTAAGGAAACAGATTTATAGATTCTTCCAAATATTACTTTTTTTTCTGTTTGAAAGCCCATCTGCAATGCCATCCCCCAAAATGAGGTGCAGCTCTTTAATGAGACTTGTTTATCACCAGAAATGGGAGCCTGATTTAATGGGATTCTTTGGCATTCATCAGTTAATTCAGTTTTCATCTCCACAGGCACCTGCTTACCTTTCATTGTGTGAAACTTCTGGGAAGTTTTCAGACAGGAGGATGTTGAGGCTCAGAAAACAAAACCCCAATATATGCGACATTGACATGCTAAAGTGAAGAGGTCTCAAGGTCTCTCTGTCCTTCCCTCCACCACCATCTCTCCCAAAGAAGTTGCAGTTCCTTTTTCTGCCTAAAATCCAGACCCACCAAAAGGAATAATTGTTTTTTTCTTCACCTCTCTCTAAGACCAAGAATATAACCACGCCTGAACAGATCCTTTTACAAGGCAATGTACAAGCTTATCTCTATTCCCTGATTCATTCATTCTCCCTAGTAATCCACTAGAGCAGAATTATTCTTCTCTCCCCTCCCATAACCTGTTTTGCCAGGATGGTATATAACCTTCTGAACTCTATTGAAGGATAAATGATAACTCTGTGATTCTCCCTGGGTATACATATTAAATAAATTTGTATACCTTTTATCCAATTAAAATTAATTAATTAATTAATTCTGGACTCTATCTTCAGTAGCAAATAGAGAACTGATAATCCATGCTGTGATCTAGCAATAGAAATAAGCAAAATATCATCATTTGACATTCCTAATCAACCACTTATAACAAACAAGGATATGCTTCACTATGTATATGATAATTTTGAATATTTTTATTGGACTAACAACTATCATGAGATTAAATGGTTGCTCCTAATGTCATTGGAAAAAGTGCAGGAGACTAAGGATGAGCTCAGGAATTCAAATTCCCAACTCAAATGGCATATAAATGACCCGAAAGCTTCTATGTATACCCTGAAGGTGCCCCTTGTCTCCTGTAGCCACAGGGCTGAGACTGCTGACAACCAAACCCAGAATCTCATCCTGAGACTGGCTGACTTGCAATGCAAGTTGAACTCCCAGCCTGGCAGGATGTCTACTGTAGAAGTGAGGACACTGATTGAGAAGAATTAGGATATTGAAAATTTGAATAAAGATGTGTGAGAAGACACTGATAAGGCTGGGAATAGTGAACCTCTAAATTCTGACGAGTCTTCTTTGCCAGTGAAAGCAGCTTCCACACCTCCATTGGAAGCAACCTCTCCATTCCTGTCTGAGGAAATTAACCCTGCCTTACTTGAGGAAATTGTAATGGCCTCTCTTGAGGGATTTTCCTTGCTATACCATGCTGACTATTGTCAAGGCCCACCCTCACCACTACTCTTTACTTGTAGACCTGTAACTAGACTCAAGTCCCAGCAGGCCCCTAGTTGGCCAACTTGCTGATACCATATCAGGGTTTGGGGAAAGATTTTTATTTTCCTGTTCTTTCTGTCTTAGCAGTCATTGTGGTTGGGGATGCTGTTAATCAGGGTAGCTCTTAAAGAGATGCCCAAAGCCATGTATGTCTCCAGAGCATTTCAAAACTGCCTTTATTTCCCTAGAGATAGTTAGTCCACTCATCCAAGCTCTGCCTGGTAATGATGTCTCTAGTTTCAGTATGAAAACCCCTGCTTTGTCTCAAATATTGGGTGACTTGTGACCTTCTTAGTCTTCTTACTTATCATCAGAATTATTCAATTCCTCTTTTAGATCTTTACTGTATCTGGTGTATATTTTTGATCATTATTCATACCATATTGTGATTATCTATTTGCATGTCCTTGTCCACTAATATAGGAATTCTTTGAAGACAAATAAGGTTAGTGGCTTAATTCTTTCTGAATTCTGCAGGCCCCAAAATAGATCTTATTTAAGAATGATTTCTTCAATGTTGAAAGAGCGAATTCACACTAAACCACTAGACACATAAGGTCAATTTCAATGGCTCTATTTGCCACTGTTCATTTGTTATCTTGTTTAAAAATAAACACATAAAATGGAAAACTTTATAAAGCCCAAACTGGTTATAAAGGGGAAAAAGATGACAACAGTGTAAAAATACACTCTTCATCTCACTAAAAGAGAGAGGCTTTCCAAAAGAATAAAACTTAGCCTGGACAAGAAGTTTAAAGAAGGACTTTTCCCTCCAGTTTTGTCTTGGATATGTCTATTTTTTCGCTCTTCATCATCCCATCCAAACACAAGTTATCATTAGATCATCCTTGGCTTGGTGCCATATCGTCTTAATTGGTCCACTCACATCTGCTCCTTCCCTTCTCCGACCTGCTCTCTTCTTTGTAGCCACAATAGCATTTTCAATAGATCAGTATAGGCATTGCAAACGTACCTCTTCCACTCTTGAGCATGTCATAGGCCCTCCTTTGTCTGACCCTGGCTTACCTTTCAGGACTCATCTTTCCCCATAGTCCCTCAGTCTCAGCACTCAGCTCACTGTTGTTCTTCTGTTCTTTTCACAGGCCCTCTGCTCTTGCCAATCCCTCTGCTGGGAGCCCTCTTCCTACCAGCTCTACTGCATTCATTTGTGCTTACTCACCAGAGCTCGATGTTCACAGGGAAGTTTACCTGATATTTCTGGATAAGTGTGACCCTCAGGTCAGGAGTATTAACCACCTCGGTACTGTGCTCACCGGCCGCGAAACCTTGCCCACAGCCGGCACTCACAGTCCGCACGATAGTTTGTGCTGTGCATTGATGACGAATCCGTTTTGCTCTTGTGTGATGAGGAAAGCTTTAAAGCACTGAAAGCTTGTTTTACTTTACAGGCAGCTTTAGGAAAATAACTATAATAACTGCTACTAAGGACTTGTTAAAAGGTTACAGATTTGTAGTAACTTATTAGCTGAACGTACATACTGCAACTGCAGAGATAAAAGCTGTAAAAGTAAAAGCTTTTGGCTGTCGACTAAAGTCGACGTTCGGCTGTGCGCCTTCATATCACGGCTGTCGGCTAAAGTCGGCACTCGTACCGAAGTGGTTAACATTTCAGATTCTAAGTTTATAGAATCCACGATGGAGAATATGTGGTTTTCCTCCTGATGCAAACACAGAACCTGGCACATAGCAGGTGCACAGGGAAGAGAGAAAAAAAGAAAGAAAGAAAAGGAAAGAAGGAAGGAGGGAGGGAGGTGAGGAGGGAAGATGCTAAAATGAGTAAATGGGAATTAGCTCATAACTTTCTACTTTGGTCATAACAAAGCCGACAGACTTTCTACTATACCATACCACAACTCTGATGAATTAAATACCATTTGGAGGTATAATACATATAAAGCAGCTACATTCAATTGAGCTTGGAATCCAAAGGGTCTCCCAGAGTCAGGTTTGGTGCTTCAGTCTTCTGAGAACCTGTGTCCTTCCCTTGATCCATGCTCTGATTTCCACTCTTAAATAGTTGGCTTCATGACAGAACTAGAGACAAATCTGGATATTTCTTTAAAAAAATAAACAGGCAAAGAACAAAAGGCCCATGTGATGACTGTGTAAACCAAACCAAACCCATAAAGAAAAGATACTTTGAATCCAAGTAAAATTGAACAGTATTTGTTAAAGCTGAGAGAAAGGCATTATTAGTTAATCCTGAGGGCAGGGACACACTGAAGTATAAAATCTGGTATCTCCAAAAAAAAATCTTTGAAGATCAAAGTCATACAAACAGGAGATCCTATAGAGAGTGAAAAAGTCTCATGACTTGATGCTTGTGTCACTAATTGCTGAACTCTAATTGCTGAACTCCTAGTTACTCTAGCAAAACATTATATAAATTTTTCTCTGGGCATGGATGTGATAATGCCTCAAAATAAACAAGACAGTCAATTAGAATAAGTCTGTTAAAAAATTACTCTGCTAAGACAAGCTATAGAAAGTGGAAACAAAAATAAAATAGTGTTGAGGAATAGGGGATACATTGTGGGCACGAACAGTTATTTCTAATCTAGTAATTTATAAGGTCCTGTTGCTAACATATCCATCCCTCTCTCCCCCCACCCATCTAGTCTGAATTTTTCTGTTTCTGAAAGATGGGTCAGATAGCCCAGGGCACTTACCACTGACTGGATTGGGGCTTGGCCCCAAAGTCCAGAATGAAGAATGTGAATGGCCCAAGATGGCCTTAGCAAGGGAAGCCAGGACTGAATAAAAACACCAGTTTCAAAGGAGAAAATACAGCAGGATAATGAAGTACCAGGAAATATATTCAAATACCCATGGGTGTTTGGCTTTTATTTAAGAGCTATCACATGCATGCTATAGGAGATTAAGGGGCTTCAGCTGTTTTAAAAGTCATGCACTGAGACGGATCTATCTATTCACCCCCTACCTAAACACCCATCTATGCTTTCATATATCCAACCACCCATTTTCAGTGCAGCAAGTTGGATTAGGAGCAATGGACTGGAGTCAAAGCAAAGTGACTCTTGATCTGGGCCTGATCACCTATATTTATGCAGCATATACCACCAAAACAGGAAATGACCAAGCAGTTTGTACAGCAGTATTAGCTCCATCTTATCATCTGCTGTCTAAGGCTGTATTCTAGACATAGGAAATTTTATCATGATAATTAGATAGCACAGTTGGTATATTTCAACTACAAAAATACTTTCATTTCTTCATCTGCAAAAGGGAGCTAATACTAGAACCTCCCTCATAGGGCCATTGTGAAGGTTAAATAAATTAACAAATGTAAGCAATAGTACCAGGCATTATTATAGGTATTTAAGAACACCTATAAGTGAGTGCTAATTGAAAGAGTACTATCAAAAATCATATTCAGAGTCAAAAGTGCTCACCACTACTCCATGGAACCTTAACATTTGTACCCCCATAATATGCTGAAAAAAATAAACAAATGAAAAAAGAAAAAAAAATCACATTCATTTGATTCTTCCAAAATACTTGCCCATGAAGTGAATTTCTTCTCTTTTGTAAAACACCTCATTTTTTAACACTTCCTAAAATAATTGACCTCCTCAACTGTAGGGTTGGGGATTAATTCTGCCTAGTCTTCCTAGTACATGGTAAATACCAAATAAAAGTGAGTTGAGCAATTAAAGTTGCAAAACCCTCCTGGATGCTTCTGTAATATGCCCCCTTCTCTTTCTCTTTTCTGCCGCTGCCCTGGTTTTGGTCTCATCTTTTCTCACCTTGATTGTTGCCACAGCCACCTGACTGGACTCGTTGCTGCCAGACCTATTTTTCTCTCATGTGTTCAGAGTCATATTCACCAAATTAAATTTGACCATGCCATTTTTAAAGCCCTCAGTGACTCACCATCTCATGCAGAATAAAGTCCTTACTCCTCAGTGTTGTTCACAAGGCTCTTGGCCAGGGCACTTCCCCTCCTCAGCTTGTTTTCCTGCTAAGTCTGTAGGCTGCCTTGCACTGAAAGGTTTTAAGTCCCTCAAATGCTAGGCCTGATTAATTTTTATATTTGAAGTTTATTTTCATCTTTTAAAAAGGATGTACAAGTGGATGCAAAGTTGTGCACTCTCTGTCCATAGTGAGTTTTAAGCCTACAGTGAGACAAAGACTTGTGGTGAGTAGCTATGATATGATATAGACAGTGTTATAGAAGAAGTGCACATAATCTACCAGGAAGATCATGATCCCAAATGTCATAATCCCTAATGCTGAAATCCTGAAATATCAAAATCCCAAAAATATAATTCTGAAAAAAACAATAAAAATTATTTGGAAGATATTTATTTATATTTTAAAGGATATTGGTTTGTGAAACATATTAAAACATGACCAAACACTTCATAGGCCTCTTTGTGCAATAAAATAGGCAATAATGAGGAGGAGGGCAAGATGGCTGACTAGAGACATTGTTTGCCATACCGTCCGGGAGGGAAGAAAAGATCTCAGATAAAGGAGACGGGGGAGGGGACACAGCTCAGGTGAAGATCAGTGAGAGAAGGGCTGGGACCTGCCGGGGACCTCACAGAGGAAAACTGTGAAGCAGAGAAAGAAGAAGATAAAAGAAAAAAAGATATCGCGAGGACCAAACCCAGAGAAGCTCAGAGCCCAGTGAAGGGATAAGGTGGGATCCCTCTCTCCCTCCCACACTCCTTCAGTGATCAGAGGGCTACCGAGTTACTAGGAAGCTTTTCTAACCCCACAAGCCCAAGTACTGCGGCAACTCGGAATTGTGGGGAGAACTTGCATGATCCCAGAGCTTGGACACTCCATGTGTGGGGTTCCCCTCCAAGAAGAGTGAACTAAGAGGCGGGAGAGCGGTCTCTCTTCCATTCAAACTTTTCTCTCACCCCACCCTTCCCCCACCCACTACAACCAGGAGAGCAGTTTGAGCTGAGAATTTTGCCAGCGACCCCCTCCCCCCAGCTGGCATGTCCTGTAGTCTGAGGTTTCCACAGAGACTGGGGCCCACACTTTTCCCCTTGAGGACCTGCAGGGGACCCTCGGTGTCCAATCTGGGAGTTCCCTGCCAGCCAACATTTCACAGAGATGCATGCCAACAGGTCAGACTCAGGCTGGATCCTGTGCCCCCGGGGCTCAAGTGAGTTGATGGGGGACACAGTGGGGAGGTTTGGGAGCTGGACTTGGGAAGCAAGGGAGCCCACGTGGGTGGAACTGGTGGGAGAATACTGTGGGGGTCTGAGACACGGAGATCTGGCGAACCGCCCATCCCCTCCACGGAGAAAGCTGCACTGTCGAACTGGGGTAGGACCTGGGGCAGGGAAGATGCCAGCCTGCGTGCGATACCATAGCAACCCAACTGAGTACAGCACATTCAGGCAACTGAGGGAAGGGGTAATGCAAGATGGGTGGGGCTCATTCCCCACAGCCAGTCTGGTAATTGCAGCCCTCTCTCCCAAGAAGCCTTCTGGGTTTGGAGACCAAGCCTTGACCCTCCTCCCAGCAGCATTCTCTACCATCTGGGACAATGACACTGGAACAACATTAGCGCTCAAAGCCTGTTGGACTAGGGAGGGTCCCCAGGTGGGGGATAGATCATAGCCAACGGCACCATAGCAACCAGGACTCAAGGACAAATGCAACACAAGAAGGGCAGAGCTCACTGTCCATGACTAGTCTGGAAATTAAAGCCCACGTCTCACAATCTGCCTTCCCGGTATGGAGAGGCAGCGGTATCCTTCCTCCTAGCGGCTCCCTATAGCAACTGAGAAAACAACCTCTGAGCCCTGGCTAGGCTTTGCAAAGCCTTCCAGGCTTGCACAAGCTAATCAAACCAAACCTTGCCCCTCCACCCACCTCTGCTCTGGGGGAGATCAAGCAACCCTCTAGGAGCTACAGGGCCCCTCCCAAAGCCTGGGGCACTCAGGTGCTCCACCTGAAGGACTAGAGCTTATCATAGGCACAAAAGAACATCTCTGCAGTTGGTTTTCTCCTGCAAGCATCAACCACTGACTGGGAGAACAAGTCTATAGCTCATTACAGCATCTACCAACTAAATCAAATAGGGTATGGCTGATTCTGACCCACAATCATCATCCTCCATCTTGGAGATAAAGCTGGGAGTACAAATATAATTCACACTGCTTGAAAGACTTCTCAGCATGAACCTTACAAGCCAGAAGATATTGGGGCCCCATCTTCAATTGACTTAAACAGAATAACTGCTAGCAATTTTGTATCCTGCAAAACTATGTTTCACAATAGACAGAGAAATTAAGTGTTTTCCAGACAAGCAAACACTGAGGGAATTTGCCATGACAATACCTGCTCTACATGAAATACTCAGAACAGCACTATACATAAATTAGCACAACAGATATCTACCAGTGTAAATTTACCTAACTTCTCCCCGTCGAACTCACAACTCCTATAAAATAGAATAAGAGGTAAAACAAATCAATACAGGACTACCCAACAGGATGAACAGACCAACATCCCACATATCAATGCTATCAAAGTTAACAGGATGCATGCTCCTTTCAAAAGACATAGGCCAGCTGAATGGATGAACAAACACAACTTAAATATCTGATGTCTCCATGAAACACATCCAAACTACAAGGGCATACACAGACTCAACATAAAAGACTGGAAAAAAATATTCCATGCAAATAGATATCAAAAGAAAGCAGGAATGGTCATTATCATATCAGATAAAATTGACTTTATGCCAACAAAAGTAAAGAAAGACAAAGAAGGTTATTATATAATGGTAAAAGGAGCTATGCTATAAGAAGACATAGCAGTTCTAAATATATACATGTCCAACACAGGAGCTCCCAAACACATAAAGCAAATTTTACTAAAGCTAAACAAAGAAATAAATGGCACCACTGCAATTGCCAGGGACATCAACATACCACTGTCAGAGTTCAATAAATCATCAAAGCAGAAAATAAATAAATAAACAGTGGACTTAAATCAAACTTTTAATCAAATGGACTTAACTTATAGAACATTATACCCCCAAACTACAAAAGATACATTCTTCTCAGCAGCACATGGAACATTCTCCAAGACTGATCATGTGTTAGGCAACAAAAAAGGTCTCAACAAATTCAAAAAAAATTGAAATCATACCATGTACCTTCTCAGGCCACAGTGGAATAAAACTTGGAACCAATTAAAATAGAAACACTCAAACCTACCTAAAGTCATGGAAATTAAAAAATCTACTACTGAATGAATGATTATTGGGTCAAGAATGAAATTAATATATAAATCAAAAAATTATTTGAACCAAATGACAAAGGGGACAGAAGCTATCAAACTCTATGTGACACAGTAAAAGCATTCCTCAGGGAGAAATTCATAGCCTTTAATGATTACATCAGAAAGACAGAAAGATCACAAATTAATAACCTAAGATCATACCTCAAGGAACTAGAAAAGGAAAAACAAACCAAACTCAAGCCAACAGAAAAAGAACAAAAAAATAATGAATGTTAGAGCAGAACTAAATGAACTGGAAAAAATCACAAAAGCTTAATGAAAAAAAGAAAATAAAACCTTGGTTCTTTGACAAGATAAACAAAATCTACAGACCTCTTGATAGACTAACCAAGAACAGAAGAGAAAGTGCCAAATAAGCTCAATCAGAAATGAAAATGGAGACATTGCAACTGATAAGGCAGAAATACAAAACATCATCCATGAACACTAAGTAAATCTCTATGTGGACAAACTAGAGAACATAAAGGAAATGGAAAACTTCCTGGAAACACACAACCTCTGAAGACTCAACCAGGAATAAATAAAACTGAACAGATCAATAATGAAATGTAAGATCAAAACAGTAATCAAAAGCCTCCAAACAAAAACAGCCCTGGACCAGATGGATTCAAGCTAGGTTCTATCAGACCTACAAAGAAGACCCAGTATCCATAATACAGAAAATATTACATAATATTGAGAAGGAGGGAATCTTCCCCAATTCGTTCTATGAAAGCAATATCACCTTGGTACCAAACCAAACACAGGAAAGAACACAACAAAAAAAGAAAACTACACACCAATATCCCTTATGAATATAGATGCAAGACTCCTTGATAAAATACTAGCAAACCAAATTCAACAACACATCAAGAAAATAATCCACCAAGGCCAAGTGGGCTTCAGTCCAGGGATGCAAGCATGATTCAACATGTGTAAATTAATAACTGTGATTCACCACATAAACAAAAGCAAAAACAAAGACCATATGGTCATCTCAATAGGCATAGAAAAAGCCTTCAACAAAATCCATCTCCCTTTCATAATAAAACCCCCCAACAAACTAGGCATAGAAGGAAGACTTGTCAGAAGTATAAAAGTTATTAATACATATGGCAAACCCACAGCCAACATCATACTGAATAGGAAAAATTTGAAAGCTTTCCCCCTAAAAACTGGAACAAGACAAGATGTCCACTGTCACCACTTCTATTCAACATAATGCTGAAGTCCTAGCCACAGTAATCAGAGAAGAGAAGAATATTAAAGGTATCCAAATCAGGAAAGAAGAGATCAAACTATTGCTCTTTGCTGATGATATGATCCAATATCTAGAATATCCCAAAGATTCCACCAAGAGTCTCCTGGAATTGTAAATAAATTCAGCAAAGTCTCAGGATACAAAATCAATGTACATAAATCAATAGCTTTTCTATATACTAATAATACTCAGGGTGAGAGTCAAATCAAAAACTCAATAGCATTCATAATAGCTATAAAGAAAATAAGATACCTAGGAATATACTTAGCAAAGAAGATGAAAGATCTCTATAAGGAGAACTATGAAGCTCTGAGAAATGAAATAAGAGAGAATACGAACACATGGTAAAATATAGCATGGTCATGGATAGGTACAATCAACATCGTTAAATGACCATACTACCCAAAGTGATTTATAAATTCAATGAAATCACTGTCAAATTACCAAAGTCACACATCACAGATCTAGAAAGAATAATTCTACACTTTATAACCAGAAAAGAGCCCAAACAGCCAAAGAAATCCTAAGCAAAAAGAACAAATCTGGAAGTATCACATTATCAGACTTTAAACTATACTACAAGGCTTTAGCAACAAAAACAGGATAATATTGGCACAGAAAATAGAGACATAGACCAATGGAACAGTAAAGAGAACCCAGATATAAAACCATCTACTTACCACCAACTGATCTTTGACAAAGCAGATAACAATGAATACTGTGGAAAAGAAGCCATATTCAATAAATGGTGCTGGGAAATTGAATAGCCACATGCAGAAGAATAAAATGTGACCCCTATCTCTCACCACTCACAAAAATTAATTCAAGATGGGTAAAAGACTTGTATCTGAGGCTTGAAACCATAAGAATTCTGGAGGAAAATGTAGGAAAATCTCTTCTAGATACTGTTCTAGGAAAAAATTTATAACTAAGTCCCCAATGGCAATCATGGCAACAACAAAAATTAATAAATGGGATTTGATTCAACTAAAAAGCTTCTGCGCAGCTAAGAAAACAATCAACATAGCAAATAAGCCACATGCAGAATGGGAGAAAATATTCACAAGCTACACATCTGATAAAGGGCTGATAATCAGAATTTACAAAGAACTCAAGGAAATCAACAAGAGAAAAACAACCCTATTAAAAAGTGGGCAAAAGACATAAACAAAAGCTTCTCAAAAGAAGAAAGACAATTGGTCAATAAACATGAAAAATGCTCAATGTCACTAATCATCAGGGAAATGCAAATTAAAACCATAATGAGATATCACTTTATCTCAGTTAGAATGGTATTTATTAAAAAGTCCCAAAACAATAGATGTTGGCATGGATGCAAAGAGAAAGGAATGCTTATACACTGTTGGTGGGACTGCTAATTAGTATAACCTCCATGAAAAACAGTATGGAGATTCCTTAAAGAACTAGATCTACCATTTGATTCAGTATTCCCACTATTGGGTATTTACCCAAAGAAAAAGAAGGATTTTCATCAAAAAGACACCTGCACTCAAATGTTTATTGCAGCACAATTCACAAGTGCAAAGATGTGGAATCAGCCCAAGTTCCCATCAATTCATGAGTGGATTAACCAAATGTGGCATATGTATACCATAGAGTACTACTCAGCCATAAAAAAGATGAACAAATACTTTTGCAATAATCTGAATGGAACTGGAGACCATTCTCCTAAGTGAAGCATCACGAGAATGGTAAAACAAACACCACAGGTAACCACTCTTAAATTGAAATTAACTGATGAGCACACATATGCAGAGGGGAGTTAAACTCAGTGGATATCAACTGCAGGGGAAAAGGAAGGAGTGGAGTGGCAAAACCCTACCTAATGGATACTATGAACACTATCCAGGTGAAAGGCACACCTTTAGCTAGGACTCAAGCATTACAAACTGATCCATGTAACCTGAAACATTTGTACTTTCTTCATATTTTGAAATTAAACAAATAGGAAATAATAGCATACATATTTTGGCAACTTTAAACACTCAGGTACATTAATGAAAGTCATACTTGTAAAATAGGTATGAGCAGATGAATTGCATTCTTAAAGAGATATGTCAAAAAGGGAAATGTTTAAATGATATATCACTATGTTTAATAATTGTGTGAACCCAGCTGCGTAACTTTGGTCATCTGAAATATCGTGACTGATAACCTAAGTCTTTGGATTAAACTGCAATGGGTCATGACCACATATGCAATTGTCCAAAGAACCAAGATCTCAAGAAATTTTACCTTTCACAAATGCAGATTGACAAACTTCTTCATTTATTCAGGAAGTTTCAATATTTTTACGTGCACACATGGCTACACACAAAGTCAATATTGTGATAATGAACTTTCCTGCAGTCAAATTTGCAAAAAATGCATAAAATAAATTAGAACTCTTTAAAAGTCTTCATGCAATTTATACCTCAGGAATGATGTGAAGATGTGAAGATGAAATACATACTATAGAGAATTGTAAAAAAAAATTGCTGAAAATTTAAAATAAGATAAAAACTAAAACTAAAACTGAAGAAATATTGATGTATAAAAAAGAGTATTGCAGGGATAGATTATGAGCAATTGCATAGAGAACTGGTTGAGTTTCATCACCATTAACTTTATTTCAAAGTCTTATATCATGATGAATAGCTGCTTTTTTCCCCCCTTTTAGGTAATATCTCTCCTTGACTACATTCACATTCGTTTTCTATGTGGTACTGCTTTTGTTGAAATTCTTCTATGATTCAGGACACATTGACATGAGCAGTCCATATTAAATTTTCCCATCCTCTGTGTCATATTGTTTTGGGTACTCAGAAATCCACTCTGCATGCACTCATATTCAGACCACAAATTTGGCAAATACAATACTGGTGATCAAACAGCAACACCATTGCATAAGTGTCTTCTTATCCTACCATGCATATAATTATTTTTGAACCAGTCAGTAACTTCACTGGCTTCTTCAAACAAATGTGGCTTTAATTCACTAATAGCTGCTGGAACATCATCAGCTGGAAAAAATGCCAATGCACGCAAATGACGCATTTTTAAACAGAAATTTTCGTCATTGCCCTATCACGTGGCCGATCCACTATTCTGAATTTTCCACCAAATGCATTGAACTTAATGGAAAAAATGAACTTTATTAATAACACTTGAAATTCACTTTTAGAAGCTTTGATCAAACCTAATTCCAAATTTGTCATTATGATTTGGGAATTCAATTGAAATCCATTTTCTTCTGCAAACTCCACCAAATCTTCAAATAAGTGTTTATAAAAGTGCTTCAATAAATGAGCAGATAAGTTCCAGAATTTTCAGATTTAACAGGGGGCATGATTTCCATATAGTTGGTAAAAAAGAATGGAGACAGTTTTGAAAGTGTCCTCCATTAGCCAGAGTGAAGTATATATATGACAGTTTTTCTATGTTAGATTTAGTGGTAAATGTAAGTCTGTATTTTTGATAGTCAAATCCCTAATCAAGGTAGTTCACAGTTTAATGTGTTTTGTAACACCGGAGGAACATCTATATCAGCAGGTGTCTTTGGTTCAGCAGGTCGCTGAGCTTGTTGAATTCTTTTTTATTCTCTGACAAAGGGTGCTTTTTGAAGGCAAGCATGGTGTAAGTCCTGGAGTCCAAAGGCCAGTGAGCCTGGTGTTCTGAGGGCACCGGAAGAAAAGTCCATCCCATCTCTCAGAGAGAGATCAATTCACCTCCTGTATTTGTTCTCTCCAGGCCCCCAGCCAATTGGATGGTGCCTGCCAATATTGAGGGCAGATCGTCCCCACCTAATCCACTCAGACTCTCACACTAATCTCCTCTGGAAACACCTTCACAGACACATCCACAATGATGCTTTACCAGGGTTTCTAGGTTTTCCTTAATCCAGTCAAGCTGACACCTAAAATTAAACCCGCAAATCCTCCCCGTGTCAACTTGGCACCGATAAGCATATCCTTAACCAGACTTAATTCTCAATTTGTGTCCTTAAACCATACTTAATTCCCAAATAAAGATAATAGCAATAATAACAACAACAAGGTGATAGTTTCGCCTAACATGATGCAATCTTGTGGTTGTAATTGTGATTCTGAGGATTTCAAATGTTAGGGATTTTGATCTTTTGAGATCTCAACATTCAGGCTCATGGTGCTCAGGATTGTGTCTTTTGGGATTATGATCCAAAACCAATTTACCACATCACAGGCTAAACTTAGTTATTTTTCTACATCACAAACCAACCACATTGTCTACTGTGGCAGCTAAATCACCTTTGGAGGACTAATGATAATAGTTGACACTATGTTTTAGCATTTTTGTTGCATTGTATATTTCAGTCCTTGCCATGATATGTAAGGATGGAGATTCTCTCTGGCAGCACCCCACCACTGCGCCATAAAACAGCCTGCAAGGCCATGTAGGATCTAGTCGCTGCCTCCCTGTACAGCCTCATTTCAGATTAGCCTCATGAATCCCACTAGATATCTCTGACATATTGTTAAGCCACAGATTAAGTCATTCCCTGAACCAGTTTTCATTCTGTCCTCCTTTCTCATGCTATCAGAGAGCATTGTATTTTTTTTTAAAAGCACTTACACAATTGTAAACTAAATACACATTTAGCAATTTCTTGCTCATTATCTGCCTCTTGCACTGGCCTGAAATTTCCATGACGTCAGGAGATTTTCTAGTTAGCTTCAGTATTCTCAGTGCCTGTCACAGTGCCAGAGACAGTAGGTACTCATTTCTTGTTGAATAAATGAGTTTCGGTAGGTTATGTGTGTGCAATTATAATATGCAGTGGAATAAGTGGGGGCCCCGGCACCTATGGCCATCATGGTTAAAATAGGGAATACCTAAAATACTGAGAACCTGGTGGTATAGAGAAGATAGGGAATGTTAGTGGTAAGCACTAGCCACTATATTAAAAAGAATAGGCATTGTTTTTTCTTAAATGAAAAAAAAATAATATATTATGTGCCAATAGTTTTCTGCAAGATCTAATATATGGATAAAGAACTAACAAGCTTCTGTATGGCAAGGGAAATAATTAACAGAATGAAAAGACAACCTATGGAATAGGAAAATAGAAAATATTTTTGAATTGTATATCTGATAAGGACTTTATATCTGAAATGCATAAAGAATATATATAACTCAATAGCAAAAAGCAAATAGCCCAATTAAAAATGGGCAAAGGACTCGAATGGAGTTGCTGGTTTACTTTAATGGATGTTGAGATAGAGAATATAAGTGATTATTTTGGACTGTGAGAAATGAAAACACATTTCTCCAAAAGGAAACATACATATGGCCAACAGGCCAATGTGCTATTGGCCAACAGGCCAATAGTAAAAGATTCCCAATATCACTAATCATCAGAGAAATGCAAATCAAAAGCACAGTGAAATATTACCCCACATCTTTTGGGATGGCCACTATAAAAATACACACCCAACGAGTACTGACAAGGATGCACCTAAATTAGAACACTTGCATACTGTTGGTGAAAATGTAAAATGGTGCAGCCACTATGGAAAACAGTATAAAATTTCCTCAAAAACTTAAAAATTGAAATCATGACCTCAAAGACATATTACCACTACCATGTTCATTATAGCATTATTCACAACAGCCAAGATATGAAAACAATTTAAATGTCCATTGATGGGTGAATGGATAAAGAAAATGCGGTATATACGAAGGAATATTATTCAGCACTAAAAAAAAGAAAATCCTGCTATTGCCAACAACATGGATGAAGCTGGAGGACATTGTGCTAAGTGAAATAAGCCAGTCATGGAAGGACAGATACCGTATGATTCCAGTATATGAGTGTCTAAAATGATGAAACTCACAGAAGCAGAGAGTAGAATGGTACTTTCCAGGGTCTGGAGGGTAGGAGGAAAAGGAGAGTTGTTCAGTGAATTTAAAATTTCAGTTGTGGAAGATGAGTAAGTTCTAGAGATCTGCTGTACAATATCGTGCCTATAGTTAACAACACAGTATTGTGCACTTAAATTGTTAAGAGGAAACTTTTGGAGATGATGAATATGCTTATTACTTTGATTGTGGTGATGGTTTCACAGGTGTATGCATATATCCAAATTCATCAAATTTCACACATACATACATGTAAAGTTGCTTGCACATCAAGTATACCTCAGTAAAGCTGTTAAAAAGGAACACTGCTGAGGCCGGGCGCGGTGGCTCACGCCTGTAATCCTAGCACTCTGGGAGGCCGAGGCGGGTGGATAGCTCAAGGTCAGGAGTTCGAAACCAGCCTGACCAAGAGCGAGACCCCGTCTCTAAAAAAAAAAAAAAAAAAAAAAAAAAAAAAAAAAAAACAAACAAAAAGGAACACTGCTGAGTTGAGAGTATTCGATATTCCCATACATAACTTATCATAGCTTATAGCCTCAAGAAAAAGGCAGCAACTCTATTCTAATTGAGAGGTCTTATGGCTGACGTGGTAGATGGCAGAAATTAGTTGTTTGTTAATAATGGTGATTGTGCATGTGCATACCATGTTTTATTATTCACATGACACTTTTTCAGCTGTCACTGCCCTTGATTCCAAGGCTGTGAGGTTGAGATGAGTCCCACTGACATTTCTCTAGGACTGGAGTTATGGCAAATAGGACTGAGTGAATCATTTGACCAGTGTATGTTTAGAAAAGGTCTTAATTTCAGATTTTTAAAAATGTTATCTCCGAATGAAGGTCACTGTGTGTGTGTGTGTCTGTGTTTGTTACAATGAAAAATTCTGGAAAATATATAGTTTTCACAATTCTTTATTTGATATCTTGGAAGCCTCAAAAATTGGGCAAAGCCTGGGTCACTGACAGGTCCTGTGTCCACAGTCTCATTATAAAGTAAAGGGAAAGGACATTTTCTACAGACTCTGGGACCATTAAGGCCCGAGCTTCTCTTTTGAGTCCCAAACTTCTAGGAGCTTTGAGCATCACACTGATTTCCACATCCTGGATGCCCTTCTCCTCAGCTCTGTAAATGCTGGAAAGTCATTTTACTTCTCTGGGTCTCAGTTTCTTTGTCTGTAGCATGATTCTACAAATTTACATTCACAATCCCTTTTCTACAATTCTGAAATCTAAAATGGCCTGAAATCTTAGAGATTTTTGGATAAGTTTGGAGCAAAAGCTCCTTTGGCAGCAAAACCTGTCCTGAACTAAAATATGGCTATTGAAGCCATCCTTTATCACACTTACTGTCAATGTTCACAATTTTGGATATAGAAGTATTAATGTGATTATCCTGGGGATGTTATATACTCAGAGTATACAATATATAAGTTGCGTTGTGCTTTCTAGATCAATATTCTTCTGAATATTGAAAGCCAGCAGGCCCCAGGGGCTTCATGTGAAGGTCTGTGGCCTTGTTCCTGAGAGATGCACTGCTGGGGTTTGAAGAAGACAGTGTGCGATGTCTCCAGCATTTACATGGAACCCTAGAGGTAGCAGCCCTCATTTACAAGGCATTCTTTTGGCTCTTACCCACTGAAGGCTCGCACCCCTGCTTCTCCTTGGCTGCCTGGCTGGTAGACACTTGGCTTTGTGTCAAGTTTCCTTTATCCTTTAGCAAATACTGTCTTGGCTGAAGATTGTCTGAAACCCAGGGAGTTTCTTTCTCAGCTCCATTTGCCTCTGCCAGACTGGGTAAATTCCTGAGCCTAATACCACCCTACAAAACCACCATTGTGGTTCAGTAAGACTTCCACATCTGCCCCTTCACATTTTGCCATGGATAGTTTAAGCGGAAGAAAGCAGAATGGGAAACTATGAAAGAAACATGACTTTTCAGAAATGATTTTATCATCTTTGGCCCACAGGAGCTTCTTAGTGGGTAGGTGGTTGATTCGTTCACTCACTTATTTATTTGTTCACTTCTCTGTCATTGATTGATTTTATTATTCTTTCATTCGTTTATTGATTCTTTTTTCATAAAATAATTTAAAATTTTTACCACTTTTTACCTGTCTTTATTGATTCTATTGATAACTTCAAGGATAAAACAGAAAAAATATAAAATTAAATTTATTTGGTTTATAGGCTTCTTTGTTATTTGTTTGTTCATTTTTGGTAAAAGTACACAGGTGAGAGAAATAAATATTTACCTTTTAGAGATCATTCTATAAGCACTTGATATAGGGTAGAAGTCATCATTTTCTCAATTAGAACATATTGTTAGGGGCTAGCATGTCTTGCTTTTATACATTGCCTTTTTGAATTCACCACACTTTCTGAAATGTTAAGATTTTCATAAGTAAGTTTGATGAATGTGCTCTAGTTACCAGCCAGTTTCAAACACAGGTCAGCTTGACTCCACAGTCCTCATGGGCTGCCAGATATACTCCACTTGCTTTGCTGGAAGAACCCACAAAAGAAGGCCTGGGTGACAAGGGAGATGAATTGTGCCTACTACATAACTTTGCTGAGGGTCAATCTAATAACTTTCAAGGTAGGAAGTTTGTCTCTGAGTCTTGGGCAGATGGTAAGCTTTGGGGAGCCAGGGAACATGCTTCTAATTCAGAACTATACCGAAGCACCTGGCTTAGTACCTGGTACAAGTAAATATTCCTTGAGTAAATGAGATTTGTGATTGAATATAATATCAGCAATGGATTATTTAAGAGAGAGATGAGGGAAGAGGAGCGGAGGAAGGAAGAAGAAGAAAAATAAAAGGAAGAAGGAAGAAAAGTGAAAATGGAATGAAAAAAATAACAAAGGAAGGAATAAAAGAGGCAAGGATTTAGGAATGAATGAAACATGCCTGTTGTCCCAGCAGTAGAGTTTCCACTCATAACTTCAGTAATATTGCTCTCACTTGAGCATCGATTGATATCCATGTTGCCAAACTCAATGGAAAAATGCTTAAGAGAAATCCCTAGAATCAAATTGTTTACTATACAATAGCTAGGTGACTGTGGTAGACAGACTTTCAAGCCACCATCAATGACTCCTGCCTTCTGGTATTCATGCCCTTGTGCAATCTTCTCTTTTTGAGTGTGGGGAGAACCTGTGACTTGTTTCTAGCCAATAAAATATGGCAGAGGTTATGAGTTGTCACACCCATGATTATAGTACATTATATGACTCTGTCTTGCTAGCAGACACACTTAGAGATTCTTCTAGCAGCTTTGACAAACGGCCATGTTGAGGAAGCCCACGAGGCAAGGAACTGCAGATGGCCCCTGGGAACTGCAGGCAGTCTGCAACCAACAGCCATCAAGGAACTGAGAGAGCTTGGAAGCTGTCTTTGTCACTTGAGCTTCCAGATGAGAAGACAGACCTGCCTGAACTTTGATCATAGGGTGGTAATGTTCTAAGCAAAGGACCCAGCTAAGCTGTGACTGAGCTCCTAACCCACAAAATCTGTGAGATCACAACTGTGTGTTTTGTGTGAGTTGCTACATTTTTAGTAATGTTTTTACACAGCATAGAAAATTGATACAGTGACTTTGGGTGCCACCCTTTCTGATCCTTAGCTCCCTATTCTGTAAAATGGTAGTAATGATAGTATCCACTTTGTGCATTGTTATGAGCAATGTGATTATGTGTGTGTGCATGTGTGTGTGTGTGTATCCGAATCATACAATAGTGCTGGCATATATATATATATGTATATATATGATAGAAAATAATTCATATAAACTTAGCGATTATAATTGTCTATGACCTACCTTGACATACTGCTCTGAATGACTTAAAATCTTTTTCAAAGTATTTTCTTCCTTGTTTTGTGTAATATTTCATCTCATGGTTTCCCTTCTAATTTGATCCCTATTTTCCAGTCTCATTCGCAAACCCCTCTTCTGAGTTCTTCCTTCAGAATCCTGCCTCCTTGTCTTATTGCCTCGAGCATCTCTCTGAGAGCTCTAAGAAAGAAGAATTCCTTTCTCTTGCCCCATAATATCCTAAGAATTTTTAGAAGACTAACTCCCTGCAGATTCTGATGGATTGGTTTCTAATGAAAAGAAATGGGAAACTTGAAAAACAATGGGATGAATTGAAGTGAAAATAGTATTTGGGGCCCTTATGTACCTAAGCCTTTGTGCCAGGCACGTTTACATTTCATAATTAATTCACACAGCCATCCCATGAGGTTAGCATTTTTGGCACCAAGAAAAGGAGAATGAAGGCTCAGAGAGTTCAGTGGGAGTGTGAATAGCAAAGAGGGAACTAGCTTTGGAGACAAACCTGGCTTCAAAATCTGCCTCTGCCTCCTGATAGCTGTGTCGCGTTAGACAAGTTGCTTAACCTCTCTGAACTTTGGTTTTCTCATGGCAAAATGAGGATAGTAATATCCATGTTAGAGAGTATTATATTCAATCAACACATGTGCATGGCTGGAGTGCAGAACCTCATGGCTCCATTTGTCTCGCGCTGCATTATTATTGTTGGGATTCAATCTTGGGTTTCTCAACCCAAATAAATGATTGATAGATGATTGATAGAGAGATGATCAATAAATAGATAGATCATGGATGAATGAAAACTGAAAATGCAACAAAAGAAAGATGAGGACTAAATCTTAATGGAATAAATAAGGTGATGCTTGTCATTTCCCGATGACTTTTTAGGGAAAATGTCCTGACACTGTAAAGGGAGTTTTTAAAGGCCTCCCTGGTTTATACAGGGAGATACAGCTTAGAAAAAACACCCATGTCCCATAAAGCCTCAAGATATTCTGTTATTGCTTACTCCATGAATGAAATGTGGCAATTTAAAGACTCTTAAGTAAATTCTGAAAACAAATCTCTTGGTGCTTCAGCCTTTCCAAGTCTTAAAGAATGTTCAGATATATGTGTCTATTTCAATACTCGAGAACACCAATTCTTCTACATGCCTCAGAGTTCTATGGTGCCTTGCCATAAAACCCCATTTATTCTAAGATTCAGGCATCTCTTGGCTTAATGGAGGTCCTGTGGCCAGTCTTGCTAAAAGTCTGTATGTAGGAGGTATCTATCTGAGATTTGTACAGAAAAAACGTATCCTGAGGAAAGAGGAAACTGGGGTACAAAAGCAGGGTCTAACATAGGAGGTTAACAGACAAAGTATAGGAGTTCCCATGATTCTTATCCACCCCCATCCCCCACCACGTTCACATTCTAGAGACTTTTAGTCTAGGAATAAAAAGTAGTAGAAACCAAAGATCAGTCTCACTTAAATCTCTGTAAATCCTTAGGACGAAATAACCTGTTTCACTTCATTGTGAGAGATGAGAGGTCCAGGAGTCTGGTCTAAGGAAAAATGTTATTGAATGTCTCCTGTAATTACTGAGCACAGAACCAAGATGGTAAAATATCTCAAGCACCCCTTGAAGACATTCGGAAGCAGTTGTGAGGCATGTGAAAATATCTGTATTACCAGCAATTCTTCAGGTAGCAGTGAAGAAGGGAAAATTGTGTTGTGTTACCATAATTTTTAAATTTAAAATTTTTAAACACTCTCTGGGCTAGGGACATTCACAAAGCACATGTGAATTGTTGGACCATTTACAGATATGAGTGCAATTATATCAGCTGATAAAGAAGCAACTCTGTAGTGGTGTCCACTTACTTTGCAAAATGGCCAGTTAACACAAGCTGTTGGCAGTTGAGTCATGAGTCAGGGAAACACCCTTTTGAGGGGAAGACAGTGACTCTGAAAGAAAGTCCTCTGAAAGACCTAGTACGAGCCGGCAGACAGCACATTAGGGAGACAACCTGCTGTGTATCTAAAGTGCCTGGCCCTTTAAAGGACTCCCTTGCCAACTGGAATTCTTCCTGGATTAAGTTAGACCGAGTCTCATCTCTTGCTTCCCTGCCTAGATGGGCTGATTGACTGTTTCAGGCCTGATTCTTACTTTTTCTTTCTTTCTATTGCCAGATTCAATTGCTGACTCTCGCCCATGACTCTAACTCTGATAATTCTGGACTAGATTCTTTGTGGCTTTGTCTTGACACCTAGAAATTGAGTTGGCCTCAATTCTTGCCCCTGACCTTGATTTCTAGACTTTCTCTGATATTTGCCCATAGCTCAGTTGGAACAGTGACCCCCGGATGATGCTTTTGTCTTTCTATTTGGAAGCTCATGGCTGGTTACACACATGCAGTCTCAAGGCCATCAGTGAAATAGCAGGGAGAGACTGTCACTCCCCACATCTCTCTAAGACGTCCTCCTGTAACCTCATCCTTTGAGGATAATAACAAATAGTCTGTTAACCTGATTTTGCAGCACAAAATCAGAGAGAAGTGGAGACAGTGTGATTTTCCTTGAGAATAAAATCCTGAAGGGTAATTCTATTAATGAAATCTTGTCACCTCACCTTCCAAAAATGGGGAGATTTGATCAGGTTTCAAGTCAGAAGAAACCAAGCCAGGATAGAAGAAATTGAAAGAGATGTGGGAGAACTTGTTGATGGTGTCTGTAGTAAACTACTCAAAGTCCACCTAGGCATCTTTTCTAATCAGGGCATTTTTCTCCAGAGGATGGTTCACTGGTACACACAAGTGGGTACAACTCAAGAAAGAATGCCCTTTTTGATAAACAAATGTCATTGCTAGCCAGTAAAGAATCAATCTAGTTGTGTCTGAGATCTTCAGTTTTACCGTATGAACAACAGTAGCAAGCATTTATATACCCTCCTAAAAGTCCTCAAATAAACCTAAGTAGTAGTATTAATAGTTATGCTAAGAAAAGGAGTGAGATTTCCAGTGAACCATACAGCACTTTAAAGAAGACTAAAGACCTAGGAGAGGTTTCAAGGAACTCATATTTCACTTCCAAGTCTCCTAGGACCACCAATAATCCTTAGTCTATTTCAAGTTATTTCCTCAACTATTACTTCTCTGCAGTCTATAAAAACACTCTTTCCTCTCTCATCTAACATCCTCATTGGAATTGATTTATGTCTCAATGAATTAGAGAAGGTTGGCATCTGGCTCACAGGCCTCACTTTTCTCAGTGTCACGTGAACACCTGGTAGATGACTTTGCAAAGGGGACTTTTAATATTGGGCATGGAAGCCATTCTGCACTCTGTAAGACAGATTATAAAATTTCCCTCACTTGATCATCACCCTACAGGCTGTAAACATTTTTTCATACTAAACAAACATTTTTTTTTTAAGCAAAAGGGACGGATATAGCATTTCTTTAAATGTCAAGTGCTTTAGAGATCAGGTTAAGTTTTCCAAAGAAGATGCGCCATTCTTTCAGAGGGAAGGGGAGATGCTATAGAGACTGTTAAATTAAGAATGAACTAAAAAGACCCTTTAACCCTATGGATTTATTTTACTAAGGAGTAAAGTAAGGCTCATAGACACTGTAGGATTATGCATCATTCATGTTGAAAAGAGTCTGAAACAGGGACGTTTCAGATGTCATAATAAAAACAACAAAATCATTATTCTTTCCTAGATTTACGCTTAGGCCGTTTCATGATGGCTTTTCCCCCCTAGTGGCCTGGAACATCCTATACACACATGCACATTACTTATCAAATAAAAGTTTTATGTATTCCTTATGCATTTGCTCATAAAAATCCTTAAGACCTGAATATTTATTTCTAGAGAAGACCTCGTCTTGTTACAATGGTCCTGTAGTATATTGCTTGTTTGCTTTACTGACAAGTCAATATGATGTGTCTCTAAAGCCCTCTCTTTATTCCAAAGGCTCTTTCCTGCCTCTATGTTCTCTTTGGCGAATATCTTCTCTCTTGGCTCTCAGCATTCTCTGTTTACTCTAACAGAGCAAAAGGCACTTTAAAACCATTCTCATAGAAAAACTTATTTCTTGCATGCATTCAGAGCTTAAAGTAGATCAACGTCATCTTCCTAATTTTTTTTTTTTTAAAGCAGCATTACAATGGCATTCCCAGTATTTATACCATAAGTAACCATCTCCCTTTCCTCACTGATTCACAACAACTAGAGTTCAGGATATTTCCACTCAACTACACCCTGCCTAATACTATGTAAGTTAGACTGATCAGTTGAACTGATATTATCATACCAATTGTATGTGTCAGGGAAAAAGGAAAAGATAACTAGCATTTATCTTTATATATCAGGTTTGTTGGTTTATTTTTTTCCCTACATATAGATGAACATTCAGTTGTTCCGGGACCATGTACTGAAAAGACTTTCATTCCTACTTGGTTTTCCTACTTGGTATTTATGTCAAAAGGCAATTGACAATGTACTTTTGAGTTATATCTGGAATTTTTGTTTCTCTTCTTTTTTTAGGTCTTCAATATTCTTCTCAGCAATGTGTGTTTGTGTGTGTGAGTATGTATGTGTGTTTTAATTTTCAGTACATGGACTGAATGCAGAAATCTAAGTTGAAAGTTTCTTGCAGCAATGTAAAGATATCTTTTATTTATTTTTTTGGTTTGCATAGTTTCTTACAAGATGACTGTTTATTTGTATCTATTTAAATATAGTTTATGTAACTGCCTTCTTCAAATATTTTTTTCTGTGAATCATTTTCTGAAATTTGGTATGATTTTCTTTGAATTTATCCCACTTAAGGCTCATTGAGTTTCTTAAAAGTGTAGGTTTAAAAATTTTATGCAATTAGAAAAATGTTTGGCTATTTATTTTTTAAAAAGTTCCCATTCCACAACCTCTCCTTTTGGTACTTCAATTATATTGTACATTAGACTGCTTGATATTATTCCATAGCTAACTGATGCCCTTTTGATTTTATTTTTCAGTTTTTTTTAATTCTCTCTTTGGGCCGTTCTGTGTAATTTCTATTGCCATTTCTTTTCAAGTTCACTAATATTTTATTCTGCCATATCTGATCTCATATTAACTCCTTCTCACTTTTTGAATCCCATTATTTATTTCATATATTTTGTATTTTCATTTCTGGCAGTTCTATTTGGTTAGTTTTGGTATGTTCTATTTCTTCCCCATCTTCATTAAATAATATAATATAGTTATAAGACTATGGCTATTTAAAAACTTTTGTCTACTAATCCATATTCTCTTTCATTTCTTTGTCTGCTTCTGTTGACTATGTTTTCTCTTCATTGTGTTTTATTTACTTTTGTTTCTTTTCTTTTACATGTCTAGTAATTTTGATTGGATTCTAAATGTGGTATTTTGTTGTGAATTTTCTGGAATTTATTGTTTTTATTTAATGAATATTGGGTTTCGTTCTGGTAGACTGTTACTTATTTTCAGTTCAGTGTGATTTTTTTTTTTTTTAGGCTTGCCTTTGATCATTGTCAGAGCAGATCTACACTAGACTTTTTGAATTATTTATTCTCACTTAAAGGGTGTTGTCTTTCTGGGATCTCTCTTGAATGTCCTGAGTGCTCAGTGAACACTTTTTACTCTGGCTGGTCAGCATCCAAATATTTTTAGCCCTGAATTGACTATGGGAACCACTTTGCTCACAGCTACTCAATACTCTGCCTTTCTTCATGGAGGTTCACCCTATTTTTATGTGCCTTAGTATTCTGCAAGCAAGCATCTCTCTAAGGATTTCTGGACCTCTTTTTCTATTTAGGTCTTTCCTTTTTAGAACTCTGCAGCTCCCAGCCACCCTGGTCTTCCTGAATTCAATTTATGTAACTTAAATTAAGTGAGGTCCCGTTGCTACACTTGTTTTATTCTTCCTTGCTCTGTGGTCCAGCATGTACCAGGTGACTTAGACCACTTTGCAGTTTTCCTTCTGTCAGCAATCACAGAACTTTGATGCCTATTGTTCCATGTCTAAAAATGATTGTTTCATAGATTTTGTCCAGTTTTCTAGCAGTATATGAAAAGAAAAAAATTGGAATCTGTTATTCTGTTGTGGCCAGAAAAAAAAAATAGGTCCTATATGTTGCAATTTATCCTAATTGTGCTTAAAGACAATTTCATGATAATATTATTAGTTATAATAAATTATAGATACTCACCAATAAAATGATAAGGATTGGGCTAGTACTCTAATGAGATAGTTAATTAATACTATGATACCAGATTTACTAAATAATTTAATGCATCAGTCTTCTGAAATTAATTCAGTGTATCAATAGAGAGCATCCAGTTTCAAAATATTCTGATGGGCTGAATTTAACAAGACTCCTCATGAGGAAGAGAAAGCATAACATTTTAATACATTTAGTGAGTTTAAATAAAACAACCTTCTCATTTATATAAAGCTGATTTTCAATCAGAGCAGCATCAGGAACAATCACGTGGAAATATTTCCAAAAGATACATGATACTTGAAGATAAAATAAAAATCCTTATTGAAGATGTGTGCCTACATTCAAAACCACTTTTCAATATTTTTCAAATCATATAAAGTCTCTGTGTCTAAAGGGAATATGGCTTATATTCTGGGTAGAAAAAAATTTCAAGTGCTATTTATAGCACTTGCTAGCTCAGTAATCTTGGGACAATTATTTTATGCCTTTTATACCTTATTTTTCTATAAAACAGTATAAAATGGTATATACCTCATAGATGTTTTGTGAATTTGTAAATGAATAATCAAGTGTAATGCACTTACAACAGATTCTGTTTAAGATTTGGTGTGTGCGTGCTAAGTGCTGAACACATATCGACTTTATTATTAGCATTACAGCTAATCCCTTCACCTCTGTTCTTCACTCCTCTTATTTTCTTGGGTTCTTTTCTCCCAAATAATCATTTGTCTTTAGTATCTTCTATTTCTTCCTTGCTTCAATCTTCAGCATAAAGACATACATGCAAGCCTCTCATCTCAGGAAAATAAATAGTAAATGCAATAAAGCAAAATATTTCCCTTGGCCATGTATCTCTGTGGCTATCAAACCAGTGTCTTTCCTTTTCTATAAGATGTGATCATCATTTTATGATTTTGTGTTTCTATTTCTTCTCCATTTTTAACCTCTCCCCCAGTTGTTTACCCTTTAATCCGAAGGATTCAAGTCAGTCTTCTTAGAATCTGGTGCTCTTTGTTGTATTTGTGATTGTTGCTCAACAGTTGTCTAACTTGTGGAATAGCCATGATAATATGATGGCTTTAAGGAAACTTGTCTCTTTATTATAAGTGGAGGAGATGGAATGAGATCACAGTGAAGCACACAAACTCATCCTTTATCAGTCCCTTTTCAGTTCATCCAAGCTCTAGCTCTGATTCACGCTTCTCCTTCCAGAAACCAAGGCTGCGTTCCATTCCCTTCTTTCTGTCTGTGCTCTTTCCTCTACCAGGAATCTTTTTGCCACCTTGAAGGTATGTGATATTCTCCAGGAAGATTTTCTGGATTAGATGCTCCTCCTCTGTGCTTACCTATATTTTACTTGGCACAATGTAATATAATTTTTGAATTATGGGTTTGTTTTATTCTCTAGTCAATTATTTTCTATGAGTGGGGATTTCAACTTATTCATATTTGTATTCTGAGCACTTTGCTTAGCTTCTATACTTAGTAAGCATTAAACAAATGTTTATCAAATCAATGCATGTGTAAACACTTTAATAATTTATACTAAAGGCCTAATATGTGTCCGAGTATGTAGCATTTGCATGACCAAAATTATCTAACCCTAAAATATCTCTACGTGATGAATACTGTGGGGCGCGGTGTTCCGCCATTACAAGATGGCGCCTAGTTCCGGGTG
>VBSM01002608.1:88619010-88652202 GCA_008086735.1 Cheirogaleus medius
AGAAGAACTCCAAGTGTTGCGTGGTCCTTGCTGGCGAGGGGCGCGCGACAGAATACTATATTTCTGATGAGGAAACTGAATCTGAAAAAATCTTGTTAATTTTCTCAAAGTGTGACTAGTGACCAGGGAGTGAATACTGTGTTTAATTCTCACATTTGGCTTGTTTAGAGTTATGCACAAGACTATGACAGTCGGTTCTTTGTCGAAGCAGAACTGCATTCTTGTTTTCTATCTTTACATTTAGACATTTCCTTAAAAGTGATTGACCCGAGGTTAATGATATATGATACTTATGTGTTTGCTTAAGCATCTCCTATCTCTAGCACTAGGGTTTATCTCATCTGTAACTTGATTTAAAGAGCACAACTTTTGTCAGTTTTGTTCACTGATGCACCTAATAGAGTACCCAGAATGTAGCAAGTGCTCAAGATCAAGGCAAATTCTATTTGTACCCTCCCCCCTCCTCCTGCCTAAACCTTTCTTTTTTTCCTTTTTATACACAATGACATTTCTATGAAGAATGGGAACATGATACAAAGGGCATGGGCCTTTAAGCCAAATTGAGCCCAAATAGCTTTTACACCAATTTCACAAACTACTCTGAAAAAAAGACATTAAATCTCACATTTTTCTTCCATAAAATGGTGCTAACAAAGCCTAATGGCATGGCTAATATGAGAAACCCATTCAAGTAATAAATGTAAAGTGATCAACCTGGGCTCCAGAAAATCTTTTATTCCCATCTCTTATAGGATGTCACGTTCATATATGATAATCAGTCTGGAAAGAAATTTCATTTAATTGTGAAAATAAAATTATTTTGAAGAATAAAAATAGAACTGATCAAAATCAACTGAAAGAAGTTCTAGCCTTTAAGCTGAATTCATGAAATGAACATTTCCACACCTCTCTCCCTATGCATTTGCTAGAATTAATAGAGAGGTAAATTTTTTAAAAAGAAAGAAAGTAATTCTTCTGGTTCTGATTTACAAGCTGAAAGAAATTCATGCCAAAAACATATAGAAATTCATTCAGCAAATATTTATGGGGCATCTATTATGTGCAAGGTGCATCAATATGCATTGGAAGATAAAAATAAAAAAAACATAAATTGCTCCTGATTCAAGGGTGCTTGTCATATCCTGGAAAAAGACTAGACTTTATAATAACTTCCTACATGATTTTGGGTAAATGTATACACTCTCTTGCATCAACTTTTACAGTTGCTAGAAAAGAAAAGAAAATCTTTCCAGGTTGCCTTCACAAAAAAAGCATAGAGAAATCCAGAGGAGAGGTGTGTGAAAGAGACATTCATCAATACCTACAGTAAATATTAGCTAAATGCCTTCTGTGTTCTAGGTATTGGCATTATAAGGTTTGACCAGCATACAAGTCCTCGTTTTCATTGATTTTATATGCTTTATGGGCTGGAAAGTACTTGAAGAATCATGAACGCTTCCACAAAGTTTCAAGGTGCTGGATGAATTTAGCATAGCAGTGGCAGCAGTAGCAACAGCAACAGTCATTCATTTTCCCCATATTCTTGAGGGCCCACTATGCAACAACGTTGAATGGAGTGGCATTTTTAATGAAACACACTACCCCAAGTAAGTAGCATTAACTTCTCAATTTAAGAGTCTAGTTTATACAGTCCAGGTTCCAATGAGCTGGTCTAATGTCTGTGATGACCAGAATGAGATTTCCCAGACTCAAAGTAGCATTCAGAATTATTCAAAACAAATAAAACTATTATTACTGATTTCATTTTAACAGAAATAAATTTTGATATTGGCCAAGGTCATCAAAGTACAGTTTTCCAGGCCTAAAATACTTTGCATAGTTGTTGTTGAATGTGCTCCTGATTTGGCATTTATTTACCAATTACACTATAGATTGAGATTATTTATCAATTACACTATAGATAGATCTCCTCAACTTAAACTTTAGGTAAGTTTGCATTGTAACAGACAGTTTTATGAATCAGCAGAACAGTCATTTAACAATGGTTATACTCATTTCCTCACTGATATTTTTCCACATTTGACCTCCTATATAGACAAAATTTAGTCTCTATCATTGGTAGGATAAGGCTGCTGTTAATAGGCCTTTTGTTGAATTAATCATATTTCTTGCATTCTATGCTCTCACAACATTTTCTGTATGACTCTATCTCAAATCTCATCCAATTGTATTATAATAATCTGTTGTCAGTGTCTGCCATTCAAATTCTATCTCCACTACTTATCATCTGTGCAATCTCCCTTTCTTTTAACATGGTAGTAATGATATGTCCCCCTTGGGTTTGTGACCATGAAATGATATATAAAGCATCCAAAAGAATTATCAATAGCCATCTCTTTATTTTATTGTTGTTGTTTCACATAAATCTAGCTGTAGCTGTATCTTATCAAGAATATCTCCAAATGGTAGATCTGCTTCCCTACGTTGGACCATCACCTGCAGTTAGCCAGGGTTGCTTATGTGGTGAGTCTTTAAACTAAACAATTCTTAACATCAACAGAAGGAGTCAGCAATCTGGAACTACACCCTTCTAGATTGTGAGAGCTTTGGGTGCTGAGCTATGTTTGATCACCTTCAAATCTCAGTTTAGGATAAGCCTGGAACATGGTTGATAATATATACTTCTAAAAGGGATAAAGTAAATAATTGCATATTATTACAGGAGAAAACAGATAAAATGTAACTCTAATAGCCATTTTGCCAAATTGAAGGATGTTGTCATTGAGAAACCAAGCTATACTGGCAAACTGTGCTTGTTAACATTAATTTACAGTTTACCAAAACCCATTCATTTTAGCTGTAAATTTCACCATGTAGGACCAATTTCAAAATTTTTGTTTGTTTAGTTTTGTAATTGGAAGTCAATGCATGTTCATTATCATGAAAAATAATAATAGCAGCTATATTAATTTTATTATTAATAATTTAGCAGAAAAACTCTAGGCTTAGTGATAGATCTGTGTTTGCAAACCAGTGATTTGCCAAGTGCTTCTCAACAGTTATGTGAAAGGAGAAAAGTGTAGAGAAAATACAGATTTTGGATTTTGGAAGGCCAAGAATCAAATGTATCAAATTTCCCTAAGTGTCAGTTTACTCATTTGTAAATGGCATTAGTGATTCCTGCCTCACCAGTTTATAAGAAGGCTTAAATAAAATAATGACTTATAAAATTCAGTAGGCACTAAATAATTTATTGCTCTAAGAGTAATTTTCTGCATTTATAAAATGGAGTTAATATCTCTATTATAGCGTTATTGGTATTGAAGTAATGTATTTGAAGTGCTTTTTAAATTATAAATTGATATTAAAATATGCCATTATTAAATTTGAAATTATTAGTGGAACAGAAAATATTTCATTCCAAGTATTATAGAGACTTCATTTAAGACATTTAAAAAATTTTTATTTTGACAAAAATGAATTTGTTTTAAAAAATTAAAAATAGATCAGTCTAAAGTTAGACTCCTTGCACTATTTTTTGAGGCTACAAAATATATGTTCTCGCTGACAACCTCCGTATCAATTTTCTAACCGGCAGAATTACCATTTCTTGCTTTTAAGTCATATGTGGGCACAGATTTTACCGCTGAGTAAATGACATATGATGTGTCATAGAATACTCTTGAAGGAGCAGAAATATATTTTTCTTTCTTTTTCCTACCAAAAGGATATTATTTAACAAATTATTCCCCTAGTGCCCAAATTAGTAGAAGCTGGAATGAATTACCACTTCTCTCAAACCCTGGAAAAGCAGTTCAGGAGTGGGTGGCCTCTAGTCTACTACATTACAGTTGTATCTGATTTGTCCAACATTACTGGAAAATGTACCTTTTGATAAGAGACAATTTTGCAAACAACTGAAATCTGTCCTTTCAATAAAGCAACTAAACTTGGTTAGTTATTTGAATGGAAACTTTATGAATACTTATATTTCCCTATTTTGTTACATAAAATGATACTGGTTTTTGTGCTTTGCTGTAATTTTGGATGTCCTCATGGGTGTGAAATGTGAAAGCCTCTTTTCCCTTGCCCTGAATGGCCTGATTGCGGTGCTTGAAATGATCATATCCTTAACTTTTACTTGTTTTGTCATCTCTCTCTGGCAGATCGGTTTTCAGCCTGTGCTGTTGTAGCATCTGTCACCATCTAAGGCTGTCTCCTGCTGCTTTTTGGTCTTGAGGACAGCTTATAATAGGATGGTTTGCCCAAGGTTCCCTGGATTTTAGTTCTGTAAACTCCATGTCTTGGGAAACCCTTCAATTTGGGACACTAGGGGCAATTTGTCCCTCTGCTTTCAAGCTGCCATCTATTATAGTAAAACTGAGAGCCTAGCATGTTAGAAATCATTGTAGAGGGTGAGCAAATAGAATTTGAATAAGAACACAAGGGCCTCCTTCACAAGCAAAATCAATAAACATTGTCACATGGATTTTCACTGTAGTTTTAAGGCCAGTTTTTGTTTCCACGTGCCTCCCAGCTCAGTTCTGGATTGCGGAGATTATAAAATACAGCATACATCTCCTTTAGATGGGAAGCTGTGGCCTATACTACCTCAACTAATTCCAATTTAATTAGATTCTGCTAGTTAGTAAGCAATTGCTTAGGTGTGGCCTAGATAGTGTCTCCATGGTAACAACTGGTTTAAGAGTTAAGGAAAAAAAAATCAGTCCACTATAAGTGATTGCATCTCTGTGTGTTCTCCTGTGTAACTGACAGCCTGTAAACAATTCAAGAAGGCTGGTTCATTAGGTTTAAGAAAAGAAGCCATTTGTACAACATAAAAGCGCAAGGTGAAGCAGCAAGTGCTGATGTAGAAGCTACAGCAAGGTATCCAGAAGAGTTGTCTAAGATAATTGACAAAAGTGGCTACACTAAACAACAGAGTTTCAATGTAGACATATAAGCTCTTTACTGGAAGAAGATGCCATCTAGGACTTTCATAGCTAGAGAGGAGAAGTCAAGGCCTGGTTTCTAAGCTTCAAAGAACGGAGTGACTCTCTTGTTAGGGGTTAATGCAGCTGGTGACTTTAAAGTGAAACCAATGCTAATTGACAATTTTGAAAATCCTAGGGCCCTTGAGTGTTACACTAAATCTACTCTACCTGTGCTCCAGAAATGCAGCAACAAAGGGTGGATGACAGCACATCTGTTTATAGCATCATTTACTGAATATCTCAAGCCCACTCTTGATACCTACTGCTCAGATAAAAAAGGTCTCTTCTAAAATATTCCTGCTCATTGACAATGTTTCTGGTCACCCAAAGGCTCTGATGGAGATGTACAAAGAGATTAATTTTCTTATGCTGTGAACACAACATTTCAGCTATAGTCCATGGATCAAGGAGTAATTTCAACTTTCAAGTATTACTATTTAAGAAATACATTCATAGGCCAGGTGTGGTGGCTCATACCTGTAGTTCTAGAACTCTGGGAGGTCGAGGTAGGAGGATCACTTGAGCTCAGGAGTTCAAGAGGAGTCTGAGCAAGAGCAAGAATCTGTAACAAAAATAGAAAAATTAGCCGGGTGTCGTAGCACATACATGCAGACCCAGCTACTCAGGAGATTGAGGCAAGAGTATAGTGATTCTTTCCTCTGATGGATCTGGACAAAGCAAATTGACAAACTTCTGGGAAGGATCATTCACCATTCTATTACTAGACACCATTCAGAACATTTTTAATTCTTAGGAGCTCATCAACATTAACAGGAGTTTGGAAAAGGCTGATTCCAGCCCTCATGGATAATTTTGAGGAATTCAAGACTCCATTCCATGGAGGAAATAACTGCAGATATGGTGGAAATAGTAAGAGAACTAGAATTATAAGTGGAGCCTGAATATGTGACTGAATTGCTTCAATCTCATGATAAAACTTCAGTGGATGAGGAGTTGCTTCTTAGGGATGAGCAAAGAGAGCTGTTTCTTGAGATGGAATCTACTCTCAGTGAAGATGCACTGTACATTGATGAAATAACAAGAAAGGATTTAAAATATTTCATAAACTTAGTTCATAAAGCAGTGGCAGGTTTTGAGGGGACTGACTGCAATTTTGAAAGTTCTATTATGGGCAAAATGCTACCAAACAGTGTCACATGCTAAAGAGAAATCTTTTATGAAAGTAAGAGTCAATCAAGGTGGCAAACTTCATTGCTGTCTTATTTTAGAAATTGCCAGTCACCCCAGCCTTCAGCAACCACCACCAGATCAGTGAGCAGCCATCAACATCAAGGCAAAAATATCATGACTTGCTGATGGATTTGATGATCATTAGCATTTTTAATCAAAAAAGTATTTTTAATTAAATTATGTAGATTGTTTTTATACATAATGCTATTGCACACTTAATAGACATAGTATAATATAAACACTTTTATATGCACTAAAAAACCAAAAAAATTATGAATCTTGGAGAAAAAACTAAAAAAAAATGTGTATACCTTGGAGATAATGTGAGTTTGGTTCCAGACTACTACAGGCACTGTATTTACTTTATTGTAGTAGTCTGGAACCTAACTCACATTATCTCTAAGGTATACCTCTAATACTTTTCATATGGCATATTTTATACTCACACATACACACTCACACACATCTGTGTATGTATGTATATTGTTAGTTCATTGGGGCTGCCATAAGAAGATACTATAGACTGGGTGGCTTTTAAATAACAGAAATTTGTTTCTCACAGTTCTGGAGGCAGGGAAGTCCAAGACCAAGGTGCTGGTAGATTCAGTGTCTGGTGAGGGCCTGTCGTCTTGTTCATAGATGGCATCTTCTAGGGGTGTCCTTACATGGTAGAGGGAGAGAACTCTGGTCTTTTCAGCCCCTTACAAGGATGCTAATCCCATTCACGGGGGATCCATTTCATTACCTAATCACTGCCCAAAGGCCCTGCCTCCTAACACCATCATATTGGGGGTTAGGACTTCAAGACATAAAGTTTTTGGAAGGTGGGACACAAACATTCGGTCCATGATATATGTTTATTTTCTCTCTCTACCGGGCAGGGATTTTATCACTTTGTCTGTTTTTGTTGTTGTTGCTGTTGTTGTTTTTACTAGTGTATTCTCTATGCTTAGAACTTTCCTGGTGCATAAGCAGACACTTTTTTTTAGTATTTATTGAATGAATAATAAACGAATGCATGCATGAATAAAGGTTTCAGGGGAAATTAATCTACAGAATAAATTTTATAGACTAGGGTGGTTGAAGGAAATCACCATCTTTGCATTTGCATTTGGAACGTTGAAAAGGAAACAAGAAAAGACAGGCAAAGAGGCAGACATGGCATTCAGCAATGACTCTGCCTCTGACTACTCACACTTCTTCCCAGACCATGTTGCCTGATGTGAATCTCAGCTTCATTTGACTATAAGAGGACTAGTGCCTGCTTGGCTCATCTCAAACTCACAGAGCTGTCATGTGGGTAAAGTATGATAATGAATGCAAAAGGGCTTTGACAATGTAAAGTGCTGCGTAAAAATGTTCTCATATGAACACTGGCAGCATTACGAGTTTAAATCAGCATCCTTTCACTGAGACAGACATGATTGGGGTGCTGGAGGAAAATACTAGAATTTCTCTTTATATATAAGTTTTTATTTAATTATTCTGTAGTTCCTATTTTTATGCTTATTTTAAAATGTATATTCTATATAAATTAGTTGTATATGTATGTAATATAAATTAACAAACATGTGCATGCATTTGTGATACCCATTCCAAATTTTTTTTTCTTATGGGATTTGCAAACAAGAAAGCTCAGAGAGCCTGATTTTTAACCACAATTAGCACTAATAATGAGTTTCTACCCAAAGTGACTGCAGATTTTATTTAATTAATAGATATACACTTATACAGAACTTAATATATACCAGACACTATTCTCAGAACTTTCCAGCTGTTGACTTGTCCAATGTGAATCGAAAAACGTGAGTTTAAAATGGGCTTTCTCCTAGGCATGCTTTCTCAATAGGATGGGGAGATATTGTACCCAGATGGTGAATATTGTTTCTTGGCAGGAGAGGGAGAGGACTTTGCTCTTTTCATATGTAAAGCACAAATATACATAAACTGCATAAACATGGAGAGTGTATCTGTGGCATTGAAATTTCATGGGAAACAATTAGAAAAATAATATCTAAAAGACTGAAGGGGGTGTCAATTAACAAGTCCCAAAACAATAAATGTTGGTGTGGATGTGGAGAGACAGGAACACTCTTACATTGCTGGTGGGACTGCAAACTAGTTCAACCTCTGTGGAAAGCAATATGGAGATACCTGAAAGCAATACAAGTGGATCTACTGTTTCATCCAGCAATCCCATTACTGGGTATCTACCTAAAAGAACAAAGGTCACTCTATGAAAAAGACACCTGCACTCGAATGTTTATAGCAACACAATTCACAATTGCAAAGATGTGAAAACAACTGAAGTGCCCATCAATACATGAGTGGATTAATAAAATGTGGTATATGTACACCATGGAGTACTATTCAGCTATACGAAACAACCGTGATATAGCACCTCTTGTATATTCCTGGATAGAGCTGGAACCCATTCTATTAAGTGAAGTATCCCAAGAATGGTAAATAAGCACCACATGTACTCACCAGCAAATTGGTATTGACTGATCAACACATAAGTGGACATACAGGAATAACATCTATCGGATGTCGGGCAGGTGTGGGGGAGGGAATGGGTATATACATACATAATGAGTGTGGTGCTCACCAACTGGGGGATGGACACACTTGAAGCTTTGACTCAAGGGGGAAGAGGGAGCAAGGGAAATATATGTAATCTTAACATTTGTACCCTCATAATATGCTGGAAAAAATAAAAAAAGAAAAAATAATAATAAAAAATAAAGCCCCTAAACTGTCGAGAAACACTGTCCTAGACACCATAGTGATATAAGTTATTTTAAAAAAGTATTCTTGCTTAAGAGAGTTAAAATAAAACTTTTAAAAATGGAATCAAACTATGTGTAAATATTTCAAAACTGTACATATTTACAGCAAAGGAATTTACAGTGATTTACTTGGAAGAAGGAAAGAGCAAAAATAGGATCTGAAAATGTTTACTTGTGCATCAGTGCATAAAACCACTCTGAAATGGCCAGAGCCACTGACATGGATAATGAGTTGCATTTATTAGTGATTTTTAGGTTTTTGAAATGCTTGCACATACATAATCTCATTGGATCTTTATAATAACTTTGTAAGGCAGATGTATTTAGCATTGTATTTTACAAAAGAGGAAAATGATGCTTTAAGAAGTTAAGCAGGCGAACCCAAACCCCATTCTTTTAGTTTCAGACTGTCATTCTCTCTCAATAAGAGCAAATTTTAAAAATATTTTTCTTAAGTAGATATTATAGCATTCTAATGTTAACATTTGCATTATAATCACTGAAACAACAAAATTTGTTCACTGTAATTTAGAACACTAACTTCTTTCAGCCATGTGTTATAATATTGCAAAACAGTTTTTTACAGTAACAATATTACAATATTATTATTGATGGTTTAAATACTTTTCCTTGATGATGTGTTGAAATGATCCACTTTTCACTAGAAAAAGTATACCATTCACCATAAGTTAGCTCTTCTTGCATTTAAACTTTAAATAAGTGAAATCATATGGTGTGTGTCTATATATATATATATATATATATACTTTTTTTTAGTTTGACTTTGTTCACTCCACATTATGTTTGTGAGATTTATCCATATTGGTGCCTGCGGTGGGGATTTGTTCATTTCTATTATTATATAGTATTCCATGGTATGAGTATACCATAATCTGTTTCTTCAATCTTCTCTTTATGAATATGAGTGTTGTTTCCAGTTTAAGGCTACTATGAATAGTACCTACTACGCATATTATTAAATATGACCCTTTTTTACGAATATGAAAATATATCTGTTCAGCATATACCTTAGAGTAAAAGTGCCCAGCTGTGGTATTTTTACATTTAATTTTAATAGATAATTCTAGTTTTTCATTTCCACCAGCAATCTAGAAGAGTTCCGTGAGCTCCATTATCAACAGCAATCAGTAGGTAATGTCAGTGTTTTTAACATTGGGTGTGCAGTATCTCATCGTGGCTTTTATATATTTATATATATATATGAGGATTTCTGAGGACAAATGGCTTTTCATATGTTTATTGAAATTTTTGTTGATGTATCTGTACAGATTGCATATTTGTAATTGACTCATCCTTGTTTCTTATTAATTTATATTAATTAATTTAAGATACTAGGCTTTTGTTAGTGGCATGTCTTGAAAATATTTTCTCTCAATCTGTGATTTGCTTTTTTGTCTTAATATTTTTATTAAGGTATAATTAATATATGATAAGCTGCAAAATTTTAAAGCATACAATTTGACATGTGTATACACTGGTACAACTATTATTACAATCAAGATTCTCCTTGACCCTTTGCATTCTCTTTCTCTTGTCTTTTTCAGTAACTGTATTTCTTTCTTTTGAGCTATCTTCCGATGTACTAATTTGTGTTAATGGAGTTTGATCTGCTATTAAAGGATCTCCAACCATGGCACCATTGACATTTTGGGCTGGATAATCCTTTGTTGTGGAGGGCTTCTTGTGCTTTGTAGTATGTGCAACGTTATCCTTGACCTCTACCCCAAAAAATGTCAGTAGCACCTTCCAACTGGTAAAACCAAAAATTTCTCCAAACATTGCCAAATGTCCCTGGGAGAGGGGAGGGGCAAAATTATTCCTGGTTGAGAAATACAAAACATATACACTGAATTTATAATTTTAGTCATATTTTTATGTCCTAGAATGTCCATGCAATTCTCTTTTTTATAGTTTCCAATTCTCTACTCATAATTTTATTTCTATTTCATTAATATTAATATATAATCACTTATAAAATGTATGTCTGCAAACCCTAAATTTGGGATCTCCAATGGTTGTCTATTTTATCTTGGTCTGTAGTCAAATCTTAACCTATTTACCTATGTGTGTATCTATCATTTCTTATGGGAGATAGATGTTTTTATGCAACCTAGTACTAAGGTAACTGAAGCTGAGCTGCAGTCCTTGTGAGGGCAGGTTTATTTAGCATTCAGCCTTACTTCTAAGACGCAGGCTTCTAAAGTATCCATAAAAAAGTATGGCCTTTACCAGAGACTCTCCTCTTGGCGTACCCTGATCTTCAAGCTTTGCCTCCCTTGTCTATGATGCTGGCCCATCTGTGCTCCTTTCAGCCTCGTAGCCTGTGCTTTCGGAGTAGACCATTCTCTCATTGGGGAAAAGAAGCACCCAATGCAGGCTGACCTCTCTTGGCCTTCATTCTCTTTTAGATTTTGGTCCTGTAATTCCTGACTGCCTTCTGGGCTCTGTGTGCCTTCAACCAGATGTTTCCGTGAGTTTTATAGCTTTTCCAGTTGTTCTCGGAGGGATGGTTGTTTCAAAGCAACCTAGACAGCCATTGCTAGAAACATATCTTTTATGTTTTCTTCACTAAAAATCATATCTGTGGCAAGCTGGAATGCTTTAGGGCTTGGGAATGGATGTATTTTTTTTCTCTACTTTTCTCTCTTAGGTGGTCAGTTTTAGTTCATAGCCTTAGTTTTGTTTTTTTTTGGTTTATCCTTTTGTTCTGTTTTTCTAAAAGTGTTACATGATAATGGCAGCAAGACAAGAGTCCAAACACAAAATTCAAAAAAAAAAAATTAAAAATCTTCCCCTAAAATTGTACCTTCCAAGTTTCCACTGAAATATACAATGTTAAAAGGTTGGTCTATGATGTTCAACTTCCCCTCCTATTCATATGCACTTGTACAAACATATGCCCCCCTGAACAGCACCTACGATTACAGAGAAATTTATAGTTTCTCATTTTGACAAAAGTTGGCTTATATAAGTGTGTTAGTATCTATTTAAATTTTATTCTCTTTATAAAAATATATCATGTTCTGTGAACATCCCACCAGGCCACATGAGGGTCTAGCTCATTGTTTTTAAGATTTGCATAGTGTTACATAGTGTTGCCACATCATACATTTTTCAATTACTTTCCTATTGAAGGACAATTAGTTTATGTCCAAGTTTTTGTAATAATAATGTTATTTTCATTTATGTATCTATATGTGTGTGTTTTCATATATATACATACATGTTTGTGTATATGTAGTAAAAAACTGATCACAGTAGTTACTAGGTCAAAAGATTTGTATATATTATTTATAATGCAGATTGCTCCATCACTTTTCAAAATGTTTGTATCCATTAATATGACCATCAGCATTGTTTGTGGATCCCCAAATCACCAAATTATCAGTTGTTCAGGACATTTTTGAGTTTTTAAAATGTCAGTCAATCAGAGAATGAAAATGATCTTTAGTTAGCACTTCTCTGACCAATGGAAGTCCACTAGAAACTGAATGTGTCTGTGTGTGTGTGTGTGTTTCCTCCTAATAGCAATATAAAGCCAAAAATACCAACTCTAAAGTGCCAAGAAAATGGCAACATGATTTCACTGTAAATCTATAGAGAGATCATTAGAATGTCAAAATGAAAATTTAAAAAGTCAATACATGCTGAATGCACTGACATCCGAGACTGACTCATATTGTCAAGTAGAAGGAACATGAGAGACTGCCAGGGAGGTTTGAGCAGGCAATATAGGAGGCAGAAAGATTTCCCCATATGAGCTACATTAAAAATCATGAGATTAAGATGAAATTAAATGTACACGTTTTCTCTCCATTAGGGATTTATTCAGTGTAATATTCTAATTCTAAACTTTTCATCTGTCACTCATCTGAAATGAGCAGTATTCTTAGACTGAAATTTATTTTGTTATTACAGAAAACTCTAAGGGGGTTTTACCTGGTTTTACTCATGCTGGGCATGTGAACTTTTTCTCCAATATCCAAATAGCATTCACCCAAAGTAGCTATCTAATTATAATAATGCCTAAAGTATTACTTAACTCGGCACTGTTATTTGTAGAAATGACGAGGTCCACATTCTGTAACGAGAATGTATTATTTACTATAAACACTAATGCATAAGCATATGCTTATATACTTACATGAATTATATAGGGAAGTTTCACATTAGCTCATTCATTTTCATCAAGTAAATCTTGATACTGTTTGCAAGTGTAGCTTATTGAATAGCCTCTGCTAGGCAGGTCTGTAGGTCTTTTGCTATTCTTGTCTGATAATTTGTTCTATTAGAATGGTTAGATTTAGCTTTATCACCTTTATTTTTATCTGAAATGTTTCTTTAAATTTAAAATTATTGATTATCCCTCTTCCCTAAATATTTTAAAACTCTCCTTCTCAACTGGAGCCTTGATGTCAGCATTTAAAATATCTTAAGTCTCTAAACAAAATAAATAACCTACAAAACCACATCTGCCTCTAACCCCTGCTCTCTCCCACTTTCCTTCAATAATGAAGTTCTCAAAAGTGGTCTCTCTCCTTCCACTGCCTCCCCTTCTATTCATTCCTTAGCCCACTCCTGTCTAGATTTAACCACCCCCTAGAATCCCTTGAAGCGATTCATACCAAGATCACCAATGACCTCTAGCAGTGCCTAATATCCCAGAGGATACTATTCATCAATCCTTCTTTTTATTTATATATATATGAATGACCATTTTCTCCACTATAATGACACCACATTCTCAATTCTTTATTCCAACACTCTGGCCATTCCTCCTCTCCCTGATGTGCACGTTCATTCTCCCGGAGCCATTGTTATCTCTCAACATGTGTGCTGGAAGCCACTCCTCACCTTGTCCCTCCTTTTCACTCCTACATCATGCCCATCTTATTACACATTGTAGCCAGAATCATATTTCCATAATGAAAACCTGATTATGTTATTCCTCTGTGAAAGAGTTTCAATGGCTTCCCACTTTGAGGGGGGAATAAAGATCAAGTCCTCCACCTGTCCCACAAGACCCAACAAAGGGTCAACCTCTGGCCTCCTCTCCAGCCTCATCTTGTTCCACACTCTTCATCTTGACTGCTCATGTGTTATGCTCCCTCCAAATTCTGGTAGAAGGACTCTGTCTGTAATGCTTTTCCATCCTGCATAACTCTTGCTAGTGCCTACTGACTCTTCACATCTCCGTTTCATCATGGTCTCCTCAGGAACCTTGCCTGACTCCCAGATTAGGTTACAAGCCCTATATGCACTCTCTTAGCAACATGGACCTTTCCTTTGTGCCATTAATCACAGTAAGAAGTTACGCATTAATTTATGTGAATTTTTTTGTTTCCTGTGTATGAACTGGCAGCATGATGAGGACAGAATCCACGCCAGCTTGTACTCAAGAATGGTTCCTTGCATAGTGAACTACTGAAATACAAAACCTTCTGCAACTCATTTTTAGCGAAGACTTGTTTCTCCCAATATACTCCAAAAATCTACGTATAGGTATCCAACGCTTCAGCTTTCTGTCTAGGCTTTCTTTTCGTTCTATTTCTCTCAGAAATGGACCCAGGTATGTATCAACAATACCTTCCATGTGGGGTGTGTAGATGGCACTAATGGCCCCGATTTCTCATATCTACCAGTACCTACTCACTTTTCTGTGTGATTTTGTAGTTCTTCTCATTAGAAAGCCAGAGTAACTTTTCCCACCTTGAATTTTGGGTTCAGAAATAGGACTTGCTTTGGCCTGCATAAGCGCTGTTACAGTTGGGCTTACTCATTTGCACCAGTAGCATCACCATGGGAACAGCATGCTCAGAATGGCTATTGCTCCTAAGAAAAGAATGAGAGACACCTGGGACAGAACTACCTGCAGGTGAACCCAGCTGGATCAGCCAATCCCCAAAAGATCTACAGACATATAATCTAAATAAATGCTCATGACATGGGTCTGAAATTGTTGTAGTTTTTTGTTACCCGACATTCTTGTGCCTACAGTTAAATGATGCAATATGTTGAGAAGATTAAATGAGATAAGGATGCAAAACATTGGATGCAGAGCCTGTTCTTTTCTTTGCATTTCCCACCAGAGGAGGTGGCATGAAAACAGCACACTATTTGCAGTTTTGTGCTTTCATAGACAACAGCCAGATGATATGTCTTGGTAGGATAAGACAGAAAGCTAGTTCCAGTCAGTTTTTCAGAGCCAAAGCAACCAATTGTGATGGTGTAGGCAGAAGTTACTGTTTATTGAGCACTAGCTCCTTTTGGAGTTTCATGGATCTTTTTTATGGTATCTTTGGTTATTCTTTCATTTCTCTTCTTTTCTTTATTGCTTTCCTCTTCTTTCTTTGGGTTCACATGAGTTTTTGTTTGTTTGCGTACTTTTTTTTTTTTTCTATGTCTTGACCTGAAGTATTCCATTTATAATTTTAATTTTTCTTCTTTTCTTGTGTGAAGATTTATGGCTACAAAAACCTAGCTACCTGTGCCCTCCCACCACAAGAATGGCTTTCATTGAATTTCTCAATTTTTTTTTTTTTTTTTTTTTTTTGAGACAGAGTCTCACTCTGTTGCCTGGCTAGAGTGCCATGGCATCAGCCTAGCTCACAGCAACCTCAAACTCCTGACCTCAAGCGATCTTCCTGCCTCAGTCTCCCAAGTAGCTGGGACTACAGGCATGAGCCCCCATGCCTGGCTAATTTTTTTCTATATATTTTTAGTTGCCCAGCTAATTTCTTTTTATTTTTTAGTACAGACAGAATCTTGCTTTTGCTCAGGCTGGTCTCAAACTTCTGAGCTCAAAAGATCCTCCTGCCTCGGTCTCCCAGAATGCTAGGATTACAGGCATGAGCCACTACGCCTGGCCAATTTCCTCAATTTTTTATATGTCATGTTTGCTTTGTCATTCATTCCTAAATATGTAGCAATTTCATTATTTTCTCTTTAACTCAGGAATTATTTTTAAATGGTTTGTTTTTGCTATTATTACGCATTATATATGTGTGTATGCATTTAAATTTTTCTGTATAGACTGTCTCCCTTCTCCATTGGTTAGCCAATTCTTAGAGATATCAAAGGGCCCAGCCAGGAGCATGCCTTTCACATGTCAACCAATCCTCATGTACCCCAGCAGCAATATTCCTTTGCCTTAATTATCCCAGGGCCTGGTACAAGACAACTGGAGACCACCCCTGTAGTCCAGAGCCTGCTAGAATTATTCAATGGCCAATCCTAGACTTCTCACCCTTCCCTGTACTGCCTTTTAGCATCTTAGCCTATTTGGGCTGCTATAAAAAAATATCATAAACTGGGTGGCTTAAAACAAACTGAAATTTATTTCTCACAGTTCTGGAGGCAGTGAAGTCCAAGATCAAGGAGCCACCAGACTCAGTGTCTGGTGAGGGCCTGCTTTCTGGTTCATCGATGGCACCTTGTAGCTGTGTCCCCACATGGTAGAAGGAAAGAACTCTGGTCTCTTCAGCTCCTTATAAGAACACTAATCCCATCCCTAGGGACTCCACATCCATGACTTAATTACCACCCAAAGGCCTCATAACACCATCACCTTTGGGGTTAGGTTTAAACATATGAATTTTGGAAAAACACAAACATTCAGACCATAGTACATGGAAACCACAATTAAAGTTCATCGTAATGCTTTTCCCTGACCCGAGTGACGCTTCTTTGCATGCTGTGCCTTCTGTCTGCCGGAATTGTGAGTATAATATTGCACTTTGTTTTTCTGGGCCTCTTCTTTGTCTCCTCTTAGGGACCTGGTTGAATGACCATCTCATTAAAAAATACAAAACATAGTGGTTTTAATCACAATGTATTGTTTTCTTTTCTTTTTTTATTTTTATTTTTTTGAGACAGAGTCTCACTCTGTTGCCCCGGCTAGAGTGCCGTGGCGTCAGCCTCGCTCACAGCAACCTCAAACTCCTGGGCCCAGGCGATCCTTCTGCCTCAGCCTCCCAAGTAGCTGGGACTACAGGCATGTGCCACCATGCCCAGCTAATTTTTTCTATATTTTACCTGGCCAATTAATTTCTTTCTATTTATTAGTAGAGATGGGGTCTCGCTATTGCTCAGGCTGGTTTCGAACTCCTGAGCTCAAATGATCCGCCCACCTCGGCCTCCCAGAGTGCTAGGATTACAGGCGTGAGCCACCGCGCCCGGCCCACAATGTATTGTTTTCTGAAGAGCATTTTTTGGTGCATATATTTCTAACTTTATTGTATTATATTCAGAGAGTGTGAACTATAAACTATAATTTTGTTAGTATTTGTTAGAATTATCCTGTGACTGAAAACAAGATTGATAATGTTTTTTCATGAGTCCATTAATTTTCAATTGTTAATGGCTCATTTCAAATATTCTGTATGGTCATTTCTAAAATATTTGTTTAAATTTTGATGCAGACGTATCTTTAAAAATCACTATTTTCTTTCAGATTTTTCCTGTAGTTTTATTTTTCTTTGAAGATATAGAATTTTAGTCATAAAACAATGATATGATTGATATTTATAGAAATTTTATCTTAAAATATATTTTATCAGATATTAAGATTATTACACTAACTTTCTTTTGGTTAACATTTGTCTGAAATATAATCTTTCCTCTTGAACTGTAAGACTTTCTGTTTCATTAACTTGTAGAAATCTCTCATAAATAGTATAAAGCTGGAACTTGTCACTCATAAATTTAACTAAGAATCTCTCTCAGCAGGTATCCTTAAACAGGTTTTTGTTCTTTGATTTATTTGTTTGAAAGGTATGGATTTTATTTTTATTATTTTAATAGTTAACTTTAATTTTTTTACACATACTAATCTCTTTTAAATTCAAATATCAAGTCAATCAAGGCAACCTTTGTTAATATTTGATACCAATTTTATGCTAACTTCATAAAAATAACTTTAAAGCTTTTATTTATGTTGTAGAGTAGCTTAACTATTATTAAAGTATTTTAGTTATAAACATTTTCAGAATTTACCACTATAAAACTGTCTATATTGCTTTCCAAAAGTGAGAAATAGCTTGTTGACAGCTAGCTTGTAACTTCTTTAGTAATTGGTCTATTAAGATTTTTCAAACATTTCACAGAAAATTTGTTAAATTTTGTTTCTTTGGTATAATCCCTTTATCCATATTTCAAGCATATTGCAATGTAATTGAGAAAAATGTCATGAAGTTTTAAAAATTACTCTGCAACTATGATTATTTGACACTTATAATTTATTTGATATATTTGTGTTTTCCTTCTTAATCATTTGAACTATTCATATTTATAGATTATTTTTAATTCTTAGAGCACTGATTCTATTTATTGTATCTCTCACTCTTCCTTTAGGGTTTCTAGCATCAAATATGACCAGTAAATTCAAATCCCATAATCTTGAGTGGCACAGGCCTGAAATTCAGATTTCTCAAGGGTGACTGATTTTTTTGTAATCTATCCAAGGTCCAAAACATAGTCAAAATTCAGCAATTCATCCATAATTTTGTATTAATAGAAGCATTTTGCCAGTATCTATATTTGGGGAGAGGTAATGCTTTAACATTTAGGAGATTGGTTCCAGTTCCTCATGTTAAATGGACCATAAGCCTTTTTGTCTTACTCATGTGAAGGCTATAGAACCCCAGGCCCAAGACATTCTGGCTTTTAACTGGGACTAACTCCTGTATGGTTATCCATAGGGTCAGATGATCCTTATTATTTTGACTTTGAGTTTTCTCTACATTTCTTTCGCATGTATATTTTGCTTTTTTTCAAACTTGGATACAAACATGTTTATATATACGAGTACCTTATATTTAAAATTATTTTTAATCTAAAATTGTGTTTTGATATTTGTAAAAATGTTTTACCAGAATGTCTATAAATTTACTGCAGGATTGGGGAAGAGGAGTCAATTGAAATTTACTCTGCTACAATGCCAAAAGTTTATTCTTCTGCCTTTAAAAGTAAAAGAATTAAGGCCAGACTGGCTTAAAACATGCCTAAGGAGACGTAGCTATCAAACACAGCATTAGGAGTGAAATACACATTACCACAGTGCCTAGCATGGTGACATAGCAGATTCTCAATAAATGCTTACTGGTTAAATGCCTAAATTTAACCAAGAAAATAAAAAGTATTTTCTTTCTTTGGCATTGCCATCAATGAAGGAGAGAGTCAGAGGAGCAAAGCACTTCCTTTCTGAACTTCACAGTTGAAAGGTGTTCTCAGGAGGCAGAGATGCCTTGGTGTTTCTGTATTTGAGATTCTGCTACCCAGATGCCCAGAGGAGAAATGATTAACCCTGGATGCTGCCTTCGTCAAGGCAAAGAGATCTGCAATGTGATGCTGGCATTTTTGGACTGCTGAGTGATTTATCTTTCAAGTCCCTTGCAAATGCTATACATTTCTTTCCCGAATCATCCTGATCCTTCATCTAGCCAGTAGTCACGTTTTGAACAAAGCAAATGTTAACAGAGGACAAGGCAGTCAGCATTTTAATCCAGCTTTAAACACTGGCTGCATTTCAGATGATTTACAAAGAGCTTTGAAGAAGAAAGACCTATTACCTGTATTATTTCAAGAAAGAGATAAAGAGGGCAAAAAAACCCCAAAAACCTTTAATTCAGTTACACAAAATGTATTAAATTATTCAATAGGGATATCAAATTTTGATTTCTAAAACAAATATTTTGTTTGAAACCTCTGGTTGAAGTTTTAACATTTATAGTACTATTTGAAAATATTGTCCCATTCTCTTAACTTGTCTCAGTGGTTTTGATCTCATCCTCTTACATCAATTCATAGCACAGCATCCAAATTAACAGTGTCAAAATATAGGTCAGATTATGTTCCTCCTCTGCTCAACAATGATGAATAGCTCCTCATCTAAGCAGACTAAGAGCTCAAATTCTAACAATAGCCGCACTGTCCCACAAAATTTTACCTGTCCTCCTAGTTCACTGGCCTTATCTTCTTGACCTCCCCTGCCCTTTGGATAAATCTACTCCAGTCATACCGGCCTCCTTGCTGTTCCATAGACATACCTGGTGGGCCCCACCTTGGAGCTTTAGTACTGGCTCTTCTCTCTGACTGCAATGCTCCATCCCTTGAAAGTCTCAAAGCTTGCACATGCTCTCTTCCACCAAACCTCAGTCAAATGTCATCCTCCCAGTAAAATCTTCTCAGGCAATCCATTTATAATTGAAGTCTGTCTTCCTTGGCCCTATCCTATCATTTCTGATTCCCCCTCCCAGTTGTTTTTATTTTTCCCTAGAGCATTTATCACCATCTAACATTCTACATACACACACATACATTAAAAATATATATATATTAATTATATTCTGAATGCCACCTCCATGACGTCAGCTTTACAATGTTTTTCCTATTATATCCTCAACTCTTAGAACATTTCCTGGCCCCAGTAGACATTTGATAAACATTGGACAATGAATAGGCAAATAAATACATGAAAAATTTCCACTTATTGAATCTCTACCATCTAAAACACTTTTCCATGCACTTTATATGCACTAATTCACCCAATCTTATGGGATAGGTCATCATATATTTCTCATGTTACAGTTGAGGAAATGGAAGCATGCAGAGACTACATATAACTGTTGCAGAATATGTAATAGAACTTTAAAGTAATTTCTCTGTTAAAATCATTGATTTTTTACATCATCTATGGAACAAAGTAGCATTTTTTAGCTTTGTATACAAGACCTTCCAGTCAGTCCCACCTCATCTTTACAAGTAATTGGCTCTCTCCCAATTATACTGGGAAGTTCCAACTAACAGAAACGGGGACAATGATGGTAAGAAGAATAAAACTTAGTGTAATCACCTTTGACTGAGCTCTCACAAACCAGGAACCACGCAGGATCTGTTATATGCATCATCTCATTTAACCCTCACTAAACCGTGTGGGAAGACTGAGACTTAGAGAAGTTAATTCATTTTTCCGAGTTTACATAGGTAGTCAAGAATTGAGCCTGTAACTTGACCTGGAGCTTTTTTCCCTTAAAGTGCTTAGACATATCCTAGACTATGTTGGAATTAACCCCTGCATGGTGCTATCTCACTATATTCTGGGAGCCACTTGGGATGAAGTTGTTGTTGTGGCTTGAACCTGGCCCCTGTGTGTGTTTTCCTTTGCTGTGTAACAACCTCCCTACATTTAGCAGCTTGATACAATAACCATTTATTAAATCATAGTTCTGTATATAGAAGTCTCATCCAACACAACTGTATACCCTGCTCGCTGCCCATCACAAGGCTGAAATTAAGATTTCCAGGGCTGTGTTCCTTTCTAGAGGCTCCAGGAAAAGATCCACTTCTGAGCTCATTCAGGTTGTTGGCAGGATTATGGTGGTTGTAGGACTGAGGTCCCCGTGTCCTTGCTGGCTGATATTTGGGCGCCATGTTCACTGTCAAAAGGCCACCCACAGTCCTTGACATGTGGCCCCTTCACCTCCAAAGCCAGCCAGCATCCACACTTTGAATCCTTCTCATGATTTGAATCTCTGACTTCTTTCTCTGACTTCTAGATCCATATTCAAAAGGCTCATGGGATAAAGTCATCCCCACTCACATAATCTTTCTATCTAATGTCAAATGATTTGGGAGATTAATTACATCTAAAAAATCCATTTGCCACATAAGTAATAATAACCAGGGGAGTGATATTCCATCATATTCACTGACTTGGGGATTATAAGAGCATGTGTACCAAGAGAATATCTGAGGACATCTTAAGATTCTGCTCTCCCCTTCTCATTCTCTTCATTCTGTATCAACCATCTATTCATTCTCCTATTAATTACTTTGTCTCTTTCCTGAAAATATGCCACCACATGAATCCTGCCTATACACCAATAAGTTTGGCCATTGGTCTTGGACCCTCCCTTCCACCTTATTCTTCAGGGCCCAGAAAGTAGGTAAGCACTAACCCAAAAGGCTTTGCATATCATGTGTGCTGGTTTCCTGTGGCTGCTATAACAAATTACCACAAACTTAGAGGCTTAAAACAACATAAATATATTATCTCACAGTACTTTCGATCAGAAGGTTGACACGGGTTTCTCTGAGCTAAAGCAAGGTATCTGCAGGGCTGCATTCCTTTCTGGAGGCTCTATAGAAGGATCTCTTTGCTATCCCTTCCCAGCTTCTAGATGCCACCTGTACTCCTTGGTATGTGACTCCATTTCCTCCACCTTCAAAGCCAGCAGCATTGCAACTTTTTGACCCTCTCCCATGATCAGTTTCTCTCTCTGTCCAACCATAGCCAGGAAGGGTTCTCCACTTTTAGGGACACACTTGCTTAGATTGGATAATCCAGGATAATATCAAAGTCCATATCTGTAGTAAGTAGTATCATCTGCAATGCCACTGTTGCCATATAAGGTAACAGAGTCACAAATTCAAGTGTTTGGTATGACTCTTTGGCAGGAAGGTGTTGCTGTGCCTATCACATCATGTTAAGAAGTTTGGGTTTTCTTTTAAAGTTGAGTAGAATCATTGAAGGAGTTGCAATGCAAAATAGCTAAGACAAATTTTCTTTTAGAAATATAGCTCAGCTTTAGGTTAGGAACCAATTATTGGGTAATAGTCATATTAACTAATAATAACCTTAACTCATTTAACATTAACCCTTAAGTCATGTAACTCTTATCAGTGAAATAGTTTTATACTAACAATATTCCTACTCTATAGATGATAAAAGGTATGCACCAAAAATTTTTAAATAACTTTGCCCAAGATTTTATAATTAGCAGGTGCCAGAGCCAGGATTCAATTCAGGCAGTCTGGCAGCCAGAGCCAATATTCTAACCAGTGCATGAAATTGCCCCTAAATAGTGCAGAGAATATTTCTTCCTGTACTTTAAAAGAAGAGGAAGCATGGTGCAGCATAGTGGGCAGGGAATGCTTTGTAGATGCAGTGGAACATGGAAAGAGGCCATGAAGATGAGGGAAGATTTGAAAGAGTAGAGAGGAATGGGCAATGACTTCCAATAATATCTTCACTACAGTCAATTCTGTGTTCTCCCTTTCCTATAAAATAGCATTCTTAACCCCTGTAATTGCTCGACTCTAAATGTTCGAAAGAGTGAGTCAGGGTTATTATGGAACAATATGTGCTGATGGGTGTAATCTCCCCCTTTGATTGCTACTTTGAAGGTTTCACAAATAACTAACCACCTGAGAACTTGTCTCCCTTGAACTGAATTCCATTTTGATTTTTTTCATCCTTCTTGATTCTTATCTTTTTGTGCCAAAATTGTATTTTTCCAAAGATGTTTTCAAAAGTGTTTTTGTTCTGATTTAATGGGCTCAGTTTTCAATGTTTGGGCTGAAATTGAGGAGGTGCTTTATGAAAAGTGAATGCATTTGAATGGTGAAGTTTCCTGTGAAGAGAAATGAAGCATTGTTCCACTGCGAAGCTCCTAAGAGTGAGCCTCTGCTATTTTATTTCTAGATTTCCTTCCATCTTCTTTAAAAATTTTAAAATGACATCAAAGAGCCTTCTCCTTGTTATGAAATAGAGAGAGTCTTTTCATCTGTAAGTAGGCTGATGGTGTGAGGGTTACCAAGCAGGGACAACCAAGACTATTGTTCTTATAAAATATATTAACTTAAATAATAAGAGAACTTTCCTTTTCAACTAATCACTGTGAAATATCTACTCTGTATCTATAATCCTTAAAGTCAGAGATGGCTATGGAAAGAGGTAGGCTGTCAATAACCAGGGAGTGGCACAATCCATGTGCACATCCTTCAATGAAAGAGACAATGTTGGCAAAAGGGAGAAAAGGGGAAGCAGAATTTATTGATCAACTATTTGGGGCTGTACATAGCCTATAATACATGCTTTACATACTGTAAGTCATCTGACCTTTTGAAAACCCTGTGAACAAACTCATATCTCTATTCTATAGTTTAAAGAGTAGAGATACAGACAATCTAGGCAACTTACTAAAAAATTTTGTGACTGGCAAGGCCAGGATTTGAATTTCAGTGTCTTGTGCAGTGATAAATTACATTATTTTACCTTGTCAACATGGTGTAATTCCAAGAAATGATCATTTTTGAAAGTTTTTGCTTTCTATAAGAGATATGAGGAAAACCAGGTTGGTAAGTGTTGTGCAAAGAGAAAAATAACAACTTGTTAAACATAAAATGTGCTGACTATCTAATATGCCCCAGACCTACATTTTAAAGTATGATTTATTAGTATAATATATGGATTTCTTCCATCAAAATTATTTTACTATAAGTTTAAGAATTTGCATTTCACATTTATAGTGAAGTTAATAAATAACATTCAATTGGTGCTCAATTTTATAGCACAGTGCTACAGTGCTGTAGTTTGAGTGTCCCTACCAAAGCTCATGTTGGAAACTTAATTCCCAGTGTGGTAATGTTGGGAGATGGTGCTTTTAAAAGGTGATTACATCATTAAGATCAATTAATGTCTTTTTCATGAGACTGGATTAGTTCTCTCAGGAATGAATTAGTTCCAGAGAGAGTGGGTCACTGTGAAGTGCAGTCAACTCTTGTGTTTGGCCTCTGTGTGTGTACCTGATTTTCCTTGTGCTTTTCTGCCACACTGTGACACAGCATGAAGCCCTCATCAGAGGCCAAGCAGATGCCACTGCCATGCTCTTGCACTTTCCAAGCACCAGAATTGTGAACCAAATAAATTTATTTTGTTTATAAATTTTCCAGTCTCACATACCCTGTTATAGCAACACTAAACAGACTAAGACACACAGCCAATAACATTCTCCAGTATACAAACATATCCCCATTCATTATTTCACTAAATTCCTCATCCTTCCATGAGATAGACATTACTTGACCTCCTCTATTTTATTAAACCAATGCTCATAAGCAGTTCTCCAGCATGTCTAAGATAACATAGTTAATAAATTATAAAGCCAGATCTAGAACACTGTTCTTCAGCTAACAGGACATAATTCTTCAGGCCCTGTGGGCTGATATGTTAATTGATCTATGAATAGAAGCAGTGAAGTCTCATAAACACAAAAACAAGACAACCTCTGTAGAATAGTCTAGGGAAGTTTGCCTTCTTTGGGAATTTTTCAACTTCTAGCCTTAAAAAAAGATTTCAGATCTTTCTGCATTTATTAGAGGCTCATCTCTTGAGACTCCAAACTCAAACTCACAATTGAACCCTTCAGAATTGGTGTGTATGACTCTTACCTTGGTATTTTCATCCTCATTTCTTCTACAGCTTTCAGTTTGCTTCTACTTCTCCCCACCTATATCCTCTGCAATTTGGAATTTTCTTCTATGGGCTTGGACCCTCATAATCCAAATGCCACATGTCTAGGCCAGTTTTGACCTCCATTGCAACCATAAGTAAGACTGAAATCAGTTAATGAAGGTAGAAATCTTAAGGGGAGGCTTCTAGCACGAGAGAAACCTGAGCTGGGTTTTAAAGAATGGGTAGGATATGTGGGAAAAGAACAGGGTCATGACAGGAGAAGTGAAATGAGGAGAGAGCAAAATGAAAGCAATAATGTCTGAGTGGGCTTGGTGTGTATGAGGCAAGTGAGCAAGAAGGAAAACATCGTTCACTAAATTCCAAAGTTGCCACACTACTAACATATGTACGGTCTTTCTTTAGTTCTTGAATTATTTGTAAGTATGTACACACATGCACGTGTCTCTCTCTCTCTCTCTCTCTCTCTCTCACACATACACACACACACACACATGCACACTTAGACACAGATATAATGGTTACTAAAGTTCACATAATTTTCACATTTTAGTTAGAAGTTCATGGACATAAAGGGTTTTGGAGGATTTTGTATAGATGTAATCATTCCAAATGCACAGTTTTGTCTGTTTGCTTTTTTCCCCCCTTTATTTTATTTTATTTCTACCAGGTGGACACAGGAAAATGGAAAAATACACTAAGTGCCACTTAATCGCCCTTCCCAGCAAAGCACTCACGAGCTGTCGAAATAAAAGATGAAAGAAGGGCTGCGAACTCAGCTTTGCCAAGAAAACAGGGATCATCTGGGGGTGCACGGAGACTTTAGCCTCTGGGATGGGGCTGCAGCCACCTTGCATGGCCAGGGCTTGATTTAGCCACTCTGTTTGCTTTTATAACCAAAGCACTGCATGTATTTTAAAGTAAATACAATCTTTGTTATATTAGAAAGCTCTGCAATTACTGTCTTAAAAAAATAAAGTAAGGATAGCTTCAGCAAATAGTTGTAGAACATTTAGTTCTAATATTTTGATGTATGACTCCCATTAGTAATGTCCTGGTGAAGGCATACCTAATTGATGCTATCTGTTATCTGCCTGACACTCTATGATATTCAAAGATAAAGGGGGAAAGGGAAGAAATCAAGCAATTATTGACCACCTACTTAGTGACAAGAACTGTGCTTGCTCAATATTTTATGTCATTACTTTTCCACAACTGTTCTACATTCTACTGTGTACATATACAAGATGACAAAAATGAGAAAGAGGTTAAATATAATAACTTTTCCAAGGTCAAACACTTCATACTTTTTGGAACCAGCCTTTAAGTTCAAATATGCTAGTTGCCAAAGTCCATGATCTTTTTGTATTTTCAATTGCATGACATGATTAGCCAATGCATTTACTACTTTTACTTTGGACTATGCATATATAAATCCAGAAAATAGCCTTGCTTGTTTATTTATCTATTTCATTGATGTATTCATTAACTCAATTGGAAGCCAGTACTGGTTTTCTTTTTAATATTTGCTTTACTTCCAAGATGAAATGCACTTGTGTCTATACACAATCATATTTATCTTTTAAATATCATAAAATTAATTCCAGAAATTGTCTTTACAAAAATAAAATGACAATAAAAATATTTTGGTCCCACAGTGTTAATCAGAATAGGTAAAGTCGTGTAATGAAAACATATGTCAAGTGTCAGTGGACTAACACAATACAAGTTTGTTTTTCTCTCACTTTACAGCCCAAACAGTCAACAAAAATGTGGATGAGGAAGGGCTTCTGTCTCATGCAACTTTTCAGGGATCCAAACTCCTTTCTTCTCAGAATTCCACCATCTTCAGTACATATGATCCAATAAGACAATGCAGTTTCTAAAGCATATAAGGTACTACAAACCTCAAACCAGAAGTGGTACACATCCTTTCTAGAAATATTGAATTGACCAGAGCTGGTAGTGTAGCCCTACCTGGATAAAATGGCAAAGGAAAATGTTCCTGGCTGCGATCTCTTCCTAATGACAGCTCTAAACCACGAAAAAGCCAATTAATTTTTGATGGTCTGCAAAAGTCACAGTTCCTGCATTTGCTTCAGGGAAGGAGAATACACAAGGGTGTTAATATCAGGAGGTGAGTAACATGGGGGCAACCAAAACATATTTCTTCCAATTACAGAACACATTCAGCTCTTTCCCAATGAAGAAAACCAAATGTTCCTTCAGTCACTATGTTTCACTCAAAGTTCAGGATTTATGAATTAAATGTAGTCCTTACTATCTGATCTAGATATGATTGTTCTGCATTCAGCAACCTAGGAACTAAAAATATGTTTTCTGTTCCCCACACTTCAACACACATATCATAGAAATATTCATAGGAGATTGAATAAGTTCAGGATGACTACAATAAAATATTTCTGTCCAAAATACAGAAAACTAAAAGCTTCACAGCAGACACAGGTCAATAGCAGTTATGAGACCCTGCTGGGTAGACATAGTGAAGGTCGTCTGTCTCGGGAGTGGGAAACTTACTTGACTAGACACTGCTTCTGACTTCTACAGAGGGGTGAGATCCTAGGCCACAATGACCTCTTTCCCCTGGCTCTGTCTGCTTCCTTTCCCAATGTTCTCTTGGACACACTAAACGTAGGCATGAGCTATCTTGGGGAATCCCATGGACAATAAACCAAGGTCTAGGTTTCTTTTGGTCTCAACTAGGCAAGAGGTTTATCTTCAGAAATAATTTTCGTCAGTAACTTACTAAGCTTCTGATCTATTTATTGGCTTCCAGTTGGCTCCATGTGTTGGGACCCATGTCTAAACCTTTTACCCATGAATAGCTTATAAACTTGCCTTTACCCTGTGCCCCTCCTCTCTCTCTCTCTCCCTCTTAGCTTAATAGTAACTGTAAACTATCAGGATCCAGTGAGAAGGCCACACCCTTAATCCAATCTTTATTACTATGCTTGATTCTAATTGCCCTTTGTTTCCCAAATGATTTCTCAATTGCCTTCTCTGTGGTTGGCTTTTCTTCCATTCAAGGTCTCAGATTTCTAGACTATTCTTTTTCATTTATGCTTGCAAAACTGTTGATTCTTTCCTGAATTAATTTCTGTCTTATACACCTTAGTACAGTCAATAACTGCCAGCAGACAACTCTAATATTCGGTTTTACCATTTCTTCCCCTGGAGCTACAAGTTGTTTTGCCACAGTGGAACATGCTTGTCATCTTTCAGTCTATAACAGCCATTCCCTCGCTACCTTCTAGGTCAAAGCCTCATAAAGACTTATTTCCTTAGACAGCTCTCTATTTCTGATGTCATATATTCAATCAGCCAGGGTTATATTAGGAAAATACAGACCATGTAAGAAATTTTGAACAAAATATTATTTGATACAGAGGTTTAGGGTCTTATGAAACCATTGAAATAGTTGGGAGTATTGGGGGTTAGGATTTTTGCATGCGAATTTACACATTACTTGGCAAGGCTTAATATTCTTCCATAAAGTATGGGTGGCACTGAATGAAAATGACAGAATTGTATAGCACATTAAGTATTTTTTGGATAAATTAGTCACGAGTCATACCTCCAACCCAGAGACTCAGGATGAACTTACAGGTCAGGGTATCTGCCAATTGTCCTTCAGAATTAACCCAATTCCATCCAAGGAATTTTGGTAGAAGAAGAATGATAATGAACAAAAGACAAAACAATATTTCTTTTGATTATTAATATTTTACTGCTAGTCCTTGATATTTCTGTGGGAACATGTTTGCATTGATGTATTTTGCCAAGGGGGATAAAAACATCCATGATCTCTTCTTATACTTCTTGATATCTAATGAGCCAGAGGGAAATTTTCAGTCTTTGTGGCCTAGAGGTGTCACTCAACTAAACAGAAAAAGAAAGAAAAAAAGGCCTGAGGGCACATAGAAACTTCAAGAGTCCACATTGACAGAGATCACCATTCAGTCAAACTCATAAGGAAAAAACCACTTTTATGTTTTTTCGTATCTATAGAAACATGACTTTGATTCAAGGTTTGAATGACTCTGCCGCTTATGAGCTATGTGATCTTGAGTCAGATACTTAAATTTTTGAGCAAGTTACTCTCAACACCAAGAATGGGAACTTTCCATATTTAACAGATGTAATGAGAATTATATAAAATTAATAAAATGAATGTTCCATAAAAGGTAAATAATTTTACATTATTGAAGGATGAAATGAAAAGAAAGGTAAGAAAGGAAGGGAAGAAGAGAGAAATAACAAAAGAAAAAAGAAAAGAAAAAAGAAATAAAAGAAAACAGTACAAAAATGGGAAATCATAGACCTAAGTGTAAAACAAATAACTTTCCTAGCAAGTGGACCAGAGATTAACTTCGATGCCACCTATTTGTTGGGTGAATTCTTGTATTGTTTATATATGTAGTTTATATATTATATATATGTAAGTGTATATATATATGTATATATATAATGTAAGTGTCTTACATTATAGCTTCAATTCAAGAAACCTTTTTTGGATACTTACTATCCATGTGCCATTCACTCCACCTGGCATTATGGCGCAGGTGATACTCAGAGGCTGTAGGTGGGATTGAGACAGATGCTCTATGGGTAACTCTAGGAATCTCTAGTAGGCTAATCAGAGGATAATACTTGCTTAAACATTGGCAGTAGACTGCCTACTCAGGAAGAAAGTGACAATAGGAATGGAATCCTGAGTAGTTATTTTTTTCTTCACCAACCAAGTGCAGGATCTCAACAAGATAGTTGATACATGGAAGCTGGCATACTATCAAATAGGCCACTACCCACTTTTTCAATAGAACAGTAATAAAATACTATGTTAACTATAATCTGCTAAGAATTTTCAATTTGTGAATACAAGATACTAAAGACATTGGCAATCACAATATTAAACAAACAAAAATAGTAGAACACTATTATATTCACTTCAAAATTAGGATCTCTGGCTTCAAGGTATGTTTTAAATTATAAGGAAATTTTTTATTTTGATAAAACTCCCCCACATTTTTCTCATGTAAATACTCAGAAAGTTTATTAACACAACATAAATTATTTCCATAAATGTTTTGTAAAATGCTTAAGTGGTCCATATACCCCTTAAAAACATTTTCTTTTTGGAGGAAAAGCAAGGTGCAATAAGTAGGCATTGATTTGAACAAATCAAACTTCAAATCCTAATCTTCTATTCACTACTTTTGAGTCTTTGAACATTTTACTTAAACTTACTGGTAAAATGAGGAAAAAGGTGGTGTTGGAAGTATTCAATGAGGCAACAAAAAGAGAGCATGGAAAATGCCTGTTACAGATACATGCTCAATAAACAGTAGTTGTTATTACTGCTTATCTAAGTTCCAAACTCCAGTGCACTCTGCAATGTTATTGCTATGCTGCATCCACTAAGACTCACATAAAAAGAGATCAATAAAATGATTAGTATTCCTCTTCCATGTGGCTCTTTCTATTTGTGTTTTTTCACTCTCTGTCAAACAAAATTCATTTTTTTCTGTTTATCCCTAAAAGAAAACGGAGATGAAACAATCCCAGTCTCCATGGCCCAGAAAAATTTGGCTCAATAGGGAGCCTAAGAGAAGTCATGCTGTGTCCTATGTGAGACCAACTCTCCTTACTGGACCAAATCAGAACATTTTGGAAGAAAAATTTTAAAAATTATTTATAAAAAATACGAAAGGGTTTATCTCTGTAAGATATGAGTCTTTTGTGGATTTGTCAGATTCCTGACATTTAATTGTGTTGATGAGTACCAAATCCACTGAATCATAGACTCTACAAATAGAGCATCAATTTTTCATTATCTTGACTCAGTACATAACTTACCCAGTCATTATTTATTCAGTCCACTAATATTGAGTGCCTACTGTATGTAAGTCATTGTATTAGAAGCTCAATTAATTACCACTCCTTCACTCTCTAAACACTTCATGTACTCCTCATTGTATTATACATAATAATAGTTGCCTTTCTTAAAAGTATTTACATAAATGTGCTATATCTTCACAATATCATGTCTTTAGGTTAAGAATATGCTTTCTCTATCACAATTGCTTGCCCACAGCTATTCAAAGAATACTTGTCAAACTGAATTGGAAGTTAGTGGCATATATGATAGAGATGATCATCATGAATTTGTGGGATAAACAACTTGATGCTTTCAATCTGAGAAGAAAGCTGGCAAAGAACACAGAATTTTCTCTATAGGCATCTGACTCTAAAAAAAATTATTTTATGGTCACATTATTTATGCACTCATAGAAAATATTAATTCAAATTATGATTGAGGAAATTTATATTTACTTACACAAGACTGGGCAGAATGCTCACTTGATCAAACTTTTTCTTTACAGTGATCTCAAAGTAAATTAGTAAATCAGAATCACAATGTTATAGACTGAATCGTGTCCCTCCAAAATTTGATGAACCTTTAGGGAGGTAATTAAGGTTAAATGAGGTCATAAAAATGGAGCCCCAACCAGCCTAAAGATTAATGTCCTTATAAGAAGAAGAGATGCCAGAGATCACTCTCCCTCCACGCCAGTGTAGAGGAAGGTCATATGAGGGTACAGTGAGAAGGCAGCTGTCTACAAGCCAGAAAGAGAGCCTTCAGTAGAAACCAAATTTGCCCATATCGTGATCGTGAATTTTAGAATTGTGAGAAAATAAATATCTCTTGCTAAAACTACCCAGCCTGTGGTATTTTTTTGTGGCAGCCTGATCAGACTAATGCATGCAAAATAGCATTCAGTGAGCAGAGAAGCATATTGAACTTCTTTAAGAGTATTATTTTTAAAGCTAACATTTATTTATTAATTGTCTATTCATTGTTATTGTTTTCTGATTACAACCAATATGCTCTTTGTAGAAAATCTGGAAAATTAAGAGAGGTATAAAAAGAAAAATTTGGGCCAGACCAGCTTCACTCACAATAAACTTCCTAAATTTTTACTCAAATCTCCAAGGCACAGAAAAAAGATAACATTAAGTTTTGGGGGCAGAGGGCAGTTGTTATTTGTCTGTTTGTTTGTTTTGAGACAGAGTCTTGCTCTGTCGCTCTGGGTAGAGTGCATTAACGTCATCGGAGCTCACAGCAACCTGAAACTCCTGGGCTCAAGGGATCCTCCTGTCTCAGCCTCCCTAGTAGCTGGGACTACAGGTGCATGCCACAAAGCCCAGCTAATTTTTCTATTTTTAGTAGAGCCAGGGTCTTGCTCTTGCTCAGGCTGGTCTAGAACTCTGAGTTCAAGCAATCCTTCCACCTCAGGCTCTCAGAGTGCTAGGATTACCGCATGAACCACCACGCCTGGCCAATTACATGAAGTTTTGAAAGCTTACCTACCCAATCTCAGAATCCCAGAGAAAGTTTAATTAACTATGTATCCTATTGAACAGAACTGAAAAGTGCAATTGGTATCCCATCCACTCCAGGGGTTACAATTGCACAGAAAAGAAGAATCCTTTGTTAGGGGAAGAACTCTTATCCTCCTGTGCTGTTTCTGGGAGTGTTACACCATCAGCACCCTGCATCCACTCCTTCCTGCATGAAACACATGCTCTGGGAGTGTTACACTGCCAGCGCCCACATGGACTCCTCCCTGCAGGAAACACATGGCCTCTGCTTCCATCAGCCTTAGGTCTTTGGAGGTGGCACCAACAGGTGAAGGCCTGAGTTTGGCTCGCTCCACCTGGGAGGATAGTGGGAGGATAGGTCTATCTAATTTAGGATAAAACAATATCAGTCCCACTTGGCTGCAGAACTCAACCCAAATTCTCCACCAATTTTATTATTCAAAGGTGAGATTTAATTTCTCTATGACTAGATTCTATGCCTATCTTCATTTGCTTCAGAAATTAGGCAGGGAAAGAATGTTGCCTCATTTTTTTTATTTCAGCATAATATGGGGGTACAAATGTTAAGGTTACATACATT
>VBSM01002608.1:88652302-88697374 GCA_008086735.1 Cheirogaleus medius
TCTTAGAATTGAGTAATATTCCATTGTAAACATACACCAAATTTTAATAATCCAGTCATGAATTGATGAGCACTTGGGTTGTTTCAACATCCTTGCAATAGTGAATTGTGCTGCCATAAACATTCGGGTGCAGATGTCTTTATAATAAAATGTCTTATGCTCTTTTGGGTAGATGCCTAATGTGGCCTCATAATAGGCCTCTTTGACCTTTTATAAAATTTTTTTAACCCTTTTTTAATAACAGAAAACTGAATTCTTGTCACTTTTCTTTGGCTTCTTATCATGTTTCCAATTAGTGCCTCCGTATTTAGAAAATGCAAAGCCAGAAACAACTGACCTAGAAACTGGAATAGGGATTTGCACATGGCTGGCAATGGTACATTCCATCTTAAGAAGAGCAGTAGGGTAGGAAAAGCTTACACATTATCTAAGAAGACCTCCTGAGTGAAATCCTTTCGTTGCTGTTCGCTGGAGCTGAACTATGAGATGAGAAGACAACCTGCCCTTGATCTGCAATGGAAACGTGATTGGCACCCAACCAGGCAAAGGATGGAACCCAGGGCAAGATATACAGTCTGTCATTTGACAAATGCTGTGTCTGAGTAGGTATAAAACTTTCAAAAATGATTAAAATAAAATTTTCAAATAAATGGGCACCTGTAATCAAATATGAAATATGCAATAATTGTAGAAATGACTTGAGGGCCATAAGAAAAGTACTGTAGAACAAGGTAAAGTGAATGCTTTCATCAAGGCTTATGAATAACTTACTTTTGAAAATTATTTTTGAAAGGAACCATTTTTATATTTTTAGTTATTTAATTAGTTTTAGAGCCCAGTCAAGCAGATTTCTATAAGAAGGTATTCTCAGGAAGAAGAACATCAAATCATAAAAGATGAAAAGATAATTATTATGAAATTAAAAGGATGATAGGTAAAATATAAAAGTGTTTCATTTGTATATGGAGACAAATAATAAGAGAGAAAGAGAGAGAGAGAAGATTCTAAGTTTTAAAAATAGATAATGGAAATTTGACCTAAAATGTTTAAGTGTGCATTTGGGAAAATATAAGAATAATTATAATAAAAGATACCAAAAAACCAATGATATTTTTCTTTTCCAACATCCTGAGGTTGAAAAGGACCTAATGCATAACGTGAAAATGCTCATTAAAAAAATAAATAAATGGATGTATCTCTGGGCATTTTCTGGGAGATATGTGAGGTAAAGTTTCAAGCAAAACAATCCTACAATTAATAAGAAAATTATTAATAAATAGCTACTGGTAGAAAAAATCGAGTTTTTATCAGACTTCTACGTGTCACCAAATGTTAGAAGACAAAAGTATAAGACATCAAAATTTTGGGGAAAATACAATGTAGCCAAAGAATAATATACCAGCAATGTTGTCATTTATCTTTCAAAATAATGGCAAAAAATTCAAATCTCATGCAAATATTATTATGCAGATGCAAATATATATGATATAAAATGATCTTAAAAAATCACTTGATGATTTGCTTCAATTCCAGAATTAGCATAGTGGAAATCTTGTGATTTTCAAAGACTTGTGGGTCTTCCCTGCCTTCGAGTGTACCCCAAATTCTATAATATTCAAGGCTATATGTTTTTCAGAGTGTTCTGCCCTTGGGGAAAAACTTAGCCCCTTTTTTGCTTTGTCTTTGGTAGCATCAATAACTGTTTTCCTTTAATAAGCAAGTTTTACTTTTGACACATTTCATATAATTTAAAACAATCATTGATACTGTTTGTTTCCATTTAACTATGGTTAAATGTTTGGGACACTGTATCAGAAAAATTGTCAAACAAACCACATTTTATTTTTATTTTTATTTTTTTACTAAATAAAGCAGGTACTATTGGGCTACACATGGTCATTTTCATAACCAAGAGAATAGAAAATATTTTTCTGTCACTACAAAACACATTCAATTAATTGAGTCATTTAAAAAAATCTGACAAATAATGCCCACAGGGGAAAATTCTTCTGTATCATTACTCTTTCACCATAGGTTTTGAGTGTCCATAAATGCCAGGTGTTATTCGTGAGCATAATAGATATGATACATGTATGAAGAACTTTATATTCTACTGGGTGATATAGATAAATACATTGGCAATTGTAATTAAATATAAAGAGAATAATGCTGGGGGTAATCACCTATCTTTTATGAGTAATCTTCATTGACTTTTTTTTTTCTTTTGCTAAAATATCAGTAATAGAACCTGATTTCATCCATGGAAAATAATTCAATGAAAAGTTACAAGAAACACTCTAAAATGTTAATGGTGGCCATTTCTGGGTAGTAAAATTATGAGAGGCTTTTATTTTTCCTTCCACTTTTGTATGTGTTGTCCAAAATGCTTAAACTGAGAACTGGAAAAGTATACGTATAAGCATTTGTCTATCTCATGTTATGAAGATTTTTTAAAAAGTAGTAGAAAGTTTGGAGCTGTCATTCTCCTCCATCTTTTTAATTCTGAGTTTTTTCCAAATTCTTGTAATATGGGAGAAATATTTATTATAGCTTAATGAAGAAAATATGACATAAAATATGAATATTTAACTTGTATAATTTTATATTTCAATTGTAAATACATATTTATGTCTAATTTTTATGCTTTTAATACTTTTACATAGGAAGTTTTCAATTTTTATTGTGATCATCAAAACATCACTTAGAGTGTTTTCATGAAATTTCTCTGTGTGGATATGTCGTTATTTACTTCACCATTTCTTCATTATTAGACACATGGCTGGTGATAGTGTTTTCACTATTACAAATAGCAAGCCATGAGCAGTTTGTGCCTAAATCTTTATCTGGATCTCAGGATGTTTTCTTATGATAGAATCCTCGACCTAGGAAAACTTGATTAGAGGACATACACTCTTAACCTGCTTGAGATACAGGCAGGTAACCGTCTCTGCATGTTTTACATCTTTATGCTTTTGGGTTTGCGTGCAGGCTCTGCTCCAGACTGTCTGCAGTACCTTGGAAAATAACTCAAGCTCTCTAAGCCTCAGTTTCTTCACCTATCAAATAGAGGCTCATACTACCTCATATTCTAGAATAATGATTAAAGAAGAGGACACATCCATAGGATCTAACACAGTACTCAGCCCAGAGCAGATGATCAGCAATTGTTTTCTCTCTCCCTCTTCTGGAAGATAACTACCTTTGCTACAATCTCATTTTTCTACCCCAAATCCTTTCTGTAATTCACTTTCCACCCAGCAATCAGCATTGCCCCTCTAGCTCTGCTTTTTGTGGCTCTATCTTCCTTTTTACATTTCTTATTCCCAGCTACATTGCTTGCGCCCCAGCTATATTAGAAGGAGCTTATCTTATTTCTCCACTCCATAAATAACAGACTGCTGATAAGAATAATAATGAAAAGTCAGATTGCAGCAGAGTAGAATCAGGGGGAAATAAAGGTAACATTGAGTGAACTTCAACCGGGAAGAAAGGAGGCATAGTGGATAAATGATTTTATACCCAGAGGTGATGAATGCCATCAAGCAATAAATACACATGGAAAAAAAAAAAAGGTCAGCGTGAATACAGAGGAGTGAAAAGAAATCAAGGAATAGCGAGAAAGCCAAACAGGGTACAAAAAACCCAGGTCTTGAGCTAAGAGAGTGGAAAAAAAATGGCTAACGGCATGAATTGCATGATGAAGACAGAGCTCAGGGGTTAGGGAAGATCCAGTCCAGCCTGAAAGCGTTTCAGGGACAAAAGGAAGACAAGGTCAGTGAAGAGCCGGGACGCCAGCAGAGCGCGGCGTTGATAAGGTATTGATGTCCAGGTCCTGGGGAAACCAGATAGGATTTTAATCACCTGGAGATGGGCACAAAGAACAAAAGCAAATATTGAAAGTCGATATTTAAAAACAACCACAAACTTGTGAAGCTGGTGACTGTGTATAGGACCCGGTTGGATGTGCTGAGTCACAAATTTTAAAAGATAAATCAAATTTTAAAAGTGGGTTCAGCTTTGAGGTGTGTCCAGCCCTTGAATGACCTGTGGCCACTAGTTGTCCCTGTGAGTGGTAATTCTAAGTCTCTCTGGTTAACTTATCCTTCTCTTCCTACAGGTGGAGTCCTGAAACAAATTTCTGATGAGTCTCTCTTCCTCTGGTGGTGGCTGCCTAATGGATGTTTTTGAAGCACAGTTTGGAAAAAGTCACTTCTTTACTCTAGCATTTTCTATGGCTTGTACTGACTGCAGAGTAGAGCTCAAGTGCCTGGTTCTGGTACTAAGATATCCACCATCTGGTACCAATCGACCTTTCCATTTGGATTCTTCATATGATCTATAAGGTGTCTCAGGGTCTGGAGTCTATAGCTCTTTTCCTCTGTGTAGGCAGATACCACTTGAATACATTGAGAAGCAGAGCCCAGTGACTAAGCCAAAGGCTTCACATGCCATATGTGATAAGAGAAGAGATGGCTAATCAGGGTTCACTTCATGTGAATGAGCCTTGAAGCGTGATGACAATGATAAGTGCATGCACACATTATCTCCTGTAATCCTTACAGCGACTCCATGAAATAATAATTGCATTCCTCATTTTACAGATGAGGTAGGAATCATTGTCCTTCATTTTATTACAGAGTAGTTAAGCGATGCACCCACAGCAAATGCAGTAAATGCCGGAGCCAGTCTTTTCAGTTGTTTTGCAAAGCCTGTGCTTCCATGACTATTTTGTGTCTGCTTCTCAATCAACTTGATTTTGAAATACTTTATGCTACACCAAATTGTAGATTTTTCTTTTATCTTTTAATCTGGAATTTTGACCATTTATTATGAGTTTCTTCTTACTGAGTCTTTAAGGTTGATGTTACCATATTCCATTTTGGAATAGCTTATTTGACTTGATAATAGTTTCCCCTTTGGGCTTTGATATCAGACATAGATTAATTTCAATCTCAATTGTTCCACTTTCTTGGGACAATTGCCAATGACTTGGGGAAGGCATTAAAATTTTCCACACCCCAGTTTACTGAGGAAATGGAGTACTAAAGGAATGGAGATATTTTCCCTGTCTGCCTCCCAGGGTTGTTGGAAGAATCAGATTAGATGATGAATGGGAAGATGCTGCGTAACATAGAAAGTGCTCTATAAATGTTGAGATTAATTATGACATCGTCTTGCTATCATCATTTTTGTGTTTCTTAATCCAGGCACAGACCAAATCTGTCTGTAATCCTTGATTGGCCCTTTGAGGCACTTATCTATTACTAAAATACCATCAGGCCTTGTAATAATCTTCTTAGGCTACTGAAAAACATTTCTGAAATGCTTCCATCCTAGATTGAATTAAAGTTCAGGTATTTTCTCACCTGATCCAAAAGGCAAATCATCATGCCTGGAGTGATATGTGACTTTATATTTTTCTTCACTCTTAAGTGTTTCTAAGTTTATAAATTTGTGGAAAAGAAGAATGTCAATAAAGAAAATACAAAACAATGCCACACAGAGTGATTTATTTCCAGATCTAATAGAGTCATCCTGTAATACAGAAAGAATACATTTTCACTGATTTATTGCTTTGCCAATTAAAAAGTAATTTAGTCAGATTTCATTATAGTTTCTTCATTGCAAAGAAGCCAGAGGAAACATTTTAATTTTTAAAGGCTGACCTTGCTGTATCTCATCTAAGAAAATTAGAAAATATGAGACTTTTTTTTAAAAGTGAGAATGTCATTCCTACCACTCCACCCCCCAAAAAAGAGCCCTTAAGGTGAGGGGACGGCAACTTGACATTTTTGTGTGACTGTTCTGTATGGGTCCAGAAGATGACTAGGTTATCAGGGAGGGATTATGAAAAATAAACCTATAATCAAATGCTGATAACAGTGGTATTAGTTTTTCAGTCTTTATAGTTTATGTAGCATGATTTGGATTTATTTTCACAGCAACCACTATGAGGTAGATGGTTATTAATCCCATTTCTTCAGATGAATAAACTAAGGCTCAGAGAAGAAAAGAGACATGCTGAAGAATCCAGAATTTAATACCCCAAACCTGAGCAAACAGTCTGAATATTAGACAGCAAAGTTGTATAACGTGGTCTGTTTACATACAGACCACACGATATCTCACATCCTCCTGACAACAATCTCTTTAGATAAAACCACTGATTTCTGTTTGAAACTTACGACAGTGAGACAGCAAGAATCAGGCAGCCTTCCTTTTTGTCTCCTAGCCAGCAAGGGCCAGAGCCAACAGGTGAACCCAGGGTTTTGTGTCTCCAGAGTCTTCCGTGGTCCATGGGGCCACATGCATTTTGTAAAAAGTCCAAAGACTTTGGAAAAAGTCCAAAGAGTTTATGAGTTTGAGAGTTTCTCTCTCTCTCTCTCTCTTTCTCTCTCTCTCTCTCTTTCTTTCCTTTAGAGACTGGGTCTTGCTCTTTTGTCCAGGTTGAAGTGCAAGAGTGCAGTGGCGCAATTAATCTTACTGCAGGCTCAAACTTCTGGGCTCCAGCAATCCTCCTTTTTTTTGCTTTTTTTTTTATTTCAGCATATTATGGGGGTACAAATGTTAAGGTTATGTATATTGCTTTGGAGTAGCTAGGACTATTCCACTACGCCTGGCTATTTTTTTTTTTTTTGAGATAGGATCTTGCTATGTTGCCCCAACTGGTCTTAAACTCCTGCACTCAAGCAATTCTCCCACTTTGGCTTCCCAAAGTGCAGGGATTACAAGCGTGAGCTACCACACCCAACTTGAGTTTGTCTTTCTTGGTAAGAACATGTCACTGTGGCCACAGAAAGATATTGTAGCCAGTTCCTCAGAGCCCGGACTTTAACAAAAGCCCTGGGGAGGCAGGCACACCTAGTGGATGCTGGATTCTCTGAGCTGCCTGTTCTGAATATCTTCAACCAAAATGCTCTTGGGCAAAAAGAGTTCATAAATCAACTCCATAGACCTCAGAAGAGCCCATGTAGTTCACCCCTGGGAGGTCCAGCATACATGTTCTCTCTGCAAAATGGAAGAGCCTTTCCATGTGGAACAAGATACAAGCGTAGCCTCTGGGGTATTGAGCTGAAAAGACATTCATAGAAGTTACAACCAGCAAAGAAGATCATCTTGTTTTTTGAATCTCCAAGATGTATCCAAGAGATGAACTCATTCCCCGCAAAGAGCACCTGAAATGAGAACAGGATGTGGCCGTGGAGTCCGAAGCCTGCTCCCTGGCCGTCTAGGGGACTTTGGAGCTTTAGGTCTGTTCCACGTGCCAATCAATCTACAAGATTCGTGGCTATGGAGGAAAGAGGGGCTCTGTGCACAGTACCAGCACAAGGCTGCCAAGCCTCTTCTTAGCCACTTACTTGTACTTGCTTTCTGCTTACCCATTGGGTTCTAAAAAGGGCCCCTGCAGTCCAAGTAGCAGCAATGAACAAAAATTATGTAAATATGTCCTGTACTCTGTTCTTTCCTCTCTGGCCTGAGAGCAAGAGGTCGAGCCCTTCAATAACTGGACTATTCTCTGATTATTAGAACTGGACAAACTTATAGAGAACATGTTTCTGTCTGCCTCTTAGTCTTTCTCTTTCCCTCTGTCTGTCTCTGTGTCCATTCTGGTCTCTCATTTCTCTGTTATGTCTCAATGTGTAGTGAAAAGCTTGGGCAATGATCTTATACTGCCTCGTGATAAAATTCTTTGTTTAGTTTATATCAACAATGCTTTCAAATATTTTCTACAAGATTGTACATACAGTGTTAGATTAATTTTTAGATTCTTTAGAATGTGTGTTGCTATTGAAAATGGTATGTTTTCTCTAGTTAGTTATGTTGGCACATAGAAACATTATTTCCAGCAATATTGCTAAACTCTCCAGTTATATTTAGTAGATCATCTCTAAATACACTTGAGTTTTTCTATGTTGACAATCAAATAATCTCTTGAAAGTGAGATCAGTTCCTTGCTATCCTAGGTACTGGTTTGTAGATCTTTTTCAATTATTTAGTTTTTCAAGATTTGGATTCTTTATTTTCAAAATTGGGCCAACATGCATCTCACAGGGAAAATGTGAAGATTAATTGAGCTAAGACATCTTGGGTGCTTAGCTCAGTAGTCCTGGCTTGGGCCAGAACTCAGTCATGTGGCCACAGCTTATAGTTATAAATAAGGCCAAGGAATGTAGCCTTGATATGTGCCCAGGAAGAATAAAAATGATATGTCTCAGTCTTTGTTACAGTGTTAATATTCCTGTCTTTTAATTTCTAGAGACAAACTTTTATTTTTATTAAGATTTTAATTTGGATCTAATGATTCCATCTTCTCTGTTGCATTTTTGTTTCAAACAATGACATCTTTGCTGAAGGAGAATTGATAAGGAATTAGGGGAAACTAAATTGAACCAAAAATGACTTTGAAAATAAATACCACCTTAACCTCTATATTTCCTGAAGAAAGGTTATACACACACATGCACATGTTTGTGTATAGGGTGTTCAGGTCAAACTATAATATACAGGACTAGTAGAAGAATTTTAGTGGATTTTTCAGCTCAAGTCAAAACTCAAATACCATGGCTACATCTGTAAACTGAAAGAAAAACACTGACCAAGTTTGGAAGACAGATTGGTAACCAACAGGGCACAGAAGATATGTTTACTGCCACAGGGATATTAAAGCCCAGCTCACCAGATGGGTTCAAAATGAAACAATGTTTACAAAATACATGGTTGTCTATCAAATACACTGTGGTACATGTAATGTGTGGCTCCAGCCCCACCCAGAAAAAAACCACTAGGTGTCCTCAAATGCATTGTATACAGCACATGGCACTCTACTCAATACATAGCCAAGGATACATAACCACATTCACAAGGTTTCATCCATAACTGTCTAAGAAACACAGAGCTGCTTACCAAAGAATATGAGTAATTTTCACCAAGCACTCATGTATACACAAAATACACATCTGTAAATAGAATGTGCAATTTTTCTTGACATAGCCATTCCCAAAGTACACAATGGTAAGAATCACACAGTCTTCTCTGTCATACCCACAGGTAAGGGATGGAGTCCTCAGGCTGGGTGTCACGCATAGTGTTTCACTACTTAGGAGCACAGGCTCATGAATTTTCATCATTCACCATGATCATCTTCAATTTACAGGTGAGAAAATGAAGACTCAGAGAAGTCTGGGACATTTGCCAATAACCACGATGCTAGTTAGTAGGTAGCACTTTTGTGAATTAAGCCCAGGTCTGATTGCAGAGGCTGTGTCCCCTTGCCCCCACCCTACAGTGAATTCCTGGGTGGATAAAGTCCAAGCATGAGAAAGGTAGAACCGAGGCCTGAGTCAGGAAAGCCACTGGCATATTCTAGGATCGGAAAGCAGTTCAGTTCAGCTGCCGCATAGGATCCATGAAAAGGAACTAGTGGGGAAAAAAAAACAAACTGTAGAAGTAGGTTGGGGTTAGAATTCTTAGGTAGCCATATTAGCAATTCCTAAAGATTAGGAGAACCACAAATTGTCTTTTCTTAGTATCAGAAGAATCTGGGTTTGAATCCTGGTTACCACTCACTTGCTTCGTGTTTTCAGATGAGTTACTTAATTTCTCTGCTTCTCAATTTTCTCATTTTTAAATTGAGGCTAATAATGGCACCTACTGATGAAAGGATAAGGTAATGAAGCCTTATTACCATTATTAAATAGGCAACAAATATCAACACAACTTTAGATACAGGACAGAACATGGGACCTGGAGTCAGGAGACATTTTTGATTAATTTCTGACTCTGTGGTTATTCACAGATGACTAATCTCTCTGGCCTCAATTGACCCACATATAAGATAGGGATGATCTTAAACCCTGCTGTATCCACTGCATGGGCCTGTGGTGATCAAATAAAATCACAAGGAACAAAAAACACTTTCTAAGATATAAATGCTCACCAAGTAACATTATTTCTGATATAATGAATAGTCTGGAGTTCCTCCTAGGGTACCAACTGTCCTCATTTCCCTGGACCTGGGGGTTTCCCTGGACACAGGACTTTCAGTGCTAGAACTAGAACAGACATGAGCAAACTGGGACCATTGATCACCTTATTGTTTTTCAAGAAGGATCAGAGGAACCAAAGAGACACTGAAAAAGGAGTATCTGTGGACAGAGCCATGGGCTGGGTGTCAGTAGAAAAGAGAGGAAAAGTTGGCTTTACCAATGCAAATATTCATGACTGTGACCTGCTCCAACCCTCCTGTGGTGTCACTTAGAGAACCTGGCCAAGGTCTGTCCTTGCCTTCAGACTCTGGGGCACTGGGAGTATCAGGAGATCATAGATTCTCATGACAGATCGGTAAAGCATGTCCTAACCAGTGAGCTTTTTGAGATTGTCTTCTGCACTTTAGAGCTCCCTTGAGGATCCTGAAATTTCTCTTTTCATGGCTCATAAATGACAGGCCCATGGAGGTGTTTCCAAAGAAAGGTGCTCCAAGGTTGACAGCACCTTAAAGCCTCATGCATGCATTTGATTTATCTCTCTGTCATTCTTGCCTTGCTTCTTTCTGTGTCCTTTTGCCACTCACCTGCTCAACAGAAGTGGTGGTATCCTTGGTACAGCACTCCCCTCCCCTGACCTTCAGCCAGTAGCACTGGGCAGCTGCCCAGAACCTCCCACCTTGCTCCCATCCCAGCTCTGCCTCTGCCCATGGAACCTTAATTGTTTCAGCTTGCTGAGTTTAATTTTTTAATGCAACTGGCTTAATATGAAGACAAAAGAAATAAAATAGATACAGTGAAATGCACCAATTCCCTACCTTACTCCTTTAGGCCCACCCCCGAGAAATACAAAGCTAGTTCTTTTCATTTTATATACATATTTCTCTTTCTTAATTTTTCAATTTTAGATATATTTTGGTATGATTGATTTTGGTCTAGCTCCTTTCATCCTCTCTCTACTTCTCTCGCCCCCTCCTTGCAACTTTTAGTTTCTGTATTGCTTTCCTTTGTCGCTATTAATATATTTGCAACTTCATTTCTTGTTCATCAAATATAAATGTATCTCTTGACTCCCACCTGTATGATACGAATATTAATGCCCCTTCCCTTTCCTTCAGCTCTCCTCCTGCTTTCACCTTCCAAATTTTATCATCTTTATTTTTATTTTTTCAATGACAAAATTGGGCTGGGTGCAGTGGCTTGTGCCTGTAACCCCAGCAATTTGGGAGGCCAAGGCAGGAGTTGAGGTCAGGATTTCAAGACCAGCTTAGGCAATAGAGAGACTCTGTCTCTACCAAAAAAAAAAATCAGCCCAGTGTGGTGGTGTGTGCGCCTGTAGTCCTAGATACTCCAGAGGCTCAGGTGGGAGGATCACTTGAGCCCAGGACTTAGAGGTGATCACACCACTGTACTCCAACCCGGGTGGCAGAGCAAGACCCTGTCTATAAAAAAACAAACAAACAAAAAACTAGTATCACTACATTTTTGTCTGTAACCACCTTCCTCCCTCCTTGCTTTGTCTATATGTCGATTGTGAATGCTAACAGTAAATGTTTTACACATGATTCTGTATCATAAATACAGAGTCAATAAACTGATTTCTTTCCTTTCTTGCTTAGTGTTTATTTTATTACCTCTCGACTTGCCTTGGCATATTTTTTTTTCTTTTTCACTAAACTATTGGCCTGTAGCAAAGCTTTATTTGGTTTTTGTTTATTAAATCTGCATTATATTATCTGTTCTTTAGAGACCTCCCTTTTTTCCTAGGGCCTCCCTCCCAAGGTCCCTTGTTTCTATCTCATGTAGATTAATTCCTGATAAGTCCTGTCCCGTAGCAGTGTTTTTAGGATTCTCTTTGCTACTTTCTTGGGTTGGATGAACTAGACAGGGGCCAGATGTCAGCAACCAGGATGCCATGCTATGACTTTGCACATTAAGATTGGAGTTGGATTTGGTGCCTTCTAGCTTGCACCTCTAATCTTTTCCAATTCCAATCCCTTCTGCACTTTAAAACCAAGGTGATCTTTATAAAATAAAGTCTGCTCTTTTCACTTTTCAATTAAAATCCCTCCCATCAGCTTTAATGTGCAAAGTCATAGCATGGCATTCTGGTCTCTGACATCTGGCTCCTGTCTACCACTCCTGGCCCCGCCTGCCTCTCCTTCTTTTCTACTTTATACACTCCCGACACCATGCTGTTAAAGACTTGGGTCTTTGCTCATGATGGCCTCTCTACTTGAAATCTATTTATTCTATTAGTTTCAGTTGTATTTTGTACCATAGGAGTGTTGCTTGTGGTTCCTTTTCTCTTATTTATTTATTTTTTATATTTTTATTATTTTTAAGAGAAAAACTTACTCTTCCTAATTTTCAACTTGTAAAGACAATTTGGCAATCATATCTTAACATCCAATTTTACCAGTTTTCAAATTGTCCTTTTATCCACAGATTTCTATTCCTTTCTGCTTTTTAGTTGTGCAATATTCCCTAATATTTTTGAAGATATTAATTAGAATTGTTTTTAAGTTATTTTCTGTTCCCCAAATTATGTTTTTTTCTTAAATTATATTTTTCTGTTTATTTACCTTGATTTCTCTCTTTTGTGTTTATTTTGATTTCCTATTGCTGTATAACAAACAACCCCCAAATTTACTCCTTTAAAGCAATTCATTTTCTCTCATAGATCTATGTATTTACCAGGCTCAGCTTGGCAGTTACTGCTTGGTGATTCTCATACAGTTGTGGTTAAATAATAGCTGGGTCATAGAAAGAATTTGCTAGCCTTTCGTCCAACATGGCTTCTTCATTTGCATGTCCAGGTCACCAGCTGGGACAGCTGGAATAGCTGAAGATGGCCAGGCATCTCTCCATCACCACCCAGACTCTCCACATGGCTACCTTGAGTATCCTCATGGCGTGGCAGAGTAGATTTTCAGAACAGTTAGACTTACATGGCAGATGGCTTACCCCCAAAGTGAGTGTGTCAAGAGTCCCAAGCAGAAAATTTAAGGATTCTTTGCAACTAGCCTTAGAAGTACCAGAATGACATTGTGCAATGTTCTATTGGTCAAACAAGTCGCTAAGCCCAGCCCAGACTGAAGGGGAAGGGGATTAGATCTCACTTCTTGCTGAAAGGAATAGCACATACACACATGAAGAAAGCTATTGGTGAGGACCATTTTTAGACACTATCCACAATGTTGTAGGTCCAAGCATCTATGAGCTCTGGTGGTGCATGTATATGTAAAAGTGAATAGTAGAAAGACTGACTCTGAGCTCTGTGATAATGCACACAATCTGTAAAGTAGCAGGTCTCATTTTAGGGAAAGCCTGCTTGGTGCCCTTAGATACATGAATGAAGGTAGTCCACTTTTGCAATTCCAGTTTATTCTTTTGCAGCCGCCATTCCCCACAGAATGCTTATTCAAATGTTTAAGAGAAGAATCTCTGATTTTATTGCCCATTGGTCTGTCTGTTTTGCCAGGCTTCTGGGTGTTCTGTACCTGAGAATGGGGCTGAAGAGTTAGGCAACTGTCCCGGACACAGATTTTAATTTAATACCTCTTACAGACCCCCTTCTCTTTTCTGTTCTTTGTAGTACTTCACATTTCCAAGTCCCAAACCACTGTGGGTTTCCGCAGAGTCCTACAGATTGGTTCCCTTTTCGTCTCCCATCCAATTACTAATCAGACCCAAGCCTGCTTAGATTACGAGATCACATGAGATCAGGCACATTCAGGGTGGCATAGACATAGAGGTTTCCTTTTCATCTACAGCCCGTAAGTCTATACTGAAATCAAGGCTTTGCCTTTTCTTCCCCAGTTCATCAGTCTTCTTCCCTCCATTGACTTTCTATTTTGCAGAAAGTTTTTGCAATTTACTTTCCATTGATTCTCCAAAATCTCATTATTTTTATTGCTGTATTCTTATGCTAGCATTTTTGTGGTGTCTCTGGAAGGAGAAAGGGGGTGATATACAACAGGTGTATATCCTATCCCCTGGAGCTGGGAGCCCTATGCTGTATTTGTTTAATTGTCTCTACCAGGGCTGAACTCCTGCTTCTGTGTCACTTGCTTTGGTCCCTTGATATTTGCTGTTCATCTTGGCTCTCCCCCAGAACTCAGATCTTGATTCTCCCTTCCTAACTGATTCTAGGTCGCACACTATTCCCACGCCACAGTCAGCTCCCTCTCCCACTTGCTTACCCTGAGGTCATCCACATTTTAGTGAATATCATTGATGTCTACCAGACAATCATTATTTCTCTCCTTTTCTTGTTTGGCAAGTGTTACTAATTCTAACTTCCAAATTATTGAGGGTTGAATTTCTATAATTCTTTCTATCTTCACTGTTTCCATTCTTCTCAGCCCCCCATTCACCCTCTATTGATGTAACTGGTTGTCTCTTGTCAATTCATAACTTCTTCCAACGATGTTGCACATAGCCAACAGTGTATTTCAATAAAACCACGTTTTAGCTTGTTTTTGCAAAACCTTTAACTGTCTTTCCATCATTTCTTAGGAGAAAATACAAAAGTTGGCCTGGGCTACTTTTCCCTAAAGAGTCTCACTCTTGCTTGCTTTAGCCTGATGTCCCTTCTTTTCCTCACTTGCTGTTTTCCACCTACCCTGGCCCTGCTCTGTGTTTCAGTGGCATCAGAGAGACATGTCTTCCTGTCTCTCTGCTTCTCCTTCTTGAATTCAAACTGATTACAAATGTTTAAATCCTATGTATTTATATTTTTTATAATATTATCATATGCATTTTCCCATGTCATTAGAATCCCTTCCAAAACATTATATTTAATGACTGTTCAATTCTACTCACATAAAGCTTCCTAATATGACAGGCTCTTTCCATTTCCATGTTATTATAAAAGCATCATTTTTGGCAGAAATACATGTATGAATATCTGATTTCTTATAATTTTCTAATTGAAAAGTGAAGACGAATCATTTTATACAACTTTCTCTTTCTTGGCTTAGTAATTTTATTTCCTGTTTTGGTTGTTGAAAGTACTGCTTAAAAGGTATTTTTCCCCCAAAATGGTCCAGAAGGCCATCTTTTAGTCCTTTCACTTAGGAGATTTTTTTTTTTAATTTCAGCATATTATGGGGGTACAAATATTATGGTTATGTACATAGGAGATTAATTTTTATGCTTCGCTTATAAAAGATTTCTTATCAAGATAAAGGATTCTTTGTCATGGCCATTTTCCCTAAAAGTTCACCTGAGGTTACTTTGTTGTTTCCTGCTCTCTACTGTTGCAGATGACAAATCTGAGACATGGATTTCATTTATTTAGAAGTAACCTATATTTATCTGTCTGGAGGGTTGTGGATATTTTTTCTTGTTTTTTAAAACTATTTTTTAAAGTGACCAAAAATGGCCTATTCATTTAATTTCCTTAGAATACAATGAGTTTTAGCTTTCTATTCTCAGATCTTCTTTCTTCTAGAAAAGTTTCCATTTCAATTTCTTATTGATCTCAAAACACCCTCCAATATTCCAATATCCCTTTCTTGTCAGATCTCTCTTATCTCCAAACTTCTAATTTTCTATACCATAATTTTCATGTCTTTGTTCTTTTGTTTTGTTCTGGGAGATTATTTTCAATTTTAATTTAACATTATTCAATGCCAGTTTGTTTTATTCTGATACCCAAGTTAGAATTTGCTTTGGGTTTTACTGTCACCTTTATATCTCATACAGATGTTTTTCTACTGGCCTTTATTATCTCTTTCTCTTACCTTTTTTTTTCAGTGCCCGTCTTTTCTCTGATACTCAAAACAGAGAGAGGAGAGTACCTGAAATAAAACCACCAGGGCTTCTTCCCCTGTTTCTTCTAACTGCAGCTTCTGTGGACACATTCAAACCAGTGACATTGTAAGTCTGAAAGCCAGAAGAATACAGTCTTTAATCATGTGAAAATTTCACATGGAGCCACCTTGGGGGATAGATTTCCATTATAATTAGTGATATTTGGGAGATATGAATTCAGCTGCTTAGCCCATGAAGTCTGGTGCTGAGGAAGTGCTGGCAGTTGAGAATATCTCATACCAGGGTCAAATGAGTTTTAAAGAGAGGGCCAAAGAAAGAGGAGATTATTAGTAAGAATTGGGGGGTGGACAAAGGATTTAGGAGTTAATAAGAGACAAGCGGATGAAGCAAGTGAAAGAAAATAAACAGTTTTGCAATGAAGCTTTGGTGAGGGAAAAGTCGAAAAATATCTTAGAATTTTTAAGCTCTTTCCTGTCTGTTAGCAAGGGGTGGGGCAAGCTTGGGCACAGCTGTGGCCATCAGTGAGGGTCTGTCTTCTCTGGCATGCAGCTGTGTCCATTCCTGATCACGAATGCTGACCCAAATCTATGTATGTATCCTCCTCTCTTTTCTTTTAGTGATTAGTTTAGTTGTTCAACAAATCTTCTGGCCCAATGATTACTTTAGTAACATACAGTAACTTATAAGAGTAATGTAGCATTGTTCCAGAGAGGGTTGTGATTGATCTTTAATCTGAAGCATTGATTTTGTTATCCTATTGCTGGAGACTGTCCACATGGTTTGATGAATGGAAGGCCATTTCATATGTGTATGTGATGAAAGTGGAATTTAATACAGAGGGTGGTCTAATAAAATCTCTACTGGTCTCAGTGCTTGTCTCTCCAAATGTGTATTATTATTATTTGCCTTCAGGAGATAAAACGCTGCCATTTTTGAGTCTTTCTCCTACCTTGACCTCTTGGTGTCATTTGACCTTGCATCTTCTATATGGAATTGTCTTAGCTCTTTCCCTCTGTGCTAGTCTCCGGAATGGTTACCACTTTTTCTGCTCCTTCTCTACCTTCCTGCTTGCTTTTTATTTCTCTACTTCACCAAGAGTTTCTCAATATTCAGTTCTAAGCACTCTGCTGTTCACTCTAATTCCCTTAGTAACCCTCTCTATCCTCTTGACTTTAGCAATATTCATGCAATTCACTAATAGGTATTCCAAAGCCACAGCCCTCCTCAAATCATGGCCCTTATATCTAAATGCCTACTTGACATCTCTTTTTGTATTTTTTAAGTGCACCACAATCCTATGGTCCTCATTGTTGCCCAGGAAACATGTGCTCCTTTTGCTGTTCTTTATTTCACTAAAAGACTAATCATCTATTGAGTTAAGGAAGCCAGAAAGTGTCATCCTTATACGGCCTTCTGTCTCTAACTCTTACAGATAACCTATCACAAAGCACTATCCATTTTTTCTCCTAAATGTCTTACAAATCATTCCACTAGTCGAACTTACTTACCATCCATTACTGATAGCATACTACCTGGTTTACCACTATATATCCATTCCTAAAATTCCAACTGTGGCCAGTGTGACCCTTTGAAACATATTAATACATTTTCTCAGGCTTCTCAGCTGCCTAGTTAAAGGTTTTCAGACATATCTCAGAGCTTGGAAAATGAGGACAGGGCTCTTTTGTGTGACTTGCAAGGCCACGCTCACTCCTCAAGCTCATCTTCACCATCTGCGGACACCAAGAATGCTACATTCTCTCAGTTCCTCCTACCTGCCTATTGCCCCCAATATAAAGCTTCTGTGCTTTTTATCCTATCTTCCTTTTTTTCTTTCTTCCTATGTAAATCTGCTTCTCTTTTAGATTTCAGCCCAGATCTCACTGTTTTAGGAAGCTTTTCTGGACCTCTCTGATGAGGCCAACTTCTACCACCTCCATAGCATGGCACTCTTGCATTTCATAGCACTTTTCCCAGTTGGGATTTCATTCCTATTTGTGTGATCATTTTGTGTTTTATACCCTGACTCTGTGAGTACAAGAACCATGCTCAAGATTTCGCTCACTTAACATTAATTCTGGTACCTGGCCCACAGCAGGAGCTTAAAAATGTTTACTGGAGGAATAATAAATGAATACTAATGAGTAAATTAAATTTAGCACATATTGTCTAACAATCCTCCATGCACATCCACATCTGATATCAACTCTCACATATGAACCCTAAGAACATCTCATCTCACACTGTGGCTGAAGAAGCTTGGTGGTGTCTCCCATTGTCACGAGGACCAGTAAAAATTGCGTGGCTCTGCAAAGCCCTGTTTCAGCGTGGAAGCAGGAAGCCTGCTGGGTGAATTTCTCTGCATTTCTTATTCAGAAATCAACATTTTAAAAAAATGCCTATCAGGTCTCAGGCACATTGCTAGATTTATACATCTTCTGCCATTTAGTGCCTTTATGATCTTTCAAAATTGATATTATAAGCCCCATTTTATAGGTAAGAAAATTAAGACTCAGAAACTTTAAGAGACTTGACCAAGGTCATGCACCTTTCTCTAGGAGCCATGTAATTATTCTCTAGTGAGTGGAGCATTTGATGTTAAGCTATTAGATACAAAGCCTAGAACAAGTCTCATGTTTACTCTGGGAGATACTATTTATCAATTTATAATCTATTTTACCTCCTCTCCTGAGATCAACCCTCACAGCCAAGTAATAATGCTTTTCCCTAAAGCCAAAGTGACAGCCTTGTTTGAGGTAGGTTGACACATTTCTAATTCTGATGGAGAGTCCCTCCTCTCTTTCTCTGTTTTCTCAGTTCATTCAATATAAAAGGCCTAAAAATAAATATATCCCTGGGCATCGATTATACTGAGATTTAATGTATTTCTGATGCTGCCAGTCCATGGAAATAGATACAAAACTCAATTGCCATCATCCATTAAAGAAGTTCTTAAAAATTGTGATCTCAGCCCTAAAAAGGAGAACACAAAAAATAGAGCAATTGTTTTAGAAAAAAAAAAAACCCAAAATATAGAAAACAAAAAACACCTCCATAATGGAGCTTTACTGTCATAGCAGCTTATACATCAGGACTTGAATAGAATCTCATCCAGCCAAAACTGGTGCTTGCGGCAGTGTAGCTGTTTTTCTTTACCTCATGACTTCGAAACAGTTCTCCTCAAATGAGGTACCAAGTATTTAACTAACTGATACCCTGAACCAATATGTAGGAAGATTAAACTCTATCACATATGCCTGCTGGGCATACAGAATCAGAAACTTTCAGCATATTACCAAATCCCTTTAGCAGCTGAATTTTTTTCTATGTAGGAGGAGGAATGAATTTAGCCTTTAACATCAGATTGAGCTTGTTTTGACTCTATGCTCTGTCATGAAAAAAATATATGACATTGTGCAATCACTGGAAATCAAGAAATAATGATTCCCAATTTCTCAGGGATTGGAGGGATACCAACTTGAATGTAAAGTATCTAGCTTTTGTCCCTATCCTTGTGTAGTTTGCAGTCTATGGAGTCACAGGTAATGACAATACTATTCACAATATATTGATATTAACATATCCTAACTATGATCTAAGTCATACTTTGTCTCATTTAACCCTCTATACCCTTCTGAGCTTAATAGCATATTTTTCAGTTTGAAGATGAGGAAGCTGAAGTTAGGGGAAAAAAGTGACTTGCCCAAGATCTCACAGCCACTAAGTGTCAGAACTGGGACTCACACCCTATCTGATTACAGAGCTCGGGCTCTCAGTCCTCTCATCTTGAAAATGAGGGTAGCTTAGACCATTTAAATGTCTAGGCATTTAAAATGCTTGTAACATAGGATGTAACAGACTGGTGTTCTGCCTCAGCCCTACACAGAGCACCCTGTGGGATATTTATTTGTACTGGAGAGGAATGCTGCTTCCCCAAACCCCATTAAACCCTCCTTCCTGGAATCTCCTGTCTGGGGAGGTAGATTAAACATCTGCCTTGGACATGAAGCAGTTGGAAGGCTGGGAGAGGCAGGAAAACAAATTTTCTTAAGTGCTCATCCGGAAATGGGCACACTTTTGCTTGGGGGTATCAGTGCTCCTGTTTGTTATCCTGAGGTTTGCTTTCAGGAAGCCCGCCTACAGTCCCTCTTCCTCCCCTCCTATCTTATGCCCAGATGTTCCCTCCACTGGGCACCTCTGATCTTCCACGTGGGTTCCCCATCCCATTCACTCTTACCTTATCCAAGAACCTCCTTCATTAACAGTGGTGCCAACAGCTAGGGCTTTGGTGTGTTATTGATCGATTCCATCTCTGATAATCTAGGGAATCCTCCTTGCCACAATCTTAATTTCCTACTTTCTTTAAACAGATTTTCCACTCCTCCTAGGCTGATGTTTTTTTATAATCCACAGAACACAGTTTCCTTATCTGGTTTCCACATCTCATCCTTAAACTCCTAGGATGTGTGTCAGGCTTTTCAAATAACTTGCACATCTTGCTTGGCTGCTGGGTTTCTTCAGTTCTTTCTGTGCCAAAGCAACCAAGAAGTGAAATATCAGTATCCCTTTCTTACAGAAACACCTGTATCAGTTGTCTATTGCTATGTAATAAACAACCCCAACCTTCCGTGACTTGAATATTTATTCAACTCACAATTCTTCAGGTGGGAAATTTTGAATGGGCGCAGCTAAGCAGTTCTGATATTGTTTAAGCTCCTCCATGTATCTGCAGTCAGCGATGGATGAGCTAAAAGGTTTTGCTGATCTTGTCTGGGATTTTCCATGTGTCTCACGGGTCTGACTGGACTGACCCAGCTCTGTTCTTGCGTCTCATTCTCCGGGAACTTGAAGTAATCCACATGGTGTCTGCAAAGGGTTCCAAGTGAGAGAATGGAAATGTGCAAAGCTTTTTGAGACACGGAACAATGGCATTTCATCAAATTCTATTGTCCAGAACAAATCACAAGGCCGGCCCAGATTCAAGGGCTGGAAGATAGGTTTTACCTCATGATAGGAGCCGCTAAATCACTTTGCAAAGTACATGGATTCAGGAAGCAAGGGACATCAATTGGACCATTTGTGCAACCACATCCTCAAATTCTACTGGTAGATTCATTGAACAATTCTTACTTTGTTTTTGTTTGATGAACATAAGGAGAGGAAGGAAAACATCATGTTGTTCTCTCTAAAGGACAAATCCTTGGTCTAATGCAATCTCTTTGCATTTCTGTGTTCTTTAAGCAGAAGGGAAATTGGGCAACATGAACAAGACAGTTCTGTACCTTTTCGTGACTTCTGTAGCTTTAGATTTGTCTTCAGCTTTGAATTCCATGAAAGTGTAGTTAAGTGTCTATCATATACCACATACTCTTCTAGGTACTTAGATTATGTGAGTCAGTAAAACTATCACCCCCCCGCCCATATGGAGACAACATTCTAGTGGATGAGAAAGAGAACAATACACATAGTTCGTTTAAAAGCGATGAATGTTATGCAAAAGAAAAAAAATACTAGAATGAATAAGGGGCATTACAGTAGTGAGATAGAATATTGCTAGATTAGGCTTTCTTGAGAAGGTAAGCTTTGTCTGAGATTGGAGGAAATAAGAGAGTTAGTCCTGGAGATGCCTGGCTTTCTGGAGCACTCCAGGGAAGGAGAAGGCCAGGATGCAGGAGATTGAATAGCATGTTTTAGGAGCAGAAAGAAGGCTGGTGTGGTTGGAGTGCAGTGAGCAAGCGAAGGAGGCTCAGGAGATAAGGTCAGGAACAGGAGCAAGGAAATGGAGGTGAGATTGTATGGGGTGGGGGTCAGCAATCAAGTCCAGCCCACCACCTACTTTTGAAAACAAAGTTTTATTGGAACCCAGTCATATCCATTTGTTTACATATTGTCTATACTTATTTTCACACTATAATTATAGAGTTGAGTGATAAAGACTGTAATGGCCCACAAAGCTTAAAATATTTATTCCCTGGTCCTTTACAGAAAATGTTTGCCAACCCCTGACATAGGGTCTTCTATGCCACTGAAGAGTTTTCCCTTTTATTTTAATGGAAATGGGGAGCCACTGCAGAGGAATTATATGATCTCACTTAGACTTTGTAAAAAATTCACCCTAATTTCTGTTAAGAATGGGCTCTAGAGAAGTAAGGGTAGATGTCTAAGAGGGACCAGTTAAGAATTATTCGGACAGTCTAGGTAGATGTTGTGGTTTCGATCAGAGTAGAAGCAATGAGGTGGTGCAAAGAAGTCAGAATCTGGAAATATTTAGAAGGTAGAATAACATACAGACTGTTTAGCTACAGGAAGAGCCTCACTCAGCAGCGTGTGACAGAGGAAGAAAAATAGAGGAATGCATCCATACCATTTGAGTTTGGCACTAGGAGAGATACTGGGACCCAGGTGAAATGACTCACCCAAGTTCACTTGGACTCTTTAGAGCAAAAGAGGATAGATCCCATGATGTCTGGCTGAGTGGTCCATCAGTCCAACAGCCCCAGAGTGTGTTCCTGATCCTGGGTTTATTCTCATGTATCATTTTTCACCTGGCGCAGGGGAACACTGACTGTCCTTCCTGCACAGCCTTTGGTTTCTTTTTTTATCAAGCTAAACTTTCTGTGTTTCATTAATTCGGGGCCTTGCTTCTGCCTACAAAACTTTACTATGAGGAGCAAATATGCATTTGTCGCTGGATCACCTGGCTGCAAGTCCTGGTTCTGTGATCTTGGCTAAGCTATTTAAACTTTTTGCACCTCTGTGTTCTAACCAATAAAGCAGGGGAATAATTCTATCTACTCCACTTTGTTGTTGTGAGAATTAAGTATGATCATTTCTATTCAGCGATGTCCTTGTAATTGGTAATTGTAATTGGTAATTGGCACATCGTAGGCTTTGAATTCATGAGTGACTTTTCTCCTGGTTATTTTTTTATTTTCCAGGGGAGGTAGTCTCTGATCTGTATGGGGAAAATGTTCTTCTATTCTCAACAGCCACCCTGCGGTCAGCGATGTCCTCAGTTCACCCTGGCTGGAGGATTATTGCTTGCAAATCTGAAACTTTTACAGACTTGCTGTGAGGAAGGATCAAGTAATATCACAGGCCAGGCTGGGATACTGCAGGGACATCTTGATGCGGGTTATTCATGAGGCGCTGCATAATCAGGGCCTGCAGACAGAGATACGGAGCGCTGGGAGCTGGTTCAATTAGAGCTGTGCAGCGAGGCCGGCCCTGTTTGGAGCGCTGGAGGAGGTGATCTGCTCCTGGAAGCAGGGGATTCTTGGGGCCACTGGCTACCTATTTGAGGGGTTGAGATCGAAGCTTGTTAGGTTTGGGGGAGGCAGTGGGGGAAGTGGTAGCAAGGAATGCAAAGTTTTCAATGGGAGGGGAAATAAGTTGCCGAGCTCTCTTATTTTGAACATGAAATCTATTCCCAGGTTTCTAACGGTTCAGTGTAGAAAATAAAAACTGATGCTATTGTGAACAAAATTGCATGGCCCTGCTTTCTACTTGTCTCTTTTGGGAAGCTCCAGAGGTGTGAACAAGTCAGTAGTGCGTGACTTTAATTTTTATAACTCAGCACCGTATTCTTTTCCTATTTTCAAGGCAGTACATGCTCGGAGAAAATTCAGCATCATAAAAGGAAGAAGAATTTTTCTATCACCCAACGCATAAATCACCAGTGTTAACATCTTGATGCTTTGGTTTCAGTTTATTTAACAAGCACAATCAGGAGACCCCACATTTGTGAATAAAGGTTCTTGGGATTTTCCACAATCAACGTTTCTGCCAAGAGTCACATATTTCACAGATTTCTCCTCGTAACAAATTTTGCCACCTGTTCAAGTGTCATTGAATTTTTATATCTCACTGGAAAATGACTTTTTTCTCCAAAGACAAAGTCATAATTACTTTTAAAAAGTTGCTTTCTTGCACAATAAATTGACAACGGCAAAACTTTGTGATATGAAATCAGAAACTTTAGCTAGGTTTGATAAGCTTTGCAGAACACTCGTTTCTAAGTCATGGTTAAGCAACATTACAGATCAATACATGATGTGATACTGAGGTTCACATACTTGCAACCATCTACTATCATTTGTACACATGTATAAATAAACACACTCGCACACATAGGTATGCATGACGAGAATTGGTAGTATATATGCAGCTCTGTATCACTTTCCCCCTTTGCCATCACAATGAGACAATTTTCTTAGCAAAATTATTTAATAACCTAAATATTAACAACTGCATAATGGCCATTGTATCATGAAGTGGTGACTCATTTATATATATATACATATATATATCCACTGCTTTATGTTTTGGTTCCTATAAATAGTGTTGTAATGTATATATTGTTGTGAAGAAATATTTATTATACCTTTAGTATTTCCTTAGAATAAATTCCTCGTAAAGAAAATAACGTCTCAAAAGGTATAACTAGTTTAAAAACATACTCAGATATATAGATAGATACAGAGATATTTAGATAATGATAGAGCCAGATATATAAATATAAATAAATGGTCAAATTACTTTTCAGAACACTTGCACAAATGCATGATCTCTTCCCCACCAACACCAGTATGAGGCAGTAGACTTAAAACAGCTATGAGAATTTGACATGAAAGCATTGTTTCATTGTTCCTTCAGTTTTCATTCCTGTTACACTGGTAAGGTTGAACATTGTCCTTATACTTATTAGCTATTTTTCCTTTTTCTTCTGTAATGTTCTGTTCGATTTTTTCAGCCATTGATATTCTTGATTTTAAGTGTTTTTCTAATTGATTTGAATAAATTATTTGAACACTATTAATACTCCCTTTTTGTGCTTTTATGGCAAATATCTTATGGGGTTGTTTCATTTTAATTTTGTACAAGGTATCTTGAATATTTAAAATACCCATGTGTTCAAATCCTTCACAGGTCTCCACTGTGATTTTCCCTAGGGTTCTTAAGACACTCTTATTTCCAAATCCCTTAAATAGTTACCTGGATGTTAAAATAATTTTATGCTATATTTTTGGTATATAGTGATGAGGTGGAGAGTTTAGGTGGGAAAGGCAAATGAGGTAGGCAAGTACTTACATCCAAGGTGGCGTTAAACAAATATGAAAAAAGTACAAGTGGTGAAGACTGTTTCACTTATTTGAGTCACTACTTTGGAGCTTTTTGTTTTGTTTTGTTTGTTTTGTTTTGTTTTAAGTAACAATTATTGTTCCCAACTAGTTCCTTATCCTCTAACTCCTAGATTATTGAAATCACTTCTTAATTTTCTCTCTCCACCTCCAATCTTTTTTTTTTCTTTTTTTTTATTTCAGTATATTATGGGAGTAAAAATGTTTAGGTTACATATATTGCCCTTGCCCCTACTTCCCCCAGAGTCAGAGCTTCAAGCATGCCATCCCCCTGATGGTGCACACGGCACTCATTATGTATGTATATACCCATCCCTTCCTCCCCCCTCCCATCTGTCTGATGCCTGATAAATGTTATTCCTATATGTGCACTTAGGTGTTGAAGTGTTGATCAGTTAATACCAATTTGCTGGTGAGTACATGTGGTGCTTTATTTTTCCATTCTTGGGATACTTCACTTAGTAGAATGGGTTCCAGCTCTAATCAGGAAAATACAAGAGGTGCTAGATCACCATAGATTTTTGTGGCTAGGTAGAACTCCATGGTATACATATACCACATTTTATTAATCCACTCATGTATTGATGGGCACTTGGATGGTTTCCACATCTTTGCAATTGTGAATTGTGCTGTATAAACATTTGAGTGCACATATCTTTTTTATAGAATGTCTTTTGTTCTTTTGGGTAGATGCCCAGTAATGGGATTGCTGGATCAAATGGTAGATCTACTTGTATCTCTTTGAGGTATCTCCATATTGTTTTCAACAGAGGTTGTACTAGTTTGCAGTCCCACCAGCAGTGTATGAGTGTTCCTATCTCTCTGCATCCATGCCAACATTTATTGCTTTGGGACTTTTTGTTAAAGGCCATTCTCACTGTAGATAAGTGATATCTCATTGTGGTTTTGATTTGCATTTCCCTGATGATTAGAGATGTTAAGCATTTATTTCATATGTTTGTTGGCCATTATTGTGTCTTCTTGTGAAAAGTTTCTGTTCATGTCCTTTGCCCACCTTTTGATAGGGTTGTTTGATATTTTCTTGCTGATTTTCCTGAGTTCTAAATAGATTCTAGTTGTCAGCCCTTTATCAGATGTGTAACATGTGAATATTTTCTCCCATTCTGTAGGTTGTCTGTTTGCTCTCCTGATAGACAGGGGCCAAATGTCAGAGACCAGGATGCCATGCTATGACTTTGCACATTAAAGTTGATGGGAAGGATTTTAATTGGAAAGTGAAAAGATTGGACTTTTATTTTAGAAAGATCACCTTGGTTTTAAAGTACAGAAGGGATTGGAATTGGAAAAGATTGGAGGTGCAAGCTAGAATGCAATGCACCAACTCCAACTCCAATTCCTTCTGCACTTTAAAACCAAGGTGATCTTTCTAAAATAAAAATCCAATCTTTTCACTTACCAATTAAAATCCTTCCCATCAGCTTTAATGTGCAAAGTCATAGCATGACATCCTGGTCTCTGACATCTGGCCCCTGTCTACCACTCCTGTCCCCGCCTGCCTCTCCTTCCTTTCTACTTTACATTCTCCCGACACCATGCTGTTAAAGACTTGGTGTCTTTGCTCATGATGGCCTCTCTACTTGAAATCTATTTATTCTATTAGACTCAAGTGAGGCAGCATTTCCCCTCAAAAGCAATTCTTTGAACCTGTACTGTCCTAAGTGCCCCTCTCCTTTCTGTTTGTGGACCCCAGGCTGAACCGCACCTTAGAACAAGTTATATTGAAATCTGATATGTGTATATATCTCTTATTAGACCACAACTATCTCAACATCAGGGACTCTTTTTTGCTTTTTTCGTATGCCCAGTGCCTAACATAGTGGCAGCACACCTGAGGTGCTCCATATCATGCAAGTCTCAAAGATTGTCATTCTCTTAACACCTATCAAAGCCACATCAAAACCTTCAATAGTCATCTATTCAACACCAATCCTTTGCTGCATCTTCTTTTGTGAAATGAGACTTTAAATCCCTGCCATACCTTCCTCCCAGGACAGAATGAAACCGAAAGCAGTAATGAATATGAATAACTTTGTAAACTGGGAGGAGCTTTGTACGCATGTTTGCACAGATGTGTATAGACATGTGCCTGTCTGCATGTATATGTGCATGTGTATAGTTATTCTTAATCTTATAATTATTATTACATAAATATGATACTGAATTACAGAATCACAAAAGTTTAGATTGACAGCTGTACATGTGACCTTGAGTTAATCTAAACCACTCGTTTGCAAACTGTGTTCCCAGGGGCCCGTAGGTTCCTCAGGGAGTGCCTGAGAGGCCATTTCTGAAAGAGATTGAAAAGAGGCAAGCAGATCAGGTAGGGTTTCCAGGCCCCCTCCCAGCATTCATCAGGGAAATACCAGTTTTAACCTTGTCATACATTGGAGTTCATACATGGTTTTATTGACTTAAATATTTGAAAATGTCCAACTGTTCTAATGCCCTTGTGTCACAAATAACTAAACTCTAACCCAGAGAGGTCAGGAGACTTGTTCAAGACCACACAGCTTGTCATTGTGACACCCACGCCAGTATTATTTCCACTGCACAATGCTACCTTGGAAAAATCCCCCCTTCCCAGTCCTAGGGTATTTTCCATGAATGCTTCTCTCATGGTATAGTTTTGCAGCCCAAGATCATGCTGCCAGCATCTTAAAGTGGTGTGGGTTCTGCTCAGTGCCAATTTCTTCCTATATTTATATCTTTCAAAACAAACCTGAGCATCTCTAATGCTTGTCATTCCATAATCCACACTTTCAAAGACTCACTATCTTTCTCAGGTATTCTGGGCACATGTCTTCATAGCCACCAGGCTGTAAAATCCTCTCACTAACAAGGATTTTAGCAATAGCAATCTCTTCCAGTTTGGTGGCTTGTTAATCAGCACATTTTCATGAATTGCTCAATAATAGTTTAAAGATGATGGGATTACCCTTTACAGTGCCCTGGAATTGCTGGAGATTGATTTGCTGGATGAATGGAAAACCTGCCACTATTTGGAAATCAGAGCAATGAATCAACACACGGGCTGAGCATCTCTGATGTGCCAAGCCTGCCGTCGATGCAGGACCACAAACACTAACAAATCACATCCTAGTAGGAACAAGGCACATGCAAACATAGGCAATTCTGATCAAAACATGCAATTGAAAAGGAATATGCAAAGTGAGAACATGAGTCATTTTCTCTGGGTGTTGTTAGGAAAGATTGACAATGGAGATGGAGACTGAGCAGGGTTTTAACCATGAACGTTTGTTTTAGGGGACCACAGGGTAGAATGGCATTCCACTTATAGGAAATAGCATTCCAAAGATATGAGAATCCTATATTATCACCATTAAAAAAAATACCTATGTGTCAGGAACTGGGTTTGCAACCAGGAACAAATATTGGTTCTTACCATCATGGCAGAGAGTTAATGAAGAGTAAGTCAATGATTAAATTCTGTGTCAGTACTATAGAAAGGGAGAGAAAATAACCTGTGGTTTTTAAATAGAAGAGTGTTGTAAACGCATAACAGAGTCATGGCAGGGACAGTGCTTGGAGAGGTGGAAGGAGGCCAAACAGAGACTTTGCATTTCACAATGAGGATGGAGAACTCCACTCTGATGACAATGGGGACTTTCTGAAGGCTTCTGAGTTGGGAAATATTGCACTTTTTCCTTGTGAAGAAGCAGACCTGAAATAGCATGGACAATAGACAAAAGACTGTGAAGTCCAGAGATAAAAACAGTCACGGCAGTTGGTCTGGAAGAGATGAGCTTTAAAAGATGTGCAAAACGCCCGATAAGGGAAATGGTATTTGGATAAATTGAACACGTACGTTGCGTTCCTGAGCCAGACAGTCATTGAGAAAAACAGTTGAGAGCAGAACTTTGGTTCAATCATTTGCTCACTCAACATCTACTGATTGAGTGTGAATTATATGCAAGGTACTCTTCTGGGCTGAAAAGTGTTGAAAAGTTAAGATGCTGTTTCTATTCTGGAGGAGCTTTTGGTTAGCTGAGAAGAGAATCAAGAACTCAGCTAAAAGTGACCATTCTATGAATACACACAGTATGTGGTGTTTTGTGGGAATTTTCATTAGTTCCTACAACATCCCCATGAAGCTGGCACTGCTATTACCCTCTATCTGTGTGAAAGCATGAAGGTCAGAGAGTCAGAAGTAGAGACTACTTGATAGGAAATTCCAAACTCTCACCCATGGCTCATAACTACCTCCCAGGTAAGAACAGCATCAAGTGATCAAGGTGTTACACCTGCATAAATATAGTACAATGGGAACTTAAAGAAAAGGGAGGAGAAAAATATGGCCAGGACACTTAGAGGGTGTCTTTTGGAAAGACTCCAATGCCTGAGAGAAAATAGAGTGATTTCTGAATGTGAATAAAGAATGACCTTGCATAAAATATCAAGCCAAAACAAATACTATCTCCTTTAACTAGATTGTTGGTCTTTCCCAAATCTTCAAATATCAGGACAAAAGAAATAGTTCTGAAAGTCTTCAAGAAAATTGCTACAGTCATGCTTTTGGCTTTCAGTTGTGAAACAAGGCAGAAAGTAAACAAAATCTTTGATTTAAAAGATCAAGAAAAAAATCATCAACAATACCCCTCTTTCCCCATAAGAAAACTCTAAAACCAAAATATCTTTGCTGGTTTTGTGCTGCTATAACAGAATACTAGAGACTGGGTAATTTGTAATAAACAGACATTTATTGGCTCTCAGTTCTGGAGGCTGAGAAGTCCAAGATCAAGGTGCCAGCATCTGACAAGGCCTTTTTGGGGCCTCATCTCGTGGTGGAGGCAAGAGGGCAAGATGGGGCCAGACTAGCACCAATCCCACCCAGGAGAGTGGAGCTCTCAGGGCCTAATCTCCATTCAAAGGTTTCACCTCTTATTATTGTTACAATGGCAATTAAATTTCAACATCAATTTCAAGGGGACAAACATTCAAGTCATAGCAAAAACAAAAATCCAAATGCAGTAACAACAACAAAAAAATAAAACAAATTCAATAATACAAAACATCAGGACCTTAACGGTAACAGGCATCAAATCACAAGGCTATAAACTTCACACAGTGGAACTTTCCAGTAATGAATTCTATAAACTCCTAACTTGGAGGGACTTTTTCCCCCTCTCCTCCAACCTTATTAAACACTAGATTGGAGTTTTATAGGCTTAACAGTAAATGTGAGTCCTTGTAGTACTCATGGTACTCGTCAAAGAGTTTCAGTTGCCATTATTTCACAGTTAATAGATGAAGTTGGGCAGGAGAGGGAAAGAGAGGGAAGGATTTGATTTATGGTTGCCCTTGTTCCAAAGTGTCCTTGACAATCTGTTTTAGGATGCTTCTCAAATCACCAAAGAAACATCTGCCAAACACTCTACTTTAGGGCAAAAACTCAGTTGGTTTTATGTGTTGCTGGATCAATGGCCTATTTCTCCAGACTGTAAAGTGGGTTCAGAGTTTGCTGGAAACTTAAGAAAGAAAAAATAAGAAGCTCATTTGATGGCTGGTTGCATAAAAGCCAACACCTGCTACTTGGATTTCTTTTTTTTTAATGCCTGGTTAAGGGAAAATGTCAAGGGCTTTTCAAATTTGCATCAATTTGAATAAAACCATTGTTATACAGCTTGCAAAAAGTCAAAACACTTTGGGGGAAGTTAGAACATTTTTTTTTTCTTGAAGAGATTGGCATAAAAGCAAAACCTTGGAGATCTTAATCTGAACTAATCTTGTGAGAATTGCTCAGCCCCAAACATGCCAATTAAATTCATGTTCCAGAAGATAAAGCATTTGCTGAATTAGAGTATATAATTTGATAGATAAGGGTATCTCTTCCCTTCATAAATATTTTATCAGGAAGTGAAAACATGCAAGCTTATACTCCTGATAAGCACATGAATATCAAGGAAAAAGTGATCTTTTGACTTGTTTTCAAGGGAAATTATTTTGATTAAAAACTTAAGTTCCATAATATGTTTTCCAATAAAGAGAATGCTATATATATATGCAAACAAAAACAAATTTTTAAAAAATTAACACTATAATTACACAGGGATTTAATGTAAAAGGTTCAATTAAAAAATGCTTCATTAGCATTTTTTTTCTTGGCTAGTAATATAAAGGTAAAATGAATCTTTTTACTCTAGAAGATAAATTAAACCTTAAAAATAAATTCTCAAATGGTTCTAATTGCCATTGACTTAATATTAAGGCCCAAGCAGATTTCTGTGGTCTTGAGGACTCAGAGAAAATCATCATGTTTGCTTGGGAAAGAGTTCCACGAGAAGACTTTGCATTCCTAATCTTTACAGAGTGTTGAATCATATAGATATCATTAAAATAGGTACTGACATTGATAAGGGTGATTGGTAATGAGTAATGAATTTTTTCCAAGCGTAAGACTCCTTTTTTGTTTCTGATAGACTTGAGTCATTTGGGCAATATATAATTCAAAAAACTGAACTTTAACTTTCTCATATTGGGTCAGTACATTGGCCTACTAATCAGTCTTTCTAATTAATAACCAAAAGCAATTAATATGAATAAACTGATAGTTACTCATCACAATGAGTAAGGTTTTCCAAAAACTTCGGTGGGCTGGCTTGGTTCTCTATATCTAAGGAGATAAGGATTTAATGGAATCCTCTGGAGCCACATCTGGCCCATGGTGGTAGGCTGTGAAGCTCCCACTCATAGGACTAGGTAGGTTAAACACTCAGTTTTAGAGCCAGGGAGCGTTTTTGGAAGGAGGATGGTAGGAATGAAAAGAATTGCTTCGTCCTTCTCATCTTGCTGTTTCCTCATGTACTGCCATTGCAATATCCCAGACTTGGGATTCTTCCTTGCCCATGGAATAGCAGAACCAAGGAAAGTTCCAAGGAAGTGTGGTCAACAGACAAGGACTACTTTTTGCTGGGTCTTAGGGAGACTCCTTTTCCATCCTGTCCCACCACATCCTTGAGCACTAAAAAATTATTGAGTGCCTTCCATGTGCCAGGCCTTATGCCAAAGGCTGTGGATTAATTATCTTGCTTGTGCTCATAATAATTTTATGAAGCAGTTATCATCATATCTTCATTTAAAATGAGGAAACCAAGGCACAGAGTAGTTAAGTAACTTTTCCTGGTAAGTGACAGAGCCAGGATTTTAATACAGGCAGCATGATCTTATGTTTTATCACCACATCCTACTGACTTTCTAATTAATATTATGATACAAATTGATATTTTGGAACAGCATATCTAAAGGGCAGAGCCCAAAGTGGCTTATTATATTTTTTCCTACTTTATTTTTTCAAAACTTTAGCCTATTATCATTTTATGTAGAACCCATAATAACATAGACTGTTAGATTAACCAGAACACGTAGTATCTAATCTGTGTTTCGTGACACAACAAATACTGAATATTGAAAAGTGCTCTCACTTTCTATCTTTAGTTTTAGTTCTGGTTCTGACATGACATAATTTATTTCAGACCTGGTTTTCCGGCTTATCTGCTGCGTGAGCTTTTTGTAATGCAAGCCCTCTCTGTGCGCCTGTCTCCTCCGTCACTTCACTCCTGGTTAGACTTTCTATTAGTTTGTCTCTCCTCTACCCTGGTGTTGGAAGGCTGAGACCACAACTTAATATTCTTTTCATCTATCTCTAGTACCCAATGCAGTGTCTGGCCTAATCAAGTAATATTAATTTTGACTAAATCAAAAAGTGGGAGAGCCTCAGATTTTGACTTATGTTTATGGGGATGATAATATTTGCATTAACTATCTTGGGGAGGAATGTTATGAAGCTTAAATGAAATAATGCATGGGAACATGTGCAGAATGAAAATGAGGTAGAAAACAACAGATTATTTCTTGTAGGATTATCTGTAATCATTCTCATTCATAAACGAACTTGACTTGCCAGAGAGAGTAATGCCCAAGGAAAATGATTATTGGGAAATTTTCCAAAGCCATTTTAAAAGCTTAATGACTCCATCCTTCAATCTAGGAAATCCTGGTCCTGGTTATGAGAGGAAGAAATAAGGATATTTTTATTTCAGAGGTGCTGGATGAAGAAAAATTTATAGAACCAGATGAAATACAGACTTTAATGTTGTCATTTTGAAGGAAGAAGCTAGGACTACAACCCAGAGTGGAAATATGTTGCACCTACTCTACACAAGGCTCCATAGCAGGCTCTTTCATGTGAAAACTCACCAAAACTCTGTAACAGTCATGTGAGACAAAATATCTCAATATTACATATAGAGGAAATGGTGGGGAGGGGGTTGGAGAGGTTAACAACTCACCCGAGTCCACACATCTAAGAGGTGGGAGAAGCAAGGTGTAATCCCTGTCTCTGTGACTCAAGAAACTTACTCACAACAGCACCCCCAGGCCCCTACTTCCCCCAGCTCCCACAAAGTCCTAATACACGGTCAGCAGTTTCAAGAAGCAAGTGTCACCATGTCTATGAATGGATGAAGATTGTCATACCCACAAGTGATAAAAACCCGACTCGAATTAACTTTGAATAAAGGAGAAATTTTCCATGCATATTGAGGTACCCCATAGAATAGTCAAGCTGGTGAAGGGAAAAGAGAGCAGGTGGATCTAAGAAAAATCCAGAACTAAGGATTTAAATGTCATTAGAGCTGCTTCTCCATCCCCTAGTGCTGTTTCTTACCCTCTGAATGCCAGTTTTATTCCAGCTCACTGCAAACAGGACCATAGACAGCTCCTGTGTATTAGAGGCTTTAGTATCCAGTGGGAGACGACTGTGACTCTGAATCTTAGATTCCAAATAGCTGGGAAGGACCCTAATTGGCTGACTTGGGACCTGTGTATGCCCTCATGCCAATGAACTGAGGCTCAGGAAATAGAACAGAAGAGACCATTCTGCAGTACAGGAAGAGGACTAACTAATGTAAGTCACTGACAGACACCCCTGCTGTCCTCAGTACCTCAGTATATCAGGGATGAGTAAGGACAGGAGAGGAGAATGGGAGGCATATTTGTAGAGAAATGGTTCCCAGATACGGAACATGTTAAAATCCCAAATGTCTCAAAAGTCATTTCTTTTTCACCATAGATTTTCTTTTTTTTACCACAAAATTTGGGCTCTTGGCAACTCAACTTCACTAGTATTTTTTTCTTGGCTAGTAACATAAAGGTAAAATAAGTATTTATACTTTATGTTTATGAAATTAGCATTTAATCAAAGGCCATCTGGTTAGGGCTTATACAAGAAAAGTTACCTGTGCAGGTCCAGGGTAAGACTCCTAAAGAGTTATCAGAATCATAAAGTGTTCATGTTTTATTGGAAATAGGGGATTTCTGGATTCTTAATTTCTCATTTAGCTTTAGAAAAAAATACACAAAAGATTCCCCAGTGATATCTCAAAATGATATTTTCAAAATGTATTGTTTGGAATTTTTATGTGAGTCACATTGGGTTACTTGGTAAAGATGCAGATCTCAGATCTAATGAATAAGGATGTTTATGAGTTGTGTCTGGAATTTGGAGTTTAACAAGCTTCTCTCATGATTTTTATAAACAACAAAGCCTGGCAAACTCTGACCTAATGCGGTAACTGCTCAAATATGTCCTCAGACACTTTGCGTGCTTTGCTGATGATGGCATACCTTGCTTGGAAGCCACATTACTATATGGATCAAGATCCTTATCATGTTTATAACCTTTATTCTTGGTAATTTCACTTCTGGGAATCTCTCCTAGTAAAATATTGTGAAATAGAGAAAAAAATTAAGTTTCAAGTACAGAGAATAGTCATTACCTTATATTATGAGGAGAGAAAATAGATATCCAAGACAATAAGGTGAAGAGTGATGTAAGTTTTGGTTATCTACCTCAATGTAATACCATTCAGACATTAAAATTGATGTTTGTTTCCCAAAAGAAGACATACAAATGACCAACATATATATGATAAATGCTCAACATCATTAGTTATCACAGACATGCAAATCAAAACTACAATGAGATATCATCTCATGCCAGCTAAAATGGCTTTTATCAAAAAAGACAGGCAATAACAAATGCTGTGAGGATGTGGAGAAAGGGGAATCTTACATTCCCACTGTTGGTGGGAATGTAAATGAGTGCAACCACTTTGGAGAACAGAATGGAGGTTCCTCAAAAAACTAAAAATAGAACTACCATTCTTGAGATACTTCACTTAGTAGAATGGGTTCTAGCTCTATCCAGGAAAATACAAGAGGTGCTATATCCCCATTGTTTCTTAAAGCTGAATAGTACTCCATGCTATACATCTCAAGAATGGGAAAACAAGCACCACATGTACTCACCAGCAAGTTGGTATTAACGGATCAACACCTAAGTGGACATATAGGAATAACATTTATCGGGTGTCGGGCAGTTGGGGGGGGAGGGGACAGGTATATACAAACACAATGAGTGAAATGTGCAACATTTGGGGGATGGTCACGCTTGAAGCTCTGACTCGAGGGGAGGAGGGACATGGGCAATATATGTAACCTTAACATTTGTATCTTCATAATATACTGAAAAAACAAATAGAACTACCATATGACCAAGCAATCCCATTGCTGGGTATATAGCCAAAGAATGGGAATTCAGTGTATTGAAAAGTTGTCGGCACTCCCATGTTTTATAGCAGCACTATGCACAGTAACCAAGATATGTAATCAACCTGTGTATATCAATGGATGGATGGATAAAGAAATTATGGTACATACGCACAATAGAATATCATATAGCCACGGAAAATGATATCCTGCCATTTGCAACAGCATAAATGGAACTGGAGAACATTACGTTAAATGAAATAAGTCAAGCACAGAAAGACAAATCTTGCATGTTTTCACTCATGTAGGGGCTAAATAATGAAAACTATTGATTACATGGAGACAGAGAATAGAATGATAGTTACCAGAGGCCTGGAAGGGTGGAAAGGAGGAGGGGTTAAAGTGGGTATGGTTAATGGGTATAAAAATATGGTTAGTTAGATAGAATCAACAATATTTGATAGCACAACAAAATGACTATAATCAATAGTAAGTTAGGGTATACGTTACAATTAATAAAAGAGTAGAGTTGGAATGTTTCTAACACAATGAAATGTTAAATGCCTAAGGGAATGCATACCCCAATTACCCTGATTTGATTAATTCACATTGTATGCCTGTATTAAAACATCACATGCACCCTATAAAGATATGTAACTCTCATGTACCCATAATAATTTAAAATTAAAAATTAAAAAATAGATGTTTGTGAAGAGTACATAGTAATTTAACCAAATACTTAAATTATGACGTTAAATGAGAAAAAAACAAACAGCATACAAACATAATTATAATTATGTATACCTAAGCCCCAGAGTAACTTTATACCTGGGAAAAGACCTGAGGGAAATACATTGAAATGATAATGGTGGTTCACTGAATTATGACCAATTTTTTTTCATTTTCTCTGATTTCCCTTGTATTTAAAATATTATGTAATAAAGTTACTCTTGTGATAAAAATTTAAATAAAATGAATATTTTATTAAATTAAATAGAATTTTTGTCTCTCAGAAAGAAATATGAGGAAAAAATGTACCCCACTTCCTCCCTGCCTGTGGGTATATGGATGTTAGGAAACTACAAGTCCATTCACTGGCTCCTGTGGTACGCCCTTCCTTATCTTCAGCTTCATTTTCTGTGCTTGGGGCTCTGGATACTCCTGTCTGGATGCCTTTCTTTGCGCTTACTCCTCTTCCTCAAGGTTGAAATCCTGCCTCAGCATCCTGAGAGCCAAAGCTGAGTCCCTACTACCTACTTCCATGAGTTACTAACAGCGACCATCTCCGTGTCTGTATCTCTGCCCACACTGTTCACAGCTTTCTCCTACACCTTAGGATGGCAGATCTGTTTAGAAGAATACAGATGTCCATGCAGTTCATCACAACGTATAGCAACACTTGAGAAATAAAAAAAATAACTCGAAAGCTGTTTTTGTTTTCATGTATCTTTCTCGGTATAACCTTTGAGGTTATTTTCACTCTTCATACTCTTCCACACTTCTCATCACATTCCTTGTAATTTTTTAGGTTCTTGCTTCGTAAGCCACAATCCGGTGAGTGTTTATCACATTCATTCTCATGTCCTACCCATTTGTGTGTGAGTCTAACTTCACATCACATTAGGTTGAGTCTTTCATACTCCTCAGTCCAACTGTGATTCCTGCAAGGTGTCTCTCTTGTTGTATTTATTTATCTATTATGTCTTATTTGCATTCCTCATACTTATTTCCCTCTTTTTCCAACCCCCCCCCCAAAAAAAACCACTATAGTGTTTTTGACTTTTGTCCTTTTACTTGTTTGAGTTCTTATAGATCATGGATTTGTGTTTGTGTGTGTGTGTGTGTGTGTGTATTTAACTTACATTAGGTGACACTGAACTTACTGAGCTGTAGACTTTATTTTGTCCGTCTTTTATCTTTCTTTTTTTTTTTTTACTCAGCATTAAGTTTTGAAGATATAGTCACGTTCCTGTGGACACACCTTGGCCGTAGCTTTCAGCTACTCTATAGTATTCCACGGTGCACAGCTTACACGGTATATTTACCATCCTCCCATCTCTAACACCTACACTGACTGCAACCCCAAAAGCTATTTGTTTTAAAAATACTTGTGCTAAGATACGTAGGCTGCAACATTTTTTAAAAACTTCAGTGGGAATAGAAACTGAAAAATTTACCACCTAAAAGTGGCAAGCACTATCTGTTTTCTAATTGGACATAAATTAAGTTGAACCATGGACCAAACTATTTCATTATTTTGGGGGAAAGAAAAATAAGAGTGGGCCTTTTAGTTACAAAAATGTTGAGAATTTTTCACCCTTTTGGGGCAATAAGGTAGGGAAACTGAAGGTAGGGAAATATAGGACAAAATTTTCCTAGAACCAGAGGATTGGTCATATCAATTGGATATATTTTTCACAGAACTTGGACTTTAGAAACCAAGTTGCTTCTTTGGACCAATATGATGTGCCTGTGTGTGTGTGTATGTGCACACATGATTTTAGATTAATCTAAGTTCATAATTTCTCTTGTGTGTTATATTCATTCTTTTTCTTTGAAAAGTTGTTTGCAGTCCATATAGAGCTAAGATCATGAAGATATCAGTAATAACCTGTAGGCATGGATTTCCTTCATTCATTCAACATACATTTATTGAGCACTTACTATGTTTCATACACTTACTTAAGGACTGTGCCACAGCAAGTAACAAAATAAAGCTCCTACTCCTATAGTTTTCTCCATATCCTGAAAGAGTGACTGGGGAAAAAATAGAAATCACTTCTCTTCATGTTCCTGTAAATATACCTGACCCATTGATTCTCCATATCTAGTATTATCATTTGTGAAGCCATTAATTATGAATATTCCAACTGCTTGGATAGGGATAAATATTACATTATATAAACACACCAATAGAAATATATATATTTGCTAGACATGTTATCTTAAAATAAAAAATTATTTGTAAGAATGTAGAGCAATTGAGCTAATTAAATATACAGTAAAGACATTTATATCCATTTTTTCTCTATGGAAACCCATCAAAATGATTTTAGGAGGAATAAAAAAATGAGAATAGACTCCTCTCTTCCACAGCACAAAGGGGTATCTATAGCTATACATCACAAAATATAGAGAATGTCTGAAACAAAGTATATTAAAATGGGAGAAAATGAAAGCCTCTTCAAATATTTGAGTAAATGTATATTTCTCTAAAATAAATGTCACAGTGTTGAAAAGACCACTCCAATGATCCTTCACTTAACACACACCATAAAGGTGTCTAAGAAGGCTGAATGGAGAGAAGACACCATGGAGAAGCTTGAGAAATGAAGCAGAAAGAAGAAGCTTTTTTTAAAAAAAAATTCAAAATATTAAGAGTGTACAAATGTTTTTGTCACATGTATAGCTTTTATAATGCTTAACTCAGGGCTATAAGTGTGCTCATCACCCAAATAGTGTTCATTGTGATTGTTAGGTAGGTTTTTACCCCTCCTACCCACCTCCCTCCCCTTTGATTTCCATGTGTGCCCGTTCATTAGTTCCAAATTAATAGACAGTACATGTGATGTTTGTTTTTCCATTCCTGAGAAACTTCAGTTAGGACTTTATTAGTAAGCACATTGCTGAATTAGCCACCTAGAGACAATCTGAAAGAGGGAAGAAAAGTAGGTAACGACACGGAGAACGTGTGATTCACTATGAGCCCTAAAATCCCTTGAATGCCCAAACTGGGGAAATACACCTTCTGGCCAGAGGACATGGGTTGAAGAATGATTGATACCATTAATCAAAGTGTAAGCTGCTGACTTTCTCAGCCCTTTGCCTTCTGCCAGCTTCCCCACTGGCTGGGAGCAGGTAACTGACTCAGAAGGACTGTTCTCTCCAAGTTTCAAACCTATGTCATAGGAAAGAAGTGGCTAAGTATTAATACTTATGCACAGATTCTGAAATTAAAATTATAATAATCTTAATGAAAGGAACATAAGCAAAATGAAATAGCTGAGCCTTATCAGAATTACTTTAGAAAATAGCAAAGAATCAGACACCAGAATCATTTAAAAACACAGTTTCTCTTTAAAATATTGCTCAAAGAATAAATCTTAGAGATAAAATGAAAAGGAAACTGACAGTGTAATAGAAGGAGGTTAAAGAGTGAGTGAGAATCGATCAGAAAAAGAAAAAAAAATGGATAAGAAAAACAAAACTACTGCAAAGAGACAGCCACATTTGATGCAGCAAGAGCAACACCAAGAAAATTGAATAGCGTGACTGAAAACATATCCATGGACAAGAAAGCAGGCTTGAAGATATCACATGAAGAAAATAGAAAAAAATATAGAAAACAATTTGCTAAAAGGTAAGAATGGAGATTTAAAAAATAGAAGCAATTTGCATATTGACAATTTCTTTTAATTAAAGAATAATTCAGAACGACCTACTAAGTTGTGCTGTGATGGCATTGTTGGGGCCAAAGAGCAAAATCCAAATGGGATTTTTCATGAAGGAAATGGACACTCATCATTTTCCTCATCCTGGGGAGCTGTATATCCTGGGGTCAAGACCTCAGAAGTGGAGAAGATGATTGTAGAATAGTCTGAAAAATCACCACTGTTTTCCTTCTCTGTGGCCTCCTAGACTTGGATTAGAACTGACTCACCAAAGGACAAAGGTGGTCGTGGGCTGCAGGAATACTATGGAGTCAGACTTTGAGGACCTCCTCAAGGTGGCATAAGGATGCTAAACTCAGTCACAAAGAGCTTCAGCTTTAAGTAGTTTTCTATATTCCCTTCTTTATCTCTTATTTGCCATCTCAACTTTCATCGAAGCCTTAATGTGAAGTCATGTTTAAAGCTTCACAGTAGGAACTGGACAAAAACGTGTACTAGATCTGTTATGGTCTTAATTGTATCCCCACACAATTCATATGTTGAAGCCCTAACTTCCAGTGCCTCAGAATGCGATTGTATTTGGAGATGGGAGTCCTTAAAGAGGTGATTAAGTTAAATGAGATCATTGGGGTGGAACCTAATCCATTGTGTCCTTAGAAAGAAGAAGATATGTGGACCCTGACAGACGGAAGACCCCTGAAGACACAGGAAGGAGAAGGTGGCTGTCTACAAGGAGAGAGGCCTCAAAAGAAACCAACACCACCAACACCTTGGTCTGGGACTTCCCATCCTCCAGAACTGTGAGAAAATAAACGTCTGTGGTTTCAGCCACCAGGCCGTGGTAGCTTGTTATGCCAGCTCTAGTGAGCTGACACAAGAACTAAAAACGGAGATGTAGTCGTCATAGGAGCAGTCATAGCAGAAAACATTTGCAGACCATTTTCTACATTTGACGCAATGTCCTGAGCGCTTACAGGTATTGATTCACTTAATCTTTACCACAACTCTAAGAGAAGGACTAAATGAGTTAACACTTGCAAAATGCTGGGGAAAGCACCTGCACAGAATGAGTGTTCAATAAATGTTGCTTATTGATATTTTCTGTATTTTAGAGTGGAGGAGGCAAAGACACAGGTAGGTTAAGTCATTTCCATATGTTTTCATGAGTGGACACATTATGACTCTCACCTGCTCCCCCAGGGCCAGTAGGGAGGAAGTGTTGATCACTAGGGCACAGCAGCTGGGTCCATCAGGACTGAGGGCCCACAGTGGGCATCCACAGTGGATGCTGCTGGATGGTAAGATGATGCTGGGCCCAGCACACCTGGCATGGAACACAGTGAGGGTCATTCCCCAACAAATAAAGTGTTGTGTTACGGGTAGATTTGGGAGGGCACTGGAGATATGCACATTAACCCAAACATACACTACTTCTCATCTGAGCCCAACATTTTGAGTAACTCACTTACTTTCCTGAATGTCTTGATAAACAGATAGGTTGCTTCTTTCTACACTTAACTGTAGGAACATTAGCTCAGATTCTATGCCTAGCATTAATAATACTCTTCAGAGTCTATCCTTTCCACTTTAAGAAGTTAGCCTTCCAGAGAGAGAAGAATTCCAAACTGCCACTGTGATCCTTTTTAGATATCAATCAAGAGTATGGCCGTCTGCTGAAGTCCAGGGGATCCCACTCTTGTGTGCAGTGGATGAAATTACCTTCTTGTGCTTGCCTTCTAATAGCGTCCCAGGATATTAGCCTGAGAAATGATCCTATCACGTGATATTTTCTTCACTATCTCAGAAAATTGTGTGACACAGAACAGCCCTGCTCACCTCTCCTCTCTCTTATTGGGGTACTCATAATACAAGAAGGTACGTGGGCAGAGAAAGGCTGAATGAACAGAGACAGTGCATGACTGACCTGTCAAGGTCGACATCAGATGCAGCTCATTCGTCTATGGATTATATGCAACATCCTAACCTCACATTCTGAAGAGAAGATAGAAAGGCAGGTGTGTGTTTGGGGGGTGTGGGGGGGGGTTACTAATTCCAGGGACATCTTTATGGCTGATGTGAGCCAACACCTGTTCCTAGCAGATGCCGCCATCATTAATCCATCAACACTTGCCGATTTAATCTCCATACCTTCAGCACCCCCAGCAGGAAAACAATATGGTTTCTTCTGTGATAGCTTTTCTTGCTGCCTGATGCTACTGCCATTTTGAACTTTCCCTAGAATCACCATCTTGTCTTCCTCCCCTTACTGCTTAGTAGTCAGTTATCTGTATCTCAGCAGCAGAGTGTGCCTCCTGAGTAGGAGGAACAGAGTAGGGTGGGACAGTGTGGACATTGGTACAAGGTCCAGACTGCCCCCTCAGGCCATTGGCTATCTATTACCATCTACGTTATCTTCATGAATAAATGTGTGTGTGTGTGTGTGTGTGTGTGAGAGAGAGAGAGAGAGAGAGAGAGAGAGAGGGAGGAATTGTTGGAGAAAGACACAGAAATGCAGACTGGTGTCTGTTCCTATATAGATATAGGACATATAGTAAGAATCTGAAGGGGCCATTTAGACTGTATGATACTCAGAGACAAGTTGTGCCACCTCAGGGCCCAGTTAACAAAGGGGACAACCTGTGAAGGAGGGGCCTTCTTTGCTACGTGGGTGTCACTAGGGAATGCAATGTCACTTGGGTGCTCAGCAGCTTTGCAGCCATGTGTCCTGGAAATTCACTGGTTGTCAAGGGATGCTAAGAAGAAGAGATCAGGGAAGAAGCTGGCATGGAAGATGGAGAGGAGGAAGGTGGGCATGTTTGCTCTTGAGTACGTGTGACACACCCCTGTCTACCAAGGACTAATCTGCTTGAGTTTGTTGGGCAGAGCTGGGATAGAGAAAAAAAGGCTGACTTCCTGTCATCAGCCTATAATATCCAGGTATGAGTGGTAATGCAATCTCATTTACACTCCACCGGCTGCGAGACCCTGAGAATTCAGGTTGGAATGCAATTATGCTGTCCTTGTCGTTGACAGCGGGATTTGTTTGTATGTTTATTTTACTCTTGGTATGTGTATGTGTGCATGTGTGTGTGCACAGAATAGAGCAACTGTGGTTTCTTGTTCAGCTTTAAATGTCATGGTACTTTTTGTCTGACCACCACAACTGCCTATCCACCAGTGAAAAGACTGAGTTGATCAACTTCATAAATGTTTGTTATACGCCCTGAAAATATCTGTTGAGCATATAAAACATATAGCCTTGGATTAGAGGCATTTCTGAAACAGGTATACATTGTTTTGTTTTCCAGTGAAAGGAAAGGTTTAGGGAGATTTAAAAAAAAGAACAGTATGATTTAGTTAATGTTTATATGTATCAGGAACTTAAAAGTAATACCTGTAGTGTTGTACACTATATGCACAATAACATGTAGTGACTCATTTAAAATTCACCATGACCCTGTCGGAAGATCATTATTATTGTAATTTCCATTTAACAAATAAAGAAACTGAAGTATGGAGAAGCTATATAGCTAGTGGAGCTCAAATATTTAATGTGAACTAATGCAGCCTTGCTCTCACATCTTTGTTCTCAATTGCTACCTTACTACTTCCCTGCCTTTTTCTTGACATGCACATAAAACGTGATGGACTTTTGTAAGGCACACTGGGGAGAATGGAGGCATCTGCTCATGGTTGGAAGTAATTGTCCCAAAACTTCTGCTAACCCAGACTCTGTCCAAAGACCTTGATGTTTGAGGGATTCCATGCCTCAGTTGACTTCTAATCCATTTGGAGTATATCGGTTGGAAAATTGCACAAACCCTTACTACTTCTGTGACAAAAATATCACGTCTACTTCCCCTGAGTCCACATTTAGTTCTTTGGTCATCCACCCATTGCTCCTCCTGATACTTCCGTGTGCAAATATTCTCAGTAGAATGTTGTGGCAGATATTTAAACAACTAAGCACAACATCTGAAACACTTTAATCTGCAGCCATACACAGGATGTTGGAAAGCCCATGGATACCACGTTGGACCACACAAGATTCATTCATCTCTCTCCCAATTGTGTAACCACACTATGCAGTTTGGAGAATTGACTCTAGACATGGGGGAGAGGGAGTGGTTCTGATTAGTCCAAGTCTTCTCTTCTAATCACATTATTCTTGTTGATAATTGGTTAATGAATAAGCATGTGACCAATTAGTCTGCCGGAGAAGTTGCGGGAGATTTTCCCTCACTTGTAAGAGGAAAGGGTTTCTCTGTCTCCCCCTATAGGTAAACAAAGGCAATGAAAGTAGTCCAATTGCTCCCGTAGCTGTGTTATGATCATGAAGGAACCACCTTGTAACCAAGTTGGCAGGGTGGGTGGCAAAATAGAGAAGCTGATAGAACCTGAGTCACGCTTGTCATTGGTGATATACTGAACTAGCCTATCCCAAAGAATCAACACTACCTCTGAATTTAAAGTGTTTCAGATACTATATATCCTTGTTGCAAAATCAGCTGGAGTTTTGTTTTTTTGTTTTTTTGTGGGTTTTTTTTTTTTTTTCTGTTTCTTGTAGCCAAAAGTCTCTGGACTATTTGACTTTACCTCTGGAAACCTCCATGGGTGTCTCTCCTGTAGTTACTGAGACAGGGGTTCTTCATCTTCTTTTTTGTTTTTATTTTTTTAATGATATAATGTAGTTTCTTTATTTTTAAGGCAGTTTAAGTTTGCTTTTCTCTTACTTGCATCCAAAAACATCCTAACTGGCACAATTTTTATTTTATTTTATTTTATTTTTTATTTCAAAATATTAAAGGCATACAAATGTTTTTGGTTATACAGATCGCTTTGTAATGCTTGAGTCACAGATAAAAGTGCGCCCATCACCAAAATAGTGTTCATTGCACATTTTAAGCACGTTTTTGCTCCTTACCTCCTCCCCCTGCCCCTGGCTTGATTTCCACTGAGTTTTACTTTCTTCTGTGCATATGTGTGTTCATTGGTTAGTTCCAATTTGATAGTGAGTACATGTGGTGTTTATTTTTCCATTCTTTAGATACTTCACTTAGGATATCTCTTTCCAGTTCCATCCAAATTGTTGCAAAAGGCATTAATTCATCCTTTGTTATGGCTGACTAGTATTTAATGGTATACATATACCACATTTTGTTAATCTGCTCATGAATTGATGAGCACTTG
>VBSM01002608.1:88697474-88728517 GCA_008086735.1 Cheirogaleus medius
TGTTTTCCACAGAGGTTGTACTAATTTGCAGTCCCACCAACAGTGTATAAGTGTCTTTCTTTCTGTAACCATGCAAATATCTATTGTTTTTTGACTTTTTAATAAAAACCATTCTAATAGGGGTAACGTGATATCTCATTGTGGTTTTTATTTGCATTTCCCTGATGATTAGTGACATTGAGCTTTTTTTCATATCTTTATTTGTCATTTGTCTATCTTCTTCTGAAAAGCTTTTGTTCATGTCTTTTGCTCGGGTTGTTTGTTTTTTGGGTTTTTTCCTGCTGATTTTTTTAGTTCTTTGTAGAGTCAGGATATCAGCCCTTTATCAGGTGATAGTTTATGAATATTTTCTCCCTTTCTGTAGGTTGTCTATTTGCTCTTTTGATTATTTCCTTAGCTCTTCAAGTTCTTATTCCATGGCCCTTTAGAGCTATGGCATAATTTCTGGACTCTATCTAAGACAATATTTTTTACTGCCTTAAAGATAATATAAAAATTAGAAGTAAAGCCAACTATATTGAATGCCAGCTATCCAAATACTAAAAATAACAACAACCTGTTACATAGTAATAGATGTATCTTATGTTAAATGACATGATTTACTGGTAGATTTAATAACTTGTATAGTGTAATAGGGGTGATACTTTGCAATTCCTAAAACAGCTGTCATGTGATGAATAGAACAGCGATTTACACTATGGACCAGACCATAGCTTCTCCTAGTCTCTTATGTCTGTGGCCCATGGAGTTTCTTGAATTCCCTAAACTCAGGAAAAGGCAGAGACTATTCAAGTCCATGGATTTCCAAGACCCCTGAAAACAATCTTTGCTCCAGAAGTCTTTTGCCTTGAATCCTCCCTGAAGGTAGCTCCAGGGCCTTTGCTTACGTGGTTTGCTTTTTTTTTTTACCCCCTGAGTTTGCCTGTGGATGAACATTCTATTGCTTATCTCTGAGCCTCACTGTGATTTTCTTATTATATTCTATTGAATTCACAAGAAGAAATCATTCACATGCACACACACACGTGCTTGCGCACACACATAAACACGCACACTGAGTCTCCATTCCCTAGCATTTCCAGCTTTTCTTTTTGTCCCAGTACTCTGCTCTGGGACTCTAAGTTTATACCTTGTGAAGTGAATATTTAGGCACTGGAGCTGGAAGCCTTGCAGGCCTGTTCCTACTTATTTGAAAACATTTTGAGAAGGGAAGACATACCCCTCATCTCTTTGGAGTTGTTCCCTTTAATATTCAGATCAAGGACCCAAACATAAGTGTTAGCCACATGTCACTAAAGACCAGGAGATATCTGTTCACTCACTTCTCTTCTCTGACTTCACTGTCCTCTCCCTTTTCCTCTCTCAACTGGTTTCAGGGTTTTCTAGAACAGGAAAATAGAGAACTATTCAACTTAAAAACCAAGCCAGATCAAACTAGAATATGCAGAGATTATGGAAGGAAATACACAAAGCTATTAACAGGATACAATACGTAGAGTAGAGTAAAGGGTGGCTTTTGATTTCTCAACATTTTTCTAGTGTTTTTAAATGTAATATTTTTGAAGATACATTGCTTTTATATTATGAAAAAATAATAAATATTTTGAAACAAAACATATAAAATATATCCCCCAAATACATAACTCAGACAGAAGGGACCAGCTGCACCTAAAACTCAGGGAAATTCTCTTTTAATTTTACTTTTCTCTTGGAGTTTCTTAACACAGACAATGAACAACCATTTAGAGGGCTTCATAGTTCACAAGGTGTTGTCACAACTGTAGCCTCATTTGGCAAGCATAACAATTCAGTGAGATTGGTAGACGTGGTAGTTTTATTTTATTTCCGTTTTGCAGTTGGGAAACGGAGACTGAGAGTGGTTAAAATAACTTAATTAATTTCTGTTGGAGATCACAATCTGGAATGGCCAGAACAAAACCAAATGTCACAGACATGGCAATGAAGAGCAGGCAGGGAACAGAGAAAGGCTTGCAGTGCTGTAGGTAGGAAAGGCAGAGCAGGAAATGGAGAAAGAACATGCCTCTCCTGTTGGATACCCCATGTGCTGGCCCTTTCCACAGATTGTCCTTACGACAGTACTGAATAGATATGTTATTGTTCCATTCTGAGGTGAAGAACTGAAAGCTCAAAGAGGTTAAGTCACTGTTCACACGGAGAAGCTAGTAAATGTTGGAGTTGGGATTCAAATATGGGTATGCCTAAACCTAGGCCTCCTTCTCCAAACCATTTCACCCATGACCTTCCTAAGAAACTGTTCACAGAGGAAAACCACGATGCATTGCAACCTGGTGTTGCATCCGCTTCCACACTAGACTATGGAAGCCCCAAGACAGTGGATTTAGTCTCATTACCTTTAGAGCCTCAGTGCCCACTAAAGTGCCTGGCTCAGAGTAGTTGTTTAACAGCCACTTTAAGGCCAAAAGAAAAGGGATATGCCTCCCTAGAGAGGCTGGGACCCCAGCAGCTGAATCCTTTCTTCTGGGCCCAAGGCATAAAGGAAGATGTTGGTTGGCATATCCATTCCCCATTTTTTTGTGTGTGTTTGCTTCAGTGCAAGCTGCAGCATTTCCACTTTTAATCAGGCATGTCTTATCCAATAAACCCAGTTCCAAAGCACCCAGTGCACCATCTGTAGAGGTTGGCAGAGTGGGATGGGAAGTCTGGTACAGGAATCTCCCTGTAATGATCTCCACTTTCACCTCTCCCCATCACTGCCAACATTTGGCAGGGTGCAGAAAGTGAAGCCTGCCTTAGCAAAACCTGAAAGGTTAAAATCTGTGTTTCAGCAATGGGTTTTGTGCAAAGTGGCTGCTAGTCTGTGGATTACGCTGTTTCCTGACCTTTCTGGGACGAAGCATTCTTCACAGCTGTCATTGCGTCAGCACAAGAGCCCAGAAATATCATTAGGAGAGATGTCTTAGCTGGGAGTCTGTGCCAAGCCTAGAGGAGGGAGACTGTGCTGAGAAAGCATGACCAGCAATTCAATAAGTGGAGCTGCAGCCAGACACGGAAGCTGCTACAGAGACGGAGGGATCAGGCTGGGATGCAAGATTTACCTTCCCTGTGGCCCTCACTGCATTGCATTGCAATCATCTGTTTTCATGTCTGTCATTCTCTCACCACTCTGCAAAGGCCTCATGGGTTGGAACCTGTCATATTCCAGAATCCCCCACTATAGAGCTTGGCACATGGTAGAAGTTCTATAAACTTTTGCTAAAACAATATAAATCAAAGATAATCAGATGGAAAGGGCTTAAAGATCAACTCATACATCTTAGTAAATGGCTCACTTTATGTGATTATAGAGACTGAGAAGTCCAAGCTCTGCAGTCAGAAAGCTGAAAATCCAGGAGAGCCAACGTGTAGTTTCAGCCCAGCTCTTTAGAGCTGATGGTGTAATTTCAGACTGAGTCTAAAGGCAGGAGAAGATCTATGTCCCAGGTCAAAGACAGTCAAGCAAAGCAAGCAGAGACAGAGAATTCTTTCTGCCTCAGCGTTTATTCTGTTTAGGGTTCAATGGAGGCTCATTCACATCGGGGATGTTGATCTGCTTTACTCAGTCTTCCAATTCAAATATTAATCTCATCCAGAAACACTCTCACAGACACATCCAGAAATATTATTTAGCCAAATACCTGGGTGCCTCATGGTCCAGTCAAGCTGACACATAAAAGTTACCATAGAATGAGAACCCATGAAGCAGAGACAGGAAGAGGAAAGTTAGATGGTAGAAGAAGAACAGTCAATAAAGGCTGTGGTGTTGAGCAGGGCACTGAGGTGAGCAGCTGGGGCCATCCCCACATGGACCCTGTGAGGAATTTTAAAGAATGGGCCTCAGAACTGTTCCTCTAAAGCATAGGAAGCTGGGGCATTTATTCTTCCACTTCTGTCCATTGAAGGAGGGGACAATGACTAGCACCACATTTCCAGGCTGCACCTGCTCCTGGGCTAAGAAGACCTACAGATTTAGAAGGACCCTCTGGCAAAAAAGGAGAGGTTGGTGAAGCAGACACACTTACAGTGCCCACCAGAGATTTGCTTAAATCACATGGGCCAATGGAATAGATTGGGGAGGGGTGTGTGCATAGTATTTGACTGCTACACTTCTCATCTCCTGTTATAGTGTTCTTAACTTGTAGAACAAGTTCAACCGTGCTTCAAGTATCTCAAGAATGGAAAAACAAGCACCACATGTACTCACCAGCAAATTGGTACTAACGGATCAACACCTAAGTGGACATGTAGGAATAACATTTGTCGGGTGTTGGGCGGGTGGGAGGGGGGAGGAGGGGATGGGTATATACAAACATAATGAGTGAGATGTGCAACGTATGGGGTATGGTCATGCTTGAGGTTCTGCCTCGAGGGGGGAGGGGGGCGTGGGCAATATACATAACCGTAATATTTGTACCCCTATAATATGCTGAAATAAAAAAAAAATAAAAAAAATAAAAGCAATATAAATGGGAAAAAAAAAACAGTGCTTCATAGTTTGCAAAAACACTTTCTCATTCATTATCTCATTTGATCTCTCTGTCAACCCCAAGCAGTAGATAAATGCTCTCTCCTCCTAGTTCCTTGATATGTAAACCACAGAGGGGCTGAATGCCTGCGCAAGTGTTCAGGCGGTTGAAGAGCTGGAGCCCAGAACTCCACTATCTGGGCTCTGCTTTCCATTCTCCTTCTGCATCAGATGTATTGGAGTCTTTCTGTCTCATCCCCTCAGCCTTGGGATTCTTAGAATGAGAAAAATGAACCACTGAAGGAAACATAGAATTAGAATCATTCCTGGTTAGATTTGTGGGAATTTCAGCTAGGATTTATGTATATCATAGGAAAGAGTCAGGTAGACAAGGAACAGCCCAGCTGGACAGCAGGATTCTAATTTTAGCACTACTACTGACTAGCCATGAAACTTTCTTTTTCTTTCAAAGTCTTTCCTTTTATTTCTCTGTCAAGGGAGAAAGTCTCACTAAATAAGCAGTGTTTTCTGTGTATGTGTGTGTGTGTCTGAGACACAGAGAGAGAAAAAGAAAGAGGGAGAGAGAGAAAGAGAGGGAGAGAGAGAGAGAGAGAGAGAGAGAGAGAGAGAGAGAATATCAACTGGGTATCATATCTATCCTTATAGCAGCACTAGTCTGTTGAAGGAACATTGGCTTAGGAGTCAGAAAGACCTGGTGCCACCTTGGTTTCCCTAGAGTGTGATTTTGGGCAAGTGATCTGGCCTTTCTCAGATTTTATTTACTTATATCTTGAGTGAGTTTAATAGTTAACTTGCAGAATGAATGAGAAATTAATGACAATATGCAGTTACTACATCATTACACAACACAGAAAACACAAGTAGTTACTGTTATTATGGTTGCTATTATGTTTATTAGTTGTATTATATACAATAAGCACTTTTTTTGTCTTATCTAATTCTTTTGGCAAGTTTGCTCACTAAACAATTTACACACTTGACATCTCTTTATATTATATGGATAAACCTTGTCACTGTATAATTTGTTTTGTAAGTGTTAAGAAGGTATAAATATTATCTATTTTCTACAGATATATCCAGCAGTCCATATCTGGAATTTTATAATTAATAAAGGTGTGGAAATCAGCACCACCTCTTTTGCACACACTCAAAAATAAAAGAGAAAATATTAAATTGGAAGATTGATAATGATAACTTTCATTCTGCTTTAGTTGATGTTAACATTTCTTCTAAACACATGGATACAAAAACATGAACAATAAGTCTTAGAACTGCCCCATTTGTTTTAAATATACTACCACATTTAAACACCAAATAAAAGAAGCATGCCATCTGGACGAGAGGGCATTTAGAAGTCACAGTAAGCTCATTTAAGGTTACAGGAATGTTTGTTAACATCTGTAACTCCATCTATTGATGTAAGTATTAATGGTTGAGAGCCAGAGTTAGAGAATAAAAGAAATACACAAATTAGAGAATAAAAGAAATACAGAATCAGAGAGTATTAGGTATAGTCCCTTTTTGCTCATGATTTAGAATCTTAATTTCTTCTGTTATGAAATGGAGACAAATTTAGGAGGGAAAAAATGACAATCTGTGCAAAAGTCCTTTGAGTCCATCACAAGACTCCATCCTTCCCAAAGGATCATCAGGACAGTTTAAGGATTATATTTTCATTTTGGGCTACTAGGCAAAGTAAACTCTTACTTAGTCCTAGATTCTTTAGGAGACATCAGCAATTCTATTCTTTGCTTTTGAGTATTTGGTTGGGTGAATAAAATGATGTGTTTCTTTATCCATTTTCAATATCCCTCTATGGAGCATGACTCAGCCCCAAATAGAATAATGTGAATAATTTTCAAAGACTTAGAGATCCTTCTGCTTCCTGAAAGCCTCACAACCTACATCACGAAGAGCGGTGATCGCTGCAGAGAGCAAAGAGAAAGGAAGTGAGCAAACAGGAGAAGAACAGAGAGGGGAGTGCGTGCCAACGCGGCAGGACTGTGAGGTCATCAAGCCGAGACCTCGCCTTATGCGTCTTTGTGCTGCAGGATCAGCCCCTGTGGTTTTAAAAACTACCAAGTCTCTGAAACACTTGAGCTTTTCCATCTACAAATGAACAAAGTAGGAACAGCTCTGCCTTTTGAGTTGAATATTTGTGAACTCGAATGCCACTTCTACCACAGACTAGTTGAATGATCTGGAGCAAATATATAGTAGTCAGCTCTCTAGCTTTCGGTTTCTTTAACTGTAAACGGTGAATTCACTGAGGGAAAATTGAAGAGCTACCCTGAATAGTATGTTACCTGCTGCTCCATTATTGTTGGAGAAATGAAGGCAGGTCCTCACAGAGTCTCTAATTTCTTCCCTAGTCTGTGCTTTTTCTGGAAGTTTCTTTCCCCATGTTCTTCTGATAGCCTGGATAAAAAGAACAGAGCTCAGTCTCATGCTAACTGGTGGATAAAGCTTTGGCCTCAGAGCCTAGCAGACCCAGGTTGGGATCCAGGTCCATGAACAACTAATCCCATGCCCTTGAGTAAGAGGTGCAACCTCTTTAAACCTCAGACTTACCATCTATAAAAAGGCCCTGATAATAATTCAAAGTGTTTTAGGAGTATTATATGAGAAATTGCATTTTAAGTACTTAGCACAGGGCCTTGTATATAGTAAGTGCTCAATATACATTGGATATTATTATGCATAGTTTTAGGCCAGGTAAACTAAAAACTTTAGGAAACCACACAACTATGTTTATGCAAACGAATAAATATGTATAAAGATGAAATATCAATGATTTAGTTCACTGATTAAACAGATGACAAAAATAAATAAAATTGAATTTAGCAAAGGCAAAAGATGGAGCGATGTTGACTGCAAATGAAACTTATAGAAGTAGTATAACTTTCACGTTAGGAGAAATTAAGGTTCAGAGAAGCTATTGCAATTGCCTGATCATATCTCTTCCCACCTGCAGTATTATGTCATCCAATCCAGGTTCCACAGAGTATATAAAATAGTCATCCCATAATTCAAATATGATCATATTACTCTCCTACTTAAGTCTGCCAGAGTATTCTCTTGCCCCTAGGATGAAGTCTAAATTCTTCAAAACAATTCATGAGCTATTTCCAATTTGCTTACTCTGGCAGGTTTCCTCTTGCTATTCATCCCCTCCCACTCTGCATTCTAGTTATATTTACCCCTTTTCAGAACCTAAAGCAGAAAGTACTTTCTCTTATTTATAGTCTTAGTGCCTGCTGTTTATTCTGCCTAGAAGATGTGCCTCATCCTTGACTGCCCCTGACTCTGAACCTTCCTTACCCCATTTATCCTTCAGACCTTAGTTCAAGTAGTTTGATCCCACTCTTCAAAACTTGTGTTTCCCCACCTAAATAGTCAATAAGCACTTTTGTTATCAAAAGCATCCCTTGTTATCCAAATTTAATCTCTCCCTACAATTATGTTGGATGTCCACTTTTGGGATAGCTTGAACTCCCATTTTATTGTCTTTGCATTGGGAGAAGAATCATGGCTTCCCAGCTCGTGGAAGATGCTGTGAGTGTCCAGCCCATCACTTGTTGGCACAGGTGCGGTATACATTGGTATATTTCAATACAGACTACGTTTCCCCCCTCTATTGCAACTGATTTATACTATAATGAAAACAAATAATATAATATGTTAAAGATACATGATGAATAAAAATAATGCTTAGCAAAATAAAACCAATAAACAACCCAGTTAAAAATTGCTATCTATCAGATGAAGAGTTGCCTGAGTAAGGTTTGTTGGTAAGAGAAGGTAGAGGGAGACTATGTTTACTGTGCCAGTTATATGATGATCAAATGGAGGGAGAGGGGGCTGCTAAAAGAATGAGCTTTTAAAATAGCAAATGCCTCAGCTTTGTTCATAATCAAATTCTAGGAGCTGGCAGACAGTATCTATTTCTAAGCAGTTGTGATTCAAGAAGTAGATGCATGTAAATCAATATCCAAAGTCATAGACCAAGCAATGAGAATAATAAGAGAAGTTAAATATAAGCTTCTATTTTGTGCTTACAGTCATAAAGCTTACAGTTACAAAGCTAATAACAACATGATATTGAACTTATAATTGCATTTTTAAACATAGTAACTCTGCTTATGTCATAATGATACTCACTCACAATAGTCATTTTGTCTGGATGATCTATAATTTCTTTTAAAGCATAGGCATTGTGTACTTCATCGTTTTCCTCCCTTTACCAGCTTCTTAGGAGATATTTTCATTTAATAATATTGGGAAGATGGTAGCAATAACTTCACAGCATGTTTAAAAAACATGAGCACTAAATGAGATCATTTTAAGAGAACATTTGAGATATTATTGTGGTGCAATCGCCATTCTATTGCCAGGATTTGCATATAACGTGACAGTTTTCACTAGTACCCACACACAGGTTTTGCTTGTTGTTTCATGCTGAATGGTGAAATTCACATAAAAATTTTGCAAGTTGTCATAGCAAACATTTGGATAATGAGTGCATGAGAATTTAGTTAGGGACAGCTCTATTTGTTTGCCTGTCCAGCTCATTGGATTTTAAGTTGTTCTCCATGATGTCTGTGACTTTGTTTCTATCATGGAGCCATAATGATGTCATATTTTCTGCTAACAATTCAGAGCCACTTGTGACTTTCTTTCTGTACTCTCTCTCTCGTACCTCATGGCTGGAACACTGGAAACTACACACTCCATTCTTTCATGCCAGCATGGTTCTGATTTGAATATAGCTAATGGGAAGGCAAGAATGTGTTATTAAAAGGTAAGAGATAGGTACACGTTGTTCTGTAGAAGAGAAGTATAGTAGACTATTACAGTGTTGTGCTTACAGGTTTTTGCAACAATAGTGGCAGTTGTGTGGCAGTAGCATCAGAAGACTATCAGCATCTGTAGCAGAGATGTAGATATGTGGGCTTTTGTAACAGTAGCTGCAAATTAGATTTAGCAACCTGATGCAATGGTAGTAGTTTCCTGTAATTCTTGAATTCTGGGTAAAAATAACGTTCTCCTTTAAAAAAAATCTTCCAGACTTTCCAACAAGTCCTTTATCTAACTATCCACACTAAAATAATCTTGCCTGATATACCTATAGCCATTTCCATTTTCCTGGCCAAACCTGACTCATGCAATCATTCCATGCTAGATTTCCAGGATCTGGGACATAGAATAATGCTCAATGAGTACTTTAAAATTCAATACAGGAGGGAAATATTCCACAATATTCTAGCCAAGACTTAAACTCAGGTTTTATTCAAATCCCACGCTCTATCAAATAGCCCATACTGATTTTCAAATATGATGCATTAATGAGACTCTGTCTGACCTCATGGAAGCTCTATTTTGGGCATGAAGATGAATGACAGTTTGAAGGAGCCCTACAAAGGAAGTGCCAGTCTCAAAAATGATGTCGAGTATGCAAAGATTTACATTTACATGATGAGTTAAAGTGTCGTTATATCCATGCAAATATTGATTTGTTTTGTTGAGTTGTACATTTGCTTTAAATTTTCTAACCACATAAATGTGGAAAGTGGTGATATATGTGTATTTGACAAACCTTAAAAATAGTACTCCTCTTTTATGTTGGCTATTATATTTTGGGTGGTCAGCAATGTAATATCACTCACAGAAGGTCAGAAAGTAACAAGTAAAGTATAGGGATGAAGATTTTTGGAGAAATCCAATGTATTTAATGTAACTGGTTCAAACTGTGGTATGAGGATGGAATGTAAATGCATGCATATGTACATATATGCAAAATAAATATATTAAATTCTATTTTATTTGTATACCAACATAGATTAATTGGAAACTTCATATTGATGTTAACATGCCAGGACTAGACTGGCAGGAAGAATCCTGCTTATGCTTAGAGGGAGATGTATTTATTTAGGTGGAAAGAGAGAGACCATTACCTTTAGGGCATTGATAGGCATTTTAAGGAAGTGGGAGTATCCTTATTAAGCTGGACTATCCGGTGTAAGAGTGATTATAGGGTTTCATTTCCCAAACTGAATCTTCAATTCAATTAAGCCCAACAAAAGCACACACCATGAGTCCAGTGATCAATACAGGCAAGATCTGGATACCTCAGAGATGTTTGACGTAACCAGGCTGCCTCACTATTCATTGACTCTGCTCAATTTTGTTTGAATTCATTTTATCCCCAGATCTTATCTCTCAATCCTTCCTTACGTTTAGATTTTCTTTTGAAGCCTTTGGTCTTGGGATTTGCTTCTGGTCTTGTCAGCTACTGACTTTTGGCTCCCACTTAGCACTGGCTTATATTGGCTTTGGTTTAAGGACATGCTAACAAGCATGGCAGTCTCTAATCATGGCCCATCTCTGTCTGGCTGGCCTCATCTGTCAATATTGAGAGAGGGGTAAAGGTTTTTTTTTTTTTTTTTTTTTTAAGACAGATGGAGCGAAAGATAAAGTAAACTGTTCAAAATTACATGGAACCTTATGAATAATATGCTAAGGAACATAATAGTATAAAATTTATGAAATTGCTCATTCTTTTAGCTCTGAATATTATAAAAGGCTTCACCAAGAATATGGAAATGCTGCATCCTTTCTGGGGAAGAAGCAATAGTATCCTACCTTCTACTTGCTGTCTACTCTTCACCACCCCCCACCAACTCAAGGTTGAACTCTGGCTCCCATGCAAGATTAATAATACCCTTTCTTGAGATTGACAATTTTCAGCATGCACAATTATTCACAATGGAAAGAAAAGGCCTGTAGGCTTGTGTGGAAAGGCTTAAATTTTTAGCTTTCCCCTTTAAGTGACCATGATTCTACTTCACAGTGCTTGTGAGCAGAAATAACGCAAGAGACTACCCCCCAAAATATTCAAAGTTTAATTACTTTGACAAAAAAGAACATTCTTCTTTTCGATTCAGATGCGGAATAATTTCAGAAATGCTAAGTCTTACTAAATCACCTCTTAAATCATAGTTAACAGTGCAGGCTCTTAACCCAAACTCAATAAAAAGTGGTGCCTGAGGGGAGAGGATGGAGGTTATAAGACAAAAGAAAGTTTATGGGATAAAAGGAAAATCTAGTAGGTAAAATATAAATGTGCATATGCTGTTTGAGTGTTCCACAAGCATTTATTAATGGATGGACTCATGCATGGGATAAACTGTTTAAGCCAGACTATCTAGGAGAATAAAACCTGTTAGAGGGGACATGAATCCCTGCAATCAATCAATAAACATGTATCAATTGCATACCACACAGCAGGTACTCTGCCAGTGATAGACTATTACCCATAGAGCAGCCAAAGTAATCTTTTAAAACATATGTAAGGTAAGTAATATCATGCTATCCCCTTCCCATGGATTGCAGCTTGAATAAAGTCTAAAACCTTTGTCCTTGAGTACAAGACCTTATAGGATTTGTCCCATTCATCTTTTTAGATTCATCTCTTGCTTTCTCTCATTCACTATGCTCCTGCTAAACTGACTGTCTGTCTTGGTTCTAGCATAAAAAAGAGAGTCAGAGGCAAAATCTTATGTGGTGATGTTTTATTTTACTGTGCTATCTTAGAGAAAGAAAAAAGAGTAAGAAAAACAAGGGACATGAAGCAGGGAAGGAGGAAGAGCAATTCACAGTCAAGCTGGCCACAGCACTGCAACAAATGCTGCTTCTTGCTCAGGCTTCTGTACACCACGTAGAGAAACCATGGCCTGTCTTAGAGTTTTTAAGAGAAGGAAGAGTGAACGATGTATCTGCTGATTCCCTCTTGTCCTCTGTCTCAGATAGTCTTTCCTGCAGGGTGTTGACTCTTGTTAACTTCTGGATTGTGTAACCCAGACCCCCTGAATAGTCAGTGGGGAAACTGAGTCTCAGTTGGCTCAAAAGAGACCTCTTCCTGGGAGGCCCAACATCTGGTGGTGCAAAGAAAAGAAGCGGGCGTTGGTGTTATAGTGGTGAGCACAGCTGCCTTCCAAGACAAGGGGCGTGCTGGCACACCTTCACAGTCACAGAGGTTTGTGACTGAGGACCACAGGAGCCATCATAGCTACTGGAATGCAAGGTAGGGGGTTGAGGCCCGGGGACATGTGGGGCTGAGCACATCTGGCTAACACACAGCCTGGGCCTCAAGCTCTTGCTTTCTGTCTTTGGCACAGGCCTAGCTTGTTCTCAGCTTAGGACTTCTATACTGTGTCCTACACCTGGGACACTAGTTGTGTCCTCTCCTGGTAATACCTTCCCCCAGATCTTCTCAATCTTGGGTCTTTGCTCAAATATTATTTCCTAGAAAGGCCTTTCCTGACCATCCTGTCTGAAGTAGGCTCTTCTCCCCTGGCCCTCTCTATTCCATTCCCCTGTTTTGTTTGTTTTCATAAAATTTATCATTCTCAAAATCATTTTATATTTGTTAAATGATTTACATAATTGATGTCTTCTCTCTCCCCCACGAATGAGAAACTCCATGAGGCAGGGAATTTACCTGTTTACTGTCATATTCTCAGTCTTGAATTGTGGTAAAATATGTGCTCAATATTTATTTATTGTGTGGAGGATGAATAGGGAGAAAGTGAATAAAACAGATATGGTCTCCACCAAGAAGGAATTCTGAATGTACTTGGGGGTACTATTTACTTAGTTACTTGGGGGTAACTATTCAATCTCAACATAGTGTGGCAAATGCTCTGTTTGAAATAAATTCAGGGTGACAATTATTACAGCAAAGGTACCATTTCAGACTACATGGAGGGGTCTCACACTGAATGACTGATGCTTGATCGAAGATCCAGCAGGAGTCAGCTGATCAGATACGGCAAAGAACCTTGCACTCATTCATGCAATTGCAAAGTAAAGATTAAGAACCTAAACTTTGCCTGAGTTTGAATCCTGCTCTGTCATCACTAGCTGTGTGACCTGAGATTAAATGCATAATCACAAGGACTCATCTTCCCATCTATCAATAAACATAGTATTTGTGGTCATTAGAGCCTTTATATAAGGAAGAAATGAGAAAATCCATGTACAGTGCTCAGCTCAGGACCTGACCCAATTGTAAGTACTCAATACGTGTTCATTGTATTATCAGGACTAGTGATTATTAATTTGTAGATTTCCTAATAATTCCCAAATGCTGAAATACCTTGGGTGTATACTGGCAAGCAAAACAGAACATGCCCGTTCCTCATAGAGCTATCATGAACAGGTAATAAACAAGTAAACAGATCATTTAAAAGTCTTTTTAAAATGTGAGCTGCTGTGAAGCAGAGAAACAGGGATGCAGAATACCCAGGGGAACAGTCGACTGTCTCTCACTGAGGAGATGACATTTAAGCTGAGATCTGAAGAATAAGCAGGAGCCAGACACACAAAGAGCCAGCACAGAGCTACCCAGGACCAAGGAGCAGGAAGCACAAAGGCTGGGCGATTCGAAGGCCGTAGTGTCTGAGGCTCTGAAAGACTGATCGATGTCTGGAGGGCGGAGATAAGGGTGGGGCGGTCTGAGAGGAGGCTGCAGAGCCGCACAGAGACAGATCATGCTGGGCCCTGAAGGCCATGGTAAAGGATTTGGATTTACTTCAAAGCACAATAGAAGTTCATCAGATGGCTTCAAGCAAGTGAATAACAAGATCCAGTCACATTTTTGAAAGGCCACTCTGGCCCCTGTGTGGAGGACAGATTGGAGAGGGCCAAGAGCGGGGACTAGAAGGCCAGTTAGTAGGCAGCGGACAGCAGCCCCAGGAGCTGGAGGTTGTCACTGCAAGACATTCGTCATTCAGGTGGTGTCTTTGGAACCACTGGAGCTTTGCATCTCCTTTCTGGTGACTGCTTCCTGAAGAGCACGAGGAGCCGGGTGATGGGTGACTGTGGTCCAGGACCCTTGGGGAGGTCCACATTACAGAGCTAGCTAAGTGAAACGTCCATGGAACATTCACAGATGTTGATTTTTATGGCATTCCTCGTTTTAATCATCAATTGCTGAGTCTCAATGCTCTGTAGTCATGGTGGTCAACTGCTTTGGTTTTCAAAGTGATTAATCTGTTTAATTATTAGGTAACACTTGTTAGATTTTATTGCAACACTCTGTGTCATCCTCTCCTATAAAACTTTACCTGGGTCCAATGACAAAGCGGACCTGGTTAAAAATCATAAACTATTCATCAGATTGTAGTACTTCCTCAGAGAGAAGCTAATGGCTTAGAGATGCCATCCCCAACCCCAAGGCTGTGGACGAGTACTAGTCCGTGGCCTGTTAGGAACTGAGCCGCACAGCATGAGGTGAGCGGCGGGCCAGCGAGTGAAGCTTCATCTGTATTATTGCTGTTCCCCATCACTCGCATCACCTTGTAAGCTCTGCCTCCTATCAGATCAGTGGTGGCATTAGATTCTCATAGGAGTACAAATCTTACTGTAAACTGTGCATGTGAGAAATCTAGGTTGCATGCTCCTTATGAGAATCTTACCCCTGATGATCTGAGGTGGAGCTGAGGCAGTGATGCTAGTGCTGGAGAGTGGCTGCAAATACAGATTATCATTAACAGAGGTTTGACTGCACAATAAATGTGATGTGCTTGAATCATCCCAAAATCACCCCCACCGCCCAGTCCATGGAAAAATTGTCTTCCATGAGACCGGTCCCTGGTGCCAAAAAGGTTGGGGACCACTGGCTTAGAGTGTTGGGACTGTAAAAGATCAGTTAGAATACACTGAAAGCATGTTATCTCTTGTGATCCAAAAAAATTGTATTTTATATGTATATATGTGTGTATACATCCTTGCCAACTGTAAAAATGTTTTAACTGTTAAAACATCCTTATCCTAAGATTGAGTTAAAAATAAATCCATCATCACCAGCACCATCATCATCATCGTCAAAACAAAAACATCACAGCAACAAAAACAATAATTGACATTCGGTGAGCTTTCATCACATGCCCTGGATTATACTAAACATCCTGCCTATCCATCTCATTTAATCATCAAAATGACATTGTCAAGCAGACCCTGCTATCTCTGACTTTATAAATGAGGAGACTAAGGCTCAATGAGATTATAAAATTTCTGCAGTATTGCCCAACTCTTAATATAACATGGAGTTGGTATTCAGACCCAGGTAACTATGACTCTAAAGTTCAGGCATTAACCACTATGCAGATGATTTCACTGCACCCCATTCCGAGTGTAAAGGACAAAATCATAATTTTGTGTGTAGTGGGGGGTAGGGCAGGAGACCCCATTTTGGTAAATGTCTACAAATGAAATTATCTGTCCGAACCTCATCTTCCCCCATCATGTAAAAATAGGGTTGAATGGATCTCTAGTGTTCCAATGCTTTGTTGGAGTGGAATTCTTCCATTTTTTCCTCCTCACCCCTAAAAGGGTCTATCATCCATAGTACTCTAGGTAATGTGCTTGGCACACCATTTTCTTTAACAGTTTAGCAGAAGCTGACGCAACATCCATAGTTCTTGAATTAAACACTAGAAGAGCAAATGCACGCTTCCCTCTATTCATGTGTCTTGGAATGGCTGCAGGTCTGTTTCTGGTCTCTAGAAATGATGCTCAGAGTAGTTCACCAGAAAACGTGGAAAATAATGTAAATTATTCACTGGATCTTTATAGCTCAACAACTTTGATCAGTATCAGGTTACATCGTTAATATTACATCTGGCACAGATGACTTCTAAAATTAGTCTTTATTTTCTTAAAAAAATAAAATTTTTCTTCAAAGTTAACATGATAGGTAATTGCTCAAAAACAGGATCATGCCTGAAAGCATCATTGTGAAGCAGAGACTTCTATTTTGTTTCCTGTCTGCTCACCTTTGATGATCTAAGCTAGGAATTACCAGGGATAGCTTTTTCAGATCACTCTGTCATCAAACCTGTGTCTTCATCTTCCAACACTGTCCACATCTATTTTCAAGTCATTTTCAACTCCATAATAATTCTTCTAATTCCTCATGTTCTTCATTTGCCTGCGTTCTTTCTTCCTGAAAGACTTTTCTCACCTTCTCTTCCTAGCTACACCTATTCCTACACGTGTCTCCAAATGCAGGTTTCTCTCTTTAAGACTTAGTCTTGAAGAGTCTCTCTTTGTTCTTCTAAATATCCTCTAATCTTTTTCTCTGTACCATTCATTCAACAGACATGTGTCAGGTCAGGCTTTGTGTTAGGGGAGAGGAATTCTGAGAGATTATTATGTTGAGAAACATCAATGTGCAGTGCTGTACTGGTAAATGTTTGCGGAATTCATTGGTGAAAAACTCCCTCCACGACCAATTTCAAGCTACCAATTTGACATCAACTAACAGGAAGTTGGGTGGAGATGTGCACAGCTGGCTCTTACTAGCCAGAACAAGCAGATTGTAGCTTACTACTCCATTCTCCAGCACACACATTCTAATAATTCCACTTAAAAACATACATATTTAAGACAATATTAATAATGTATACCTATGACAATCATAGTTCCCTTAAACCCACATATCTCAAATGACAAACTTCACATGTATGTAATAATAATATGTTGCCCATGTGTGACTACAATGGGGAGTGTTTCTGGTTAACTTCCAACCCTTTCTCACCTGGATATTTGGGACAATTAGGGGACATTAGTCAGGCATCTCGGTGAGTAACTATCTTGTCTGAGATTATCTCTTCTCTCCTCTGACAGGTTTTAAGACATGGTGTAATTAAGAGGTCTTGGTGTCCCTGCCTGCTACTTCATAAATTCCTCTCTTAGGAGCACACAGAATCTTATTAACTTTATTGAACAAATGTAACTTGGCATCTATTGTTCTATGTATATTCATCATTGTTGTTACATAAACCTATGCAAAATAGGGAGGTTTGGAAGATAGTGATCTCCTAAGCTAATCTCTGAAAGTGTCTTTTCCTGGATAATAATTGCTACAATAAAGTCCTTTCTTGTCATAGGCAGACCAAAATCATCATTCAGGTAGAATGCTGCTGTTAAAGTTTCTACTTTATTATTTAGGTAGTAAAATACCTATTTCCTGTTTTTCTAATAAAATACCTCTGTGGCCCCAGCAGCTGAAGTTAAAAGATATTCATTTGTGATCATGATGGGAATGTTCATGTCAACCATCCTTTCTATGACCCTTAAATAACATGACCTCTACTTTTCCTGTTCCCATGATCTCCTGTCACACGAAATTCTTGTGCCTATTTAGTTGATCTTATGAAACTTTGTCTAAGAATGTTCCAGAACTTTCTGGGAGGTAATTCTCCTCAACACACTGATGGGATGATTTTCATCTTTGGACTAACACAAATTTTTTGCTTATTATAGACATAAGAAAAACAGAAACAGAAAACTCTACAGAGCCAGCTTGAAGATCTGAGTTCACGATCCATCATTTCTCTTTCCCATTTATGGGTTTATCAAATATACACATCTAATTTTCAGCCTTACAAGCCATTATCCTAGGAAGCCAACTATGTCCAGGAGCACTTAACACTTACAGAGAGTTTCTCATAGTAAAAATTACATACTGCTCATGCACACACACTTGATTTGTCTGATTTTGTTGCCATGGTGGGGCAGAGATAATTATTTCTATTGTATCCTCTAACTCAGTCCCCAAACCAGCCTCTCCTTTCCACAGCCACTATCCATACTGGAGACAGGCTCCTGTGATTCTTGTCTCGAGCTTGGTCTCTGCGATTCCAATAACATCCCTCCTCCAGTTCATGACCCTGCCAGCTGTCAAAATGATTTCATAAAACTCAAATCTGATCAATTTCCTCCTTCAAGTTCCATTTATAGAACCCCCTCAAGCCCTAGGATACAGTCCAGACTACACAGCCACCAGTCTTGAAATGTCTGCATCTAATCATTTACACCTGCAATACACAATAGCTATCCACATCTCTCACAATTCACAATAAATCTGGGACATGAAAGCAAAGGTCGGATCAGTGAAGAAGGAAATGCTGAAAGAAGTAATGGAAAAAGAAGAGGAACAGAGATAAAGGAGAGACTTTTGAAAGGAGGCATAGAGAGAGATGTGCGAATTTCCTTTTGTACTTGGCCAAAAGAAGAAAGGAAAGGAGTGGTAGGTAATAGAATGAGAATTAGTGCATGCTGTGTCATTACATGAGTGTGTGTTCAGGAGCAAGAATGAGCATGGGAGAGAGAGAGGGAGAGCGAAAGAGGAAGAGAGAGGGGGGAAAGAGTGAGGGAGAGAGAGGGGAAGAGGGGGCAAGGAGAGATAAAGGGAATCTGTGTGTGCATATGCATATGTGGTGAAAAACCGTGTGAAGTTATTTCAGTTCAAATGTTGAAGAAGAAAATGAAAGGAGAACTGTATTGTGCAATTCTCTCCAGCAGGAAAAAATAGAGCTCAGTTACATACAGGGCCTATTAACCCTGTAGTGCTATTAACCTGGGATAGTTGGCAGCTCTTTCTTTGTTTGTGTTTGTTTGTTTGTTTTTCCTGGAGTGATTGTAATGAGAGAATAGAAGCAGAGTTGAGAGTGTGCAGCCCAAGTTTTATGGCCAGGAGGGACAGTAGTGTGACACTTGCTATTAGCTATAGAATGCTTGTGCATGTTCGATTCCAAAATGACTAGGGAAGATAAATGTGACAGCATTCATTACTGCAGTCCTGTTCATAGAGACTGAATTTTACCTTTAACATAATTCCATCTTGTGGAAAATCTGAGTCACAGGGAAGGCAAGTAAATTATCTGCTAGCAGAATGTTAGAGAACCATGTGATAGGTATAATTGCAAGACACACCAGGTGCAAACTGCACAGGTGGGCTGCCTGGCTCAGCTCAGACAGATTCTGTCTGTCATGGACAAAGACAGAAAGGTCTTCCCTGGCAACATAAGGACAGAACTGAGTCTTGAGGAACATGAGGGACAAGAAGCTTTGTGAAAAAGAAAAGAGAACCTTCAAGAAAATAGAAGAAGGAGTACAAAATCATAGGAGGGCAGGAGAGCCTATTGAAGCTGAGGTGGTTATTGCTTCAGAGGAAGTGAAAAACCAAGATGAGAAAAAGGGAAAGTTATTCAGTGTGCTTCTTTTACAAATAGGCTCTTGAAATGCATTCAAGAGTCAATATTATGCAAACAAAGGTTTTGCTTTTAAGAATCAGAATCTTTTGAGTGACAATAGTTTTATAAAAATCAGAAGCTTTCTTTTAAACTTTAAGGACCACAGGTCAGCTAATTAAGATCAGAGAGTCTTACTGTGAGCCTCGGAATAGGAATGTTGAAAGGGATGACCTAAGGCAAGTTCCCTTTATAGAGTATAGACAAAAGTCACTTCTGAGCTTGGATGGGAATATTTGGAGAGTCACAGGGCACACAGCTGGAGTGAACATGCTACCTTACTCCCTCATATGGTTTGAATGTGTCCCCCAAATTCATGTGTTGGAAACTTAGTCCACAGTACCACAGTGTTTGAAGGTGGGGCCTTAGAAGAAGTTTCCTGGTCATGAGGGTGGCCCTCATGAATGGGTTAATTTCATTATTGAGAGAGTGGGTTAGTTATCATGAAAGCAGGTTAATATAAAAGGGAACCCACCCCTCATGTTCTCTGTCTCGTGGGCTCACTTCTGCCATGTGCCTTTCACCTTCCACCTTGGGAGGACCCTTGCCAGATTCTGATGCCATACTTTTGGATTTCTCAGCCTCCAGAACTGTGAGATGAATAAACTTTTATTCCTTATAAATTTCCCAGTCTGTGGCATTCTATTATATCAAGAGAAAACAGACTAAGACTCTCCCTGAGATGGACTCAGAAGTACTAAACTCTGAGCCTTGTCCAAGGTTAGGGGCAGGGCTTCGTTAGGTACACATTACTTTGAAAAAGAGCCTAAAATGAGAGAGGGGATATTCTGACCCCTTGCCTTTTGTAATGTACAGGAGAATACTTTCTAGAATGCCCTGTATCCACAGAGTAACTTTAGAAAAGTTGAAATGGTGCAATGGCTTGTTTGGACAGAAAGAAGGTTGAGGTTATTTCCTGGTTTTCCATAGCTTGTCAAATATATATTCAAGACTCAAGATTTCTTGTTCACCTCAATGAATGGATATGGAGGTTGACAATGGTCTTAATGGGCTAAAATCACGATGTCAACAGGACTGCACTTCTTTCTCTAAGGGCACATCTGTGTTCTTGTCTTTTTTGGCATTCTTCTCCATATTCCCTTGTTCGTGGCCTCCTTCTTCCATCTTCAAAGCTAGCAACGTTGAATCTCTCTGGCCATCCTCCCATAACCACATCTCCCTCAGAGTCTACCTTCTGCCTCCTTCATCTACTTTTAAGGACTCTTGTGATTATATTTGGCATACTCAGATAATCCACGATGATCTCCCCATCTCAAGGTCAACTGATTAGCAGCTTTGATTCCATTTGTAATCTTAATTCCCTTTTGCCATATAATGCAATGTAATTACATTTTCTGGGAAGTAGGACATGGGCATCTTCAAGGAGCCATTTTTCTGTGTAACACAGAGGACTTCATGTCTGGAGGCCATTACTGGGACAGGAAAGACCACTTATATGTCACTAGCAAAACCAGAAATTACCCAGAAACAGGATTCGGACTAGAGACCTGCATCCATAATGTCATATAAGCAACCCACATAACACTCTGGGAGAAGGGAAAGGAGGAGGAAGGTAGAAAGAAGTCATGAATAGCCAGAATTAACCTCAAGAGTGTCTATGATTTAAACTGGAAGAGACAGAAACCCTGAAATGACAAGATTAAAATTTTTTGCTGACATCAGTGGAACTGAAGGTGGAAGGCTTATTACTAAGTTACCTGAGTTCTAGAAAATACAGGAAATTACATGCATGCATATGAGAATAGCAGTATATAAATCTCAATACTACCACATTTTTTAAATCTTTATATCTTTTTTCTGCTACCACTTCTTAGACTCAATGTTTTTCTCCTTCATCTCTTTGCAATGTTTTTCTTCTCTGCTTATTCTCTTCCTGTTCTTTTGCCATCTTTTCTTTCTTTTCCTCTTGTTCTAATTGTATAACTTTTATTTTTTGTCCTTTCATTGCTTTCTTCCATTTTCTTATATCTAACCTGGTTACAAGAAGAAAGACAGGGGGTAAAGCCATGTCTTATTCAAATTTTTCTCCCCAAAACTTAGCATGGTCCTGGAAAATAGCAGATGTTTAATAACTGTTTATTGACTGGGTGAATAAATAAATTGAATCCTGTGTTATGCAGCAAGGTAGAAATGCTACAAAACATTTGAGAACACTCTTAGTGTTTTGAAAACATAGAGAAAAGCTAGGTTGCATTAAAAATAATGTTAATTATATTTCCCTTTAATGATTCCAGTTTCTCCAGCTGTCAACTGAATTATCACCTTTTAAACATGCCTGGTTGGAAAATGCTTTAAATTATAGCCATAAGATGCAAAAGAGTCAGAGTAATTGAAATTAAATTTATATGGAAGAGTTTTCCTTTTTACTGTTGTTTAAATGGGTTCAAATAAATTGAAATAGCGAGAAACTTTCAAATGGATAAAGGCAACAAAATGTGATTGTCTCGCCCAAAGCTAAAGGCTGGAGAGGAACTGATCAGGAAAGAATTATTTTCAGAAACAGCAAGCTGGCGTGCTTCTAAATCTTAAGGTTATGCAGGTTCTGCCTTTGAAAAATAACCTGCTTTTAAAATAGCATGCCATTCTCTGAAGGGTGGCAATAGCTCCAAATTATAGGAGTGTCCAAATAATGGGCTGAATACCTCTTGGTGATCGTGATCCTGCAAATGTCACTTAAGAGAAAAGCATTTCCGATTTCATGAAGCATTTGCAAGAAAATGCCGTTGAAATGAGGCTCTAGATCTTAGAAAGGCAGCAAGATGGAGATAAAAAGGAAAAAGGACAACCACAAAATAGGGCACACAAACAGAAAATAGCAAGGAAGGTCAGTATCTGATGTTAACTGACCATAGATAAGTAGGTAGGAAGAATTGAGGGAGTCAGGAAAAAGGGTGCAAGTGTTTTTCAGCTGTTGCAGATGGCATATATTGCACACATTGGTTTCTTTAATCTCTTCTATAACTTTCAAACTTCATAGCACTATGCCCATTTTTCATAAAAGGAAATCAAAATTGATAAACTTTCAGTAACTTGTCTACATTTATACATCTTAATAGCAGACCTGGGATTTGAACTTGAATACGCATATTGACCCATGTTGAACTTGGATGTGTCCACTAAAACTGTAAGTTAAAGCCCAGATGATCCTAGTTACAAACCAGGGGTCAGAAGCCCAGGATTAGATATATGAGTGGATTAATAAAATGTCGTATATGTATACCATGGAGTACTACTTAGCCACAAAAAGACAATGGTGATCTAGCACCCCTTGTATTATCCTGGATAGAGCTGGGAGCCCATTCTCCTAAGTACCACAAGAATGGAAAAACAAGTACCACATGTACTCAACATCAAATTGGTATTAATTGATCAACACTTACGTGCACATATAATAATAACACTCATCTGGTGTCAGACGGGTGGGAGTGGGGAGGAGGGGATGGGTATATTCACACCTAATGGGTGCAGTGTGCACCGTTGTGGGATGGACATGCTTGAAGCTCTGACTCAGGTGGGGGAAAGGTAATATACGTAACTTATACATTTGTACCCCCATAATATTCTAAAATAATATATATAAAATTTTAAAAAAGGATTAGAAATCCCATAACTCTCATTATAATTGTTTTCTTACATCCAGACATCTGGTCATGGGGCATTGGATTATAGAGATTGACTCCTGTTGCAAATTCTTTCTGATAGCTCCAAAGCAAGGTACTAAAAGCACGGATGCTGTAGCAGGGGTAAGTATGAGTCCAGAAAACAGCTAGAGCAGCAGGAAAATCATCTCTAATGTACTTCTGCCTTCCAAATGTTAGGTATGTGCAGGCAAAACTCTAATTTGTATTTAGAATCCTATCTATGAGAGAGTCTTGGAAATGTAGTTTTGACTGTTTCAGTCTATGGTATTTTTAAAAAGACATCATAGAAGAAGATAAGAATAAATTCTGAGTGCCAGTTTTATATAACCAGTACATCTAGGAAGTAAAGAATTTGGTTTTCCATCCTCTACTGTAGAAGAAAGTAAAAGATGAAAGGAAGAGAATGTGAGCTGGTATGCCAAGAAGAATGCTTTTCTTAGAACATGATGTATTTCATCCGAAGAGAATTAATCTCCACATCTTCACTGAAGCAACCTGAAAAAAGTTCTTCTATTTCCCACTGGGGTTGAACTTGGAAGCACATAGCCCTGAGTGCTTCTGGCAGGCTTCTTGCAACCTCAAAGGCAAAGCCTGTCAACACAGAGGAAATAGAGCCAAGAAGTGGAGAGGCAGTAACAAATCCAAAATTACATTATTCAACTCCTTCTATCCAATACACTTGATACCAAATCTACTCTTCAACTATTGGACTACGTAAGTTGATAAATTCCATTAAAAAAAATAAGCCCTGTCAATTGTCACTTTCAACCAAGAGTCTTCTTAACTAGAATATGTTCCTGTAATGTTAAAAGGGAAAGAGGCCTCAGGTCTTCTGATTGCCAATTATAACCCAGAGGAAAAATAGTGTTAGGGCCGAGGATAGCATCATTATTCCAGTAATTTCCTTTGAAAATGAAGGCATGGTAAACAGAAGCAGATCTAATTTATAAAGAAGGTAGATAGCTAGATAGCTAGTACGCAGAGCAAGGTTAGAACAGCCTTTCCAGGGCTGTTGCCCCTGGAAGAAAGAAATTATGATTAGAAAAGAAGTCAGTAGGTAACTTCACGCCTCAACATAGATTACTCAGTCCTGTTAAAGTCCCAGTTTGCAATGAACTAGAACTTGAACAGGATTGATAAATGCTGTCTTAACCCAAAGAAAACTGAGAATGTTATCCTAACCAAAGAATATACAGTAGTCCTCCCTTATCTGCCAGACATATGTTCCAGGACCCGCCAGTGGATCTCTGAAGCCAAATACAGCATAGAGCCCTATATATGCTATAGTTTTTCCTATGTATACATACCTATGATAAAGTTTAATTTATAAATTGGACATAGTAAGAGATTAACAATACCTAATAATAAATTAGAATAATTACAACAATATACCATAATAAAAGTTATGCAAATGTGGCCTCTATCTTAAAATATTTTATTATACTATGTTCACCTATTTTTCGGACCGTGGTTGACCATGGGTGCCTAATACCATTGAAAGTGAAACCTCAAATAAGAGGAGATTATTGTATTTCTAGCTTTATAGCAAAGTAGCAAAAAAATGTTATTTTTTGTTGTGTTTTGGTTTTTTGGCAGGCAAACATAACTAATATTCACCAGTATTTGCTTCTTTTCCCCTTCCAGGCATACAGAATATGGTAATTCTCAGCTACCCTGTAGTTGGTAAGACCAGTTTTAGGCAATATAATATGATCATAAATGACATGTGCCACTTTGAGCAGAGATCTAGGAATCATTTGCATAATCTCCACTTTCTCTGACTGAGAAAACTATGGATTGTACATGCAGAATTCACAAGATGGTGGAGCTTTTGTAACTCCTTCAATTAGAAGTCATTTATCAACTCATGTGGATCCTGTGATGTGAGCAAAAAAAATCAACTTTTGTAGTGTTAAGATACTGAGATTTTGAGGTACATGTTGATGTTACTGCAGTGTTACCTAGTCTATTATGGCTAATATTGGGGTACAAATATGGAATGAGAAATCTCTCATCCTATTACCTTTTGTGCAAAAGCCAATGATTCCAAAGCAGAGCTAGATCAGGTACATCCACGTCTTCTCATCCTGGAACAAGTTCTAGGCTTGATAAGACTCAATCAGACATAGTAGTATCTTAGAAACTTCTGCAGTCAAGGGAAGGAACACTAAATGGTCACCAGAGCCAGATCAATTCGGTTTCAAATGCCAGCTTTGCTACTTATTAGCTAAGTTCTATTCTGTAGAATTTTAAATATTTCTGATCCACTATTTATCTACATGGCATAAATAAAACTGACATTCTTCTAAAAATATTGGGAAAATTGAATTAGAACACATGAAAAATACGATAGGCACTCAATAAATGCCCTTTTGCAAGTAAAGAAACCAGTCTTCTCAAAAAGCAAAATTAATTACAACATCAAAAAGCCATTTACTTAAGAAGATGATAATAGAAGAAAGATTCCCAACCTCAGAACAGTTATCCTCAACTCCACAGATAGCTTCTTCATGTAAGAATAGATTGCATGCAATTGATGATGTAGACCAAGCATTCCTATTTACACATCATTATTGCACAACTCAGTCAATCAACATGTGCTGAATACATGACCAGGGGTAAATATGTGACAGTAAGTACCCTTACCTCTCATAACCCTGCTCCAGCATTAGTTTTATTCTTATTCGGCTCAGGTTTTCTTTCTTTTGTTTCTACAAAAAAGAAGTACATGTATTTAATGTAGCTTATGTGAGGTGACAAACACTCTTTAAAGTGTTCTTCAAAAGGAAAGAGATGTCCCCATACTAATGGAATAGAAAACCCTTCACCCGTAGTTCATCGGTTCAAATCCTCCCTGATGAGGTCAATAGTGAGTCATTACTATCTGAGGGCTGCTCAGTGACCTATGTAAAATGAGTTAGAGGTCTGATTTCCTTGCATAGACGACAATGCCCCCGATTAAATGAAAAGCAACACTGACACCAGCATCACAACAAAGCTTGGTGTCATATAACAACTTGCAATAAGAACATAAGTGTTGATAGTCTATTTGGCGGAGAGCAACAGATAGTCCAGATATTGTTTTCTTTCCATCACAGCTGGGTCATCTCAGGGACAGAGGAAGCCGACATAGAAATTATGTATCTTTTTAGCCTAGGGAAAAATTATCCTCCTAATTCTGTAAAAATTATATTTATTGTATACATAGTAATAAGTTGTCTTTTTTTTAAAGATACTCACTATAGTGGATTACTCACCATTGCTCACTATAGTGGATTAATACGTTAATCACCCCAACAAATCACATTTCCCTGGTATTCACAACTTTGTGCAACTCCTTCCCATGCTGACTTAGATTGGGACTTGCTTTGGCCAACGGGGAAAGCAGCAAATATAATGCAAACAGAGGCTTGATAAGTGCCTCCACATTGGGGCTTGCCTTTTTAAAGCCCAGTTGCCATGTAAATGCTATTATGATGCTGCAGTCACATGGAAGCCCTTCAGACCTTCAGCTGATAGCCCCAGTCATGTGAGCGGGCGTGTCCAAGAGCAGCCAGCTTTTAGGCAACCTGCTGTCTAATGACAAATGCATATATGATCCCATCAAATACCATATGGAGCCGAAATAAACTGTTCCAGCCCAGTCATGCTCTCTTAGTCCATATGTGCTGCTAAAACAAAATACCTGGGACTGGGTAATTTATCAAGAACAGCAACTTATCTCCTCACAGCTTTGAAGGTGGGGCAGTCCAACATCATGGTGCCAGTAGGTTCAGTGTCTGATGAGGGCCTCAGTCTCTGCTTCCAAGATGGTGCCTTGAATGCTGTGTTCTCACATGGTGAAAGAGCAAACCCACTCCCTCAAGCCCTTTTATTAAGGCCCTAATCCCATCCATGAGGCCTCCACCCTCGTGACTTAATAACCTCCTCCTTGGCCCCATGTTTTAATATTATCACACTGGCCATTAAGTTTCAATGCATAGGAGGGCCTCATTCAGACCATAGCACATGCCTAATTTGCCATCCCACAGAATTGTGAGCAAATAATTGGTCATTGCTTTAAGCCACCAAATTTTGAAGCAGTTAGTCATGCAGCAAAGGCTAACTGATACAGAAATTAACACTCTCACTCCAATTAAGAGAAAGCTTTATATGAATGTCCTTTCACAATCAAAATTCACTCATTTGTTCATTTATTGAACAACTACTTACTGAGCATCTTGCATGTTCTACTCACATTGCTAACTGCAGTGATGCAGCAGTGAGTAAAACAGGTGAGACACTTTTCCACAGGGAGCTTCCAACAGAGGTCACAGTGTCCCATGGTGCAGGTATGGCCTGCAAACATGTTATATTTGGCCCGCAAGTTTTTCTGGTTTTGAACTCTGGACCATCAGTGATCCCCCAGCCTCCTAGAGTGCTAGGATTACAGGCGTGAGACATTGCGCCCAGCCTTTCTGTTAAAAGTTATTCAAAAATTGGAAGCTTTAGTGTTATAATTGGGAGATGCAGCTTCTCTTTCACACTAAGAAGAAATGAAATTTCTGGTCTGCACCCTACAAGGTGCGATTGGCTGAGTTAAGTAGTGGCTGCCCATCCTCTCCCCACCCTAGGTATAAGCTCTTCAGGGCCTGCCATTCCCTTCATTCCCTGTGCTCTCTGTGAATCTCAATGTCAGCATCAGTTACCTTTTTTTTCCCTCTAAGGATCCACATAGGCTAGTGATCGACACATAGTCATAGGTGTTAATATAATCAGATAAAGAAGATAAAAAAAATAGCATTAGACATGGAAAGTAACAATGAATACATGGAGGTAGTTAATTCAGTCTTTCCAAAGTCCATCCCTTTAACTATGCATCAAAGAGCTTTAGGACACTCAGCATATCATCCTAAGAATTAGGTGTATCAGGTTATACAGCCATCTTTTAGGAAATACTATCAATTTCTTTATGTTTCCATAGATACCATATGTTATAAAATACTTGTTACTTTGTAAATGGAATCAGAAAATTACTGGCCTTCACTGCAAGTTGTTCAAACCTGGACCTCCAGGACCCAGTCAAGCAACATGAAAGGGTAGAAAAAATATCAAAATCCTTCAGGCCACCAAGCTCCCAGGAGGGAACTCAACTGGAAAACATTTCACACTGACCTTGTGTATCCAATGGTGTATCCAATCTATTGTTCTCTTGGCCCAGAATCTGAATTTACTTCAAGATTAGAACCTGAAGAAAATAAATGTATATTTCATTAAAATTGATTTATACAGTGTAGAAAATAACCTTTGTATATACCTTCAAAATCTGGGGCCATCGGTTACTCAGGAGGCATTATTAGCTTTCCATGGTAGCTGGCAGTGCTGCTATAATCATGTCACTTTCAGATAATACTTTGGCTCTATCTTCAAATTTTGTGGAAGATAAATTAGAAATGAAAATACTGGAGGAATAGTGGATATAAAATAATGTTATCATTATTCTATTATTTATAGTGCTGCTCAGCACAAAATATCCATTTTCAACAGTGTCCCTGACTGAGTACTTATAACTGTTCAGATTTTGTTATAAAAGTTATGTTTTGAAAGAGTGATCGGCCTCAGTTAGCATCAGGAATGTTTTGTTGTTATTGTTTTCTGTGTTTTCTCCTCTTAGGGTTTGTTGTAGTTGTTGTTGTTACAGGTAGAAAAGTATTTCTCTTGGTATTTGAGTGAAAGCTACCAAATGCTAGATTATTTCAGGGGTAAGCAACACACAGGCTGTGGGCCAAATCTGGCCTACTATCTATTTTTGTGTATACAGTTTTATGGGAATATAGCCATACCTGTTTCTGCACATACATTGTCTATGGCTATGTTTGTGGTACAAGTGCAAGAATTGAGAAGTTGCAACCAAGACCTCCTCACCCACAAAGCCTAATACATATTTACTATCTATCTGATCCTTTACAAAAATAAGTTTGGTGACCTATGGACTAGATATTTTTTTTTTTGACTGAGATGGATAAAAGGCAGATCATCTATATGAGATCAAAGTCAAGATATGAATAAAAGTGAAAATCTCATAATCCTCTGAATGATTTAAATGAGACAATTTGGGGAGCAAGAAAAAATACTATCAGATCATTTGGTAAAATCCTCTCAAACAGGAGAAAAAAAACATGGAATTTACCTTCCAAGAGGGCTCTACAGTAACTCATACCTCCCAGTGGGCACACTCTTACGTAGCTCTCTCCTCTGGTACCTGGCTGGTCCTGTAATGAGTTTTTAAGCAACAGAATGCCAGCCACAAGTGAATGTAGCTCTGTGTGTGTGTGTGTGTGTGTGTGTGTATCATCAACCACAGAGTTTGAGTTTGAAAGACCTTGTTAAAACATTCCTTGAGTAAATTTCAACTGAAATAACTGAAATAACTCTCCCAAAAAACACCACTTTGGACACTTGAAGGCCAGTACCATGTTCTCTCTGAACCATCTATTTCCAAAAATAATTTTCTCAACATGTTTGATTATTCCTACATGGAAACTCTTCAAGTGTCTTTTATTCAATAACTTTTACAGATTGAGCGCTCACTATGTGTTAGACAACATGTTAGGCAGTAGGTGCACAAAACTGAAACAACCAGAAAAAGCCCCAGCACTCAAATCCCTTTGACATCCCAATGGATTTTCTCTGAGCAAGTTCTAGTTTTTCTATGTCCTGCTTGAATTAAAGTGGCACAACCTAAGGATGGATACCAGACCTGGTCTAAATTAGCTTTCCTGATTAATAGGGCACTACAACATTTGTAAGATAAATTATTATTTAGTTTGGGGGTTTGGGGATTGATGTTTCCCCTTACTTCTATTTATACTAAACACGTGCACATTATGTCCCAGGTCCACACAAATTTATTATGAAAAATATCTTCATACTCTTAATCACATTAATGAGTGTATTTAATTACTACACTTAATGAAAGAAATTGTTCAAAAGAGATATTTTTAAACCATTAATGAGACCTCATTAGTAAGGAGGTTGAATTTCACAAGGACAATAAAAAGTAGCTTTCTGTGACAACTTAACCCTTTTCTCTGGGATACAGAGGATACAGCTGTTACTTAATTGAAGAGCTCTTTCTAGTATAGTCTCCCTTCCACATTATGGGCATCAGAAGAGTAGGTATTCATTGGCTGTTCTTGGCAAGGATTATGATGAAGAAAGTAGAAGTGTTTAGCTTAAATAAGAGAAGATGGTAGAAGACACAATAATTGATTTTTTAACAATCTGATGGATTGTCATGTGGAATGGCACTTGTTATGCGGAGACCAAGGAAGCAAAATTAGAATCAATATGTTTAAATGACAAGGCAAAAGTTTTCAAGAATAAGAAGAAGACTATTCCTTTTTTAAGAAGAAATGAATGGTAAGAACAACTTAGGATTTATCACGAAGGATGGAGTCCTATGCCCCTTAAGGTCCTCAATGTTTGGAGATGTTTCAAAGAGAATTCAAGCATTACTCAAATGATAATTGGACTAGATTACATTTAAAGCTCTCTATACCTTAAGAAACTAATCTCATACCTATTTTATATCTGAGTATGTATATACATGCATGTATATAAATACATTATATAGAGATGTGTTTACTGAAATTAGAAGAAATGTATGAGATGACACAAAATGAGTGCATGTGTGTGCACACACACTCTTCTAACATTTAGAGATCAAAATACTATTGGATAAGAATATTATACCTGGAAAATCCCATACACTCTTCCAAGAGACTCCTAGATTTGATA
>VBSM01002608.1:88728617-88765937 GCA_008086735.1 Cheirogaleus medius
AAAAAAAAAATAAAAAATAAATAAATAAATAAAATATATTAAGAAATTCTACAACTCAATAATTTAAAAAAATTTTTAAATGGGAAAAAAAAAAAAGAAATCATTTTTACTTTTCCTTTTACTCTTATTTGATCATAAAATAGAAATACTCACTCTCTTTTGGAGGTATTGGTAAAATAATCACCATTTTTCTTTCCATCTTTTCCATGAGTCATCTGGTTAGTGAAATTGGGAAAATGGATTACCCTGTGACTTGAGGGATTGGCCTTCAGTTCTGTGCCAAGGTAGTAATACACAGAGATGAGAATCAGCATGTGCATTCTCTATTTTCTTTGTTATTTGAAATCAGTAGATACAAGTCTGCAATTCTGACATCTGGCTGGGTAGGTATATGCCTCAGTGGGACATCCCCAAAAAAGCTGGGATAAGAGATTAGAAAAAGTGATTCTCATCACAGATCAAGACACACTGTTCAATACAAATATACTAGAAATTGTTATATTATTTTGATCATTATTTTTCTATGGTTATTTCCCAATAGATTCATAATGCAACAGTAGTGATCCTAGAACAGGGACTATCAAGATATGTAGGAATATTATATTTTGGATTTCATTTATGATTTTCACATTTTTCTGAAAGAACATAAATTATAAAAATGAGAAATACATATTTTTAAAAGTTCTCTGTATAATTCTAATGCCTATAAATTTTTCTATTTATAGAAATAGAAGTGTTTAGTCTGGAAGGTATTAGGGCCAGGTTAGGAAGATCTTCCCACACCTGCATTATTTTCAATGGTTTGGCCTCTCACTTATCTCTCTCTCTTTTTTAAAATTTCTTAATACTGTTTATATCTTGCAGTTTCACACATTGGGCTGACCATGGCCAAGTATGTAAAGCAGAGCAATGTGAATAGAAGCTACCCCAAACCATTCTAATTTAGTATGACCTCATCTTAACTTGATTACATCTACAAAGACCCTATTTTCAAATAAGGTACCATTCACAAATGTCTGGGGTTAGGACTTCAACATATCTTTTTAGGGGATGCAATTTAACCTACAATAGCCTATATATATATAGTGGTCGATTAATTTCTGACTCTGAATTAGGGATTTACTGAACTTTTAATTTTATTAACCCTGAACTATTGTGAATATTTTGGTTTGGTTCATTTGTTTTTCTTTTTCTTTCTTTCTTTCTTTTTTTTCTTTTTAAGAAGAGAACTTACACCTTTCTGCTGGATTAGGCTACCTATTAATGCTTTAATAACACACCTGCAACTTTTTCCTGCATTGACACTGCTGTAACTACAGTGAACTTTTGCTCTTTCTTAAACTCCATCAGATGATTTTCTTCTGACATTTTTCTCTCTTCCCAAAATTGCTCTTACCCTTACCACTAATGACTATGTGGATATCCCTCAACTATCCTTCAGTACTTTGCTACAATGTTACCTTCTCAGTGAGGTACTTTCTGACCATCTTGGCATTCTAAGGAAAACAATTGACCCATACATGTCATAATCTTTGGATACTTTATTTCCCACTCATCTACGCAGTGGGATGGATAACAGTATCAGTGTTATGGAGTTACAAGATGGTGTCATGACATGTATCACACACGATACGCTTATTTTTTGTTTGTTTTTTGCCTCCTTGCATCAGAATATTAGCTTCAAGAAAGCAGAGAATTTCATTTGTTTTGTTTCCTGCTATATATCTAGTGCCTGTGACAGCAACTGGCATGTAATAAGGTTCCGATAAATCTTTATCAAATAAATGAATGATTAAATGAATGTCAAACCTAGTATTTTCACGCAAGTATGTCTGGGTCTAAAGTTAAAACTTTTCTACTGAACAATACCAGACTAACCTGCTTCTTTTGCATTTGGAATAGAGCCATTTGCTCCATCACTTGCTTTAGATATGTGACATAAACCCCATTAATAAAGTATTTTAGTGTGAAAGTACTTACTGTCCATTAGCCAGGGATGTCAGCAGTTCTCCAAAATGGATCTAAAAATATAAAAATAGATTCAAGATGATACTTGTTATCTGGACCTAGAAATGTGCACACTGTCCAAAAATGCATCATGGGAGATGAGCCCCCAAACACCCAGAGCGGTGGATAAAGCAGAGCTGCAGACCCAGTCATGCATTAGAGGCCAAGGTTTAATGCAGGTGGAGATAAGTGTGAATTGCAAACCATGTTTCTAGTTTTGATACAAGAACTGTTGACATTAACATGGAATAATATTATCTTATTTCACTACAGAGTCAGGAGAAAGGGAGATATTCAGAATGACAAGCTTATTGGATATTGGAATTTTTACATAATCAACTGGGTTGGCAGGGGCTTCCTATGTGGATTTTTGCAGAAATACAGTTAAGAATAATAAGGTCATAAGGTGTATTTTCTCATCCTTAGCAGTCAATACTGATGTCAGCTTTCCCACTCAGAACATTTTCTGAATGACCCTCTCTTCATGGAAAGGAAGCATTGGTTTTTTTAAACAAATTTTAAAATATTTAATTGTCAGATAAGTATGAAACATATTTAATCTATACAATGTAGCGAGTTGATACATGTGTACATAGTGTAATTATTACCACAATCTATTGTTAATTAACACATCCATCACCGTCATGCTGTACATTAGATCTCCAGAACTTGTTCATCTCATAAGTGAAAGTTTGTACCCTCTGACCAACATCTCCCCTTTTCTTTCATCCCCCAGCTCATGGGAACTACTGCTCTACTCTCTGCTTTTACGAGTTACACTTTTTTAGATTTCACACATAAGTGAGATCACCCATACTTCTTAGGATAGCTACTACAAAAAGGACAAGAGATAACAAGTCTTGGCAAAGGTGTGAGGAAAACAGAACCCTTGTACATTGTTAGTGGCAATGTAAATTGGTCAGCCATTATAGAAAACAGGGAGGCAGATCCTCAAAATACTAAAATTAGACCTACTTTGTGATCCAGCAATTGCACTTCTGGATATATCTCTAAAGAAAATGAAAGGGTTATCTCAAAGAGATATCTGCACCCCATGTTCATTGTAACATATTCACAATAGCCAAGATATGGAAAAACTCAGGTGAGTGTCCATGCGTGGACAAAGAATTTGTGTGTGTGTGTGTGTGTGTGTGGTGTCAAATGGAATATTATTCAGCCATAAAAAGAAGTAAATCCTGCCATTTGTGAAAATACAAATGAACCCAAAGGCCATTGTGCTAAGTGAAATAAGCCAGAAACAGAAAGACAGATTTGTATGATCTCACTTATATGTGGAAGTATTGGCTTTTGAATGAAGCACATCAAGATTGAAACACATCTGTACCACTTACTAGCCAAACACAGAAGAAGTATTTAACCTCATTGATTTTACTCTCCTTGTTTCAGAAATGGTGATAATAGTACCGAAGTAGTCTGCCCTCAAGCATACTTAATCTCAACCACCATGCTAGGTGCAAATTAGTCCTTTTTCCTAAAAAGTGACCCACACTCTTTCCTTACTATTTATATCATGCCTCATGTGCCACTTCTTCAGAGAAACCTTCCCAGGCCCCTTGGCCTAGGTCAGGGACCAATTATATACTCTCATGACATTTTATACCTATCCTCATAGAACCTTCTATGTCTTATTATTTGTCTCTCACTTTTTGTAATTATTTTATTATCATCTGCCTTCCATACTAGATATTAAGTTTAGTGAAAAAGGCTTTTGTGGAATTTTGCTGAGCATAGCATGCCCAATATTCAGCACAGTGTGAATATCGGAGAGTATGCTCTCAGCGAATGTGTGTTGAATAAATACATAAACACACATAAAATATGAAATAGTGATCCATTTTGTAACTTAGAGGTCATCTCTCTATGGCTCCTTTTAAGCTCCCTTCATTCTATTCTCTGTGTCTCTCCGTGGGCCCAGGAGTATAACTGACTCCAATCTGTACTCCTGAGTTCAGGTTCCAAGTGAGCCAGCTTTCAACATCCGCTGTGCCCATTCTTACAGACACCAACAACCACATGGCTGAAAAAATTAGCTTGGCCAGTGTGAGGGATCTTTAGCCTTAGGCAGTGTTTAAATGCTGAGCTGACTTAATCATTATGATTACGATTACAAGAGGGCCTGGAATTACCTTCTTATTCAAGCTTTCTTTCCATGTTTCATTTTCTTTCTCCCCCACGTTAGAGCTGAAAAGTAGAACCTTTACTCCAGCCCTGATCTCCTTCTACAGCAAAGCCCAAGGATTATAGACCTTAAATGAATCTCCTCATGGATCTAGGAGTTAATTTATAGCTGAGTTACAGCTTATGAAGCTGCATAATTCAGTTCACAACAGTGGATTTTGAGAGAGTTAAATCATGACCGTTAGTTTTTACTGCACTTCTCCAAATGCAAGAAGAGCTGTATTTTCTTCTTTTTCTTCAATGGAGAATGTGCACCCTGCTATCTGAGCTATCTGAGAGCTCAAGTAAGGAAATAATCCATCGTCCTGCAAACTTATATGAAGTATGCCGAAACAGCAGTGAGAGAGATAGAGTTTAGTCTTCTTTCCTTTCTACTTTTCTCTCCAATTGCATGAATTAAGGACTGGGACAGATTTTTTATGAGACTTGGTTTAAAACTAACATGACTATTCCGATGAAAGAATCCACATATTCTGATGGGGAGACAATTAAGTAGAAGAGCCTGGAACAGGGTCAGGGTGAGTGAGGTACTCGTCTTGGGCACAAGACTTAAGGGGATGCCAAAGACCTTAGTCCTTAAGGTAAATATTTCAATGCAATATTTGAAAAGAATAAAAATTAAGGCCAAGCATCCATGATGAACAAGATATCAGCATTTTAAATGAAAAAAAGATTATTATTACTGATTTTTTTTCTTTTGTCTCAGGCTATGGTTTTGCTCAGTAGGTTAAGCTTTTATTTAAATGTTTGATATTTTGTTCATTATGGAAGTTTTTGCATTAGTTGTTTCTTTGAAAAGATTCCATATAATATTAATTATCTCAGTTACTGAGTCTTTTTATTTTTTTTGCATTCCCTTAAATTTTGTCTCCAAGTACCTCATTAGTTTCATCTTAAACTTATCTTGGTTCTACTTGGTAGAAAGGGAAATTAGAAGATAAAAATATTCCCAGAAGCACCTCAGGTGAGGCAGGAGACCATAGAATCATCAGGAAACCTCTGAGTCACCCTAACTTTTCTCTCAGCAGCATCCATAGAGAGGTTTATAGCCTATAGATACAGCCCAGCCAATCCTCCTCAAATGTGGGGAGCCTTAGACTCATCAGTAGATGAGATCTAAAATAATATTAATAATAGCTGGTATTTATTTACTACATTTATATGTCAGATGCCTTTATATGGGTAATAATATTTGAAAAAAGTCAAAACTAATGATTTCTTATTTTCTTTATTTCTCCAGTACTAAAACCTTATTTTCCCCAGGCAGGAGATGGCCAAGGCTTGACTTCCTTAGCAGGACAAGAAGCTAAAAGTTTAGGTTTCGAAAGCCAGAGTAAAGACTTCCCTTAGTGATAGTTACAGTTAACACATTCCATGTACCAAGCACTATTCTAAGCACTCTGCATATATAATCCATGTATACCTTTAACAATCTCATGAGGTAAAGAATCTAACATTTTCCTTTTCAGATGGTGACACTGAAATGCAGGAGGAGTTAGTGACTTCCCCAAGGTCACACAGTCATTTAAGACCCTACCCACTCAGTTCCTACATCATAGAGCCTCGTTGATACAGGTACAAATATCAAGAGGGGAGAAGCAAGTCCATTTTGGCTCTGGGGAAAGTGAAAAGAGAAAGAGAGGAGTGATAATCAGCATGTGTTATGATCTGCTACAGTAACAAGCAGTCTCAAATGTCTTCATTTAATTTTTATGTCACAGGAGTCTCATAATGTCTGGTGGCTTCCCAGGCATCTGTCCTTTCTGCAGAAACTCAATGAGCCAAGATGCTGCTATCTCATTCCCTCATCACTTCTGTGAGTTCTCCATGTCCACCTATATAGGAAGAGAGATAGACTGAAGAATCCTGCAGGAGTGTTTCCTTATTAAAGCCCAGAAGTGACTGAGGTAATTTCTTTTCCTGTTTCATTCCAAAAATAGCAACAAGGCCCTTTATAGATAAAAGGGGGCTGGGAATAATAATCTCTCATATGCCTTGAATGGCAAATCAGGCTAGATATTGGGGGCACAGGAAGAAAGGTTCGAGATGCCAGCTGTTTCCATTTATCCACTCCCAGGTTTCAAAGCTCTGAAAAGAGACTAGCTTCATTGTACTATTTTAGGTGAACACTTTCGGAAGGAAAATGTTCTTTCTACCTTGCCCTCCACAAAGGTGTGGAGGAAGCTGCTTGGCAGGCTGTCCTTTCTGCCTTCATTCCTACCACTAGGCAGGAGTGGCCGGTCACACAGGGGCACGTCCACTGGGGAGAAGTAGCTGGGCATAGGAGAAGGCTTGAGTTTAGTTCTCCAGAATCTCTTTAACTCTTAAGTAGTGTAGAAGGATCTAGAAGTACCCGAGGAACACACAATAGGGAGGATGATGGTGGCTGATGGTTCTGGCTGGTGAACTTGCCAGAGGGACCCCACTGCTGGAAGAAAGTGGCCTCCACATAAGGTCTTCAAGGAGGTCTCCCCTGAGCCAGGACCTAAATGGAAGCACTTACAATAATCCCGGTGTCCTAATTTCATAGAAATAAAAGTAAGTACAAAGCAGTCACAGAGTATAAACTGATTCTATTATTCATTAAATATGAAATGTCTGCTATTGAATCAAAAGTTTAGTTTATTATATCTCAAACAAGAAGCAGTACAATTAATCAAAGTATGTGCCTACACTATCGACACAGTTTTGCCATCTTGACAGTAGCTTGTTTATGCCAGCAGCCAAGAAGCTTGGAGAGTGATGAAATCATGAAAGGCATTTTCCACAGCTTGTTGAGAATTTAATATTTTTCCTTGTAAGAAGTGGTCCAAAGCCTGGAGGAAGTGGTAGTCAGTTGGTGCAAGGTCTGTTGAATACAGCAGATGATGGAGAGTTTCCAAGTCCAGGTGCTATAGTGTGAGCAGCATTGTTTGTGCAACATGTGGTCAAGCGTTGTCTTGCAAGAGGATTGGCCTGTCTCTGTTGACCAATGTCAGGTGCTTAACCACAATATCCTCATTATTTTGTCCAGTTGGTTGCAGTAGACATTTATTATAATCAAATGACCAGATTTCGTGAAGCTGTAGTGGATAGTACCAGCACTGGAGCAACAAACAGACACCATTAGCTTTTTTTGGATAAATATTAGGTTTGGGATTGTGTCTTGGCATTTCATCTCTATCCAACCACTGTGCCAAAAACTTGTGATTGTCAAAAAGAATCCATTTTTCATCACACGTAACAATACAGTATAGAAATGGGTCATCCTTTATGGACTGACAGCAAAGAAAGGCAAGCTTCAAGACAATTTCTCTTCTGACACTTGTTTAATTTATCTGGAATCCATCTATCCAGCTTCTTTACCTTCTCAGTTTGCTTCAAGTAGTACAATATTGTTGAAATAGTAACATCAAACCTCACAGCTAATTCGTGCATAGGTTGAAATGGATTCACTTACACTGCAGCTTCCAGATCATCATTATCCACCTTGGTCTCAGGTCACCCACGTGGCTCATTTTCAAGATTAAAATCACCAGAACGGAATTTCTCCAACCACTGACGTATTGTGAATTCATTACTCATATCCTTCCCAAACACTTTGTTGATTTTTTCAGATGTCTGCACAGCATTGGTTCCACAATGGAGCTCATTCAAAAATAACACAAATTTTTGACTTATCCATGGTTTCATGCAAATTGCTCTAAAAATTTTTGAGTGTTCCTATCTTTCTGAATTCATGTCAACATTTGTTATTTTGGGACTTTTTGATAAAAGCCATTCTCACTGGAGCTCAATGATATCTCATTGTAGCTTTGATTTGCATTTCCCTGATGATTAGAGATGTTGAGCATTGTTTCATATGTTTTTTGGCCATTGACTTGTCTTCTTTTGAAAAATTTCTATTCATGTCCTTTGCTCACTTTTACAACTTCTATGGAAAGTAAGTTACCTCAAAGAGCTTCAAGTAGAACTATGCTTTGATCCAGCAGCCCCACTACTGGATATTTATCCAAAGGGGAAAAAAAAAAGACATTCTATAAAAAAGACATCTACACTCAAATGTTAGTAGCAGCATAATTCACAATTGCAAAGATGTGGAAAAAACCCAAATGCCCATCAATACATGAGTGGATTAATAAAATGTAGTATATGTATACCATGGAATACTACTTAGCCATAAAAATGGTGAACTACCTCGTGTATTATTCTGAATGGAGCTGGAGCCCATTCTTCTAAGTGAAGTATCACAAGAATGGAATAACAAACACCACATGCACTCACCATTAAATTGGTACTAAATGATCAACACTTATGTGCATATATGGAAGTAACATACATCAGGTGCTGGGCAGGTCGGAAGGGGGAGGAGAGGATGGGTAAATTTACACCTAACGGGTGCAGTGCATGCTGTCTGGGGTATGGGCACACTTGTAGTTCAGACTTGGACAGTGCAAAGGCAACTTATGTAACCAAAGCATCTGTATCCCCATAATATTTTGAAATAAAAATTAATTAATTAATTTAAAAAATTAAAAATATTTTATCTGAAAAAAATTTGAAAAATAATCCCAAGCCAAATCATGCATTCGAAAGACTAAGTATGTACCTTCACAATAAAAATCAATCAAGAATTGTCAAAGTGAAATGTCAGCAATATCAACTGCCAAACTTAGTACTTAAGGAAATTGGAAATGTCATACTTAATAAGCAAGTAACAAGAGGAATAAAGAGAAAGAGAGAAAAAAATTGCATGAATATCCAGCTGCAGACCCGGGCCTCCAACACTCATCACTACCCTGTATATATACTACGATGCTTTTGCCAGGAAGAAGCAACATGCAGATGGTCAAATGACATCTGAGAATCATTATTTTTATTCAAATAAGATCAGGCATTACTTGGAGAAATTGTATGATAGGCAGAATCATGGTCTCCACTAATATGTCTATTACCTAATCCCTGGAACCCAGGAATATATTACCTTGCATGGCAAGAGGGACCTTACAGATGTGATTTAGGGCATAAAACTTGAGTTGGGGTTGTCCTGGATCCATCTGGTGGGCCCAGTCTAATCACATGAGTTCTAAAGTGGAGAGAGGCTTTCCAGAATGGGGTCAGAGAAAGAGACTTGATGATGGAAGAAGGATCAAAGAGGTGTAGCATAAAGTGGATTTGATTGGTCATTGCTAGCTTTGAAAATCAAGGAAAGAAGTCATGAGCCAAAGAATGAGCCATGAGTAGTGGACTCTAGAAACGAGGAATGCCCCTCTGCTGACAGCCGGCCAGAGAATGGAGATGCCAGTCTTCCAAGTGCAAGAAACTGAATTCTGCCAACACTCTGAGTGAGCAGGAAGCATATTTTTCCCTAGAGCTTCCAGAAATGAACACAGTCCTGCCAAATCCTTCATTTCCATCCAGTAAGACCCATACTGGACGTCTGCCTCCCAGACTGTTAGACAACAAACTCATGATTTTATAAGCTACTAAGTATGTGGTTATTTGTTGTGGTAGCAGTAGAAAACCAATAGCAACTCTTTAAATCAGAGGGAACTGAAATAAAAAGTTTTGCTGTTGTTTTATCTACTCTCAGGTGTTTAACGGCTCATGAGAAAGACCAGACAAAATTTTAAATGTCTTTCCTTCTCTGCATATCTAGGTTGTAAAGGGAAAAATTTTATGAACATGCTACATATCCCTTCATTATTTAATTCTCACAAAAATTCTGAAAGGCATGCATTATTATGTTTCTTATTTGCAGATATGACATTGCTATTTGTGAGGTTTTGTAGGCCAGTTGGGGTCACCACACTAACAAGAGGTCAAAGCAGGGTTCAAGTTGACTTCATGTGGTGACAGAGTCCAGGGTCTCAAAAATGAGACCGTGTTGTCTTGACTCTCTGGTCTCTCTGACTAGAGGCTTGCCTCCCTGCACACTTCCTCCCCAGCTACTATTTCTAAAATGCAAATCTGATTATATTCCTTTGTTGTGTGAAAGTATAAGCTGTTGATCTTGTCTCTGCATATCTCTCCAGCCTCATCCCCTATTTCCTTTGTGTCCCTATCCAGATGTGCTGACCACTCACAGTAAACACACATAGTGAGCAACTCTGGGCATCCAAGCTTGTGTTCAAGCTGCCTCTTCAGAGCTAGTCTTGGTTATCCAAATAGTGTCTCCAAGTACCTTGGTTGAGGGTATGTGTACGTTCATTACACCACAGCCATGTCTGCATGAGATCCAGGTCTCTGCCCTTTCCATCCTGGGTTTCTGCTTCCACTTTCCGTCTATAGCCAAGTTTCCTTACTAGGCTGAGTTCCATCTTGGACCAGTGCACTATTGTCATTCCAATGATCTTATGCCTAATTTTGACCAAGACTCTGTCAATATCCTCTGTTGTGGACTGCATCCTAAACCAGACTCAACCGATCATCTAGAATTCTTATCTCAGTAGTTATCTCTTTCAAGCCTTATTGGTTTTGGAGAAATTCTTGATGCCACATTTTACCCACCACAACCACCCTGCTTTGTGGGTTTTTGGTGCTAGGATCATCAATGGGACTGCATCAGAATAGGCAAGTTTCAGCAAACATCAGCTTTATCATCAATATAATCATCAATAGAAATCAACAGATATCAGTAAAACCCCCATCATGCAAATCCGGTGATGAGCAAGCCACCTTGTAGAGTCTGAGGATGAATCACACTGTACCCTTACCTTGTCACAAACTCAAGTCATAAACACTGGTATTCACGGAAATCACCTAGAACCCCCTTTCCATGAGGCTAACCTTTACACCTTGATTCCTTCCCTCTATTCAAAACTAATGAGCTGGAGTTTGTACACATTTTGTTTCTAACACTCTGTTTCAAAAATGTGTTTTCAAAGAGTACTTGATCCATGAATTATCCTGAGGTGAGGTAGTCAAGTAAAATTTTGGACAGTAGCACCTACTGTAGACCCTTCTCAGAGAGTCAAAATGTTTATTATCCTAGTAAAGGCTCTGATAAGTACTGTAGTACAGAAAGTGCTAACTGTTGGGCCCATAAATTCTCAAATTTATTTGCTTATAGATTCTCCCTGATCTCCTAACACCTGTTTGTATCCTTCTATGCTAATATTTCACCTTCTGGGAGCTACTAGCTTAGTCAGTTCTGCCCTTTGTCACAGCTCTATGTACTCTCCTGGGAGGAAATCCTACGTAGACTTCTTCATTGTGGAGCCCAAGAGGAGCCCTAGTCTTGTGAGCTGCTCACCCCTCCCAACTCTGCCAGCTCACTACCACTCACACATTTGCTTAGAGAAGGACTTTTCCCTATTAGCTGCCATGATCAGCCAGATCTCTATGACAAACGGTTAAATCCTTTGGTGGAAACATTCCTCCTTCATTGAGAATATCCTAAAACCCTATCTTTGGAAAGCTTCTGTCTAACACCATATAAAACTGTCCCATCTCTGCACCCCCTACCTCCAACTATATCTCCTCCTTAAGCACTGGAGGTTTAAGAATGAGCTGTTACCTGTCACAGTGGCAATTCTCATACTTAAGCTGGCTTCTGAGTACCCGTGATGTTCTTGTTAAACATCAATTTCTGGAGCCCACCCTAGAGTTTCTAATTCAGCAATTCTGAGGTGGAGGCCAATAATTTGTATTTCTAACAAATTCCTAGGTGATACTAATTCTAGGACCAGATTTGAGAGCCACTGATACACAGAAACAGCTACATACACAGAATAGCCTTGCCTTCAAGAAAGTTGCAGTTGCTCTGGGTTGATAAGACCTATATATATGTGTGTGTGTGTGTGTGTGTGTGTGTGTATATATATAAGAAGAAAAAGAAAACAAATTAAGGGTAATTAAGACAAGTCTTCAGAAGTCTCATGGCACATGGGGGGCAAAGAAAGAAAAAGAGAGAATCCTTGTTTTATTTTTAATCTAAAAATAAGAAGGAACTTAAGCCACATGAGTATTATTGATATGGTTAACCAGGTATCCCATGGGGTGGAGGACACTGGGATTTACAGAATGCAGGGGGGCTGATAGGCACCGCCACTAAGGTAGTCACTTTCAGTATATTATATTGGTTAGGACACTGATTTTGTTGGTATAACAAAACAAAATTATCAATGATTCACAACAACAAAAAACATAGGTTTATTTCCTACTGCCCCAATAGCACAGGCATGAGCTGACCACAGACTTACAATAGTGTTATCGTCCACTCTGAGCACAAGGCTTTCCTATTGTGAACGAGGATAGGAGCTTCAGCTTTTGCAGAAAGTGGGACAAAGAAATGGGAAGGGCATACTCTTCTTCCATTACTCCTAACAATGTGTTTGCATCTCATTATCCAGAACCTAGTCAAATGATTGGTTCAGCAGCAAAGGAGACTGAGATATATAATGTTCCCACCCAGCTAAAACTTCTACATTTCTATTAGAGAGCACGGATATTGAAGGGGCAGCCAGGGGTCTCTGTCACATGTGTTATAATGCACTACAGTTTATGTATTCCTGGTTAATTATATTTATGGGTTGTGTGATCTCATGTCAACTATGCTAATGCTCAGAGAATAAACAAGTGGCTTAGCAAGGTTTCTAGGAAGAAATGACTGATTGAAGGTAATGCCAATAACACGAGCACTTATGAACAAGAAAATGGCAGGACTGACAGTTCTGCTCCAAAGTCTTTGCCAGACACATTAATGACTAAAAATAGTGTCCCAAAGAGTTCTGACACATAGCAAGATGAAAACAAGCAAATAAAAGCCCCAAATGTATCTGGAAGAACATTTGAAATGTAGATTCATATCCACTCTCATCAGCATCAGCTAAAATCTTACAACATAAAGCACATTTAAGGTAAAATGCAAGGTGAAAAATAGTAAGATGCACACAGTATCATACATATATTATTCTACTTGTTGTATTATTATACCTATAAAATTCCATGCATTTATTGGCTATGTATATTCCATAAAACATATGTATATCATATAAAATGAATATATACAATCACTACACATTATAATCCCACTTTTAGTAATAAGGAACAGAAAAGTTATGGAAAAAGTCCAAGTTTTATATGGTGGCTATAATGCTCTCACAATTAATAAGATATTTTGATATTTTTATGCCATTTCTATCATTTCTTTTTAATTTCCATTTTTATAACACACAAAACATATTAGTATTTTAGCACAAATATACACTTTAAACATTTTTAAAAGCATGTATGTATTGGAGATGCATACTTAAAATGTTGAACACCACAGGATGTGCAACTCTCTATGTGCCATTGGAATTCATCAATGTGGTCAGCATAACTGTAGAAGGAGGGAAACCTTTACAAGAGAGTAGAGTGGGTGCTTTTCTTTGACCAACCAGGGAAGCCTTTCAAGGGCCATGGCATCTGGTATTTCACTCCATTGCTAAGCTTTCTCCATTGCCCATAATATCACCATGAAAGACTACATTTCCTGACATTTGGGGCTTGACATTATGGGTCTTTCAACGTCCTCTATACAAATCAAACTTGCTGAGAATTGACAGTTCATACTGTTGAACCTAACTGTAAGAATATATTGAACAGGTTTGAGAAAGCCCTTCTCTATAGAAATGGGGATGGTTGGAGGTCAGGAGTTGGATCCAATGAGGAGAGGATCCTTGCAAAGGGATGTAAAAAGATAGCAAAGAGGACAACTAAGTCAGCCTGGATGTTGCCTTGTTCCAAGAAGCTGAGCCTTGAGTAATGAGGGATTTTGATTCATTAACATTTGAAATTGCATCTAGCTCTGAGGCTTGGGACTCTCACTCTGCAAAGCCCTTTAACTTCTCCGTGCTCAACTTCCTCACGTTTCTCTTTTATAAGGAGGAGGCAATATTCCCTTCATTTATCTCACAGTGTAGGTGTGGATCAAATGGCCTCATGCATACAAAAATACTTTGTAAACTACAAATACCTGTATGTCTAGGCTTTTATTAAAAAATAGCAAAGCTTGGATAGTAAGAGATCATAGGGAAAGATATCATATGGAATCAAAGCACTGATATGTGAGAGCAGTTATGCTTATAGGAAGAGAACTAGCATTTATGCTACATCACGATTCATCAGACACTTTCCATTCAGTATCTCATATAATCCACACCACAACTTTGCAGGTCGTATTGTTTATTCCTGTTTTACAGGTTAAGATATGCGCTCACTGAGATTTCCTAATTTTGCAAAGGTCATATGCTTAGGACACGGCAGAATATGCAGTCAAACTAAAGCTTGTTTAACTCCCCAAATCTGGTAGAGAGCACAGCGTTGGTGGAGTTACAAACCTGCCTGGCTCAGCACAACTATACCAGAAAACATCTGAACTGCATGGAAAGGATGAGCTAATAAGTCCCAAATGCTAGGATAAAAGACTTTCATCTGATGTTTGGGAAATCAACAGTTTGTATAAGGTTCTTAGCAGGACACATCTGTCTATGTTAGAAAGATAACCCCCTGGAGGTATGTTTGACAGCCTGGAGAAGGGGGAGTGTAGACAGACAGCCAGAGTGCACTTTGAAGTCTTTGGCACATGACCAAGCAAATTTGTAAGAACTCACCTTGAATGTTGGTGTCTGATTCAACCAGAGTTGGGTTAACTTGGCTCTAGACACAGGAAGAACTAGACTCAAAGAATCCATCTAAAATATCTCCAGGTAATTTTTCTAAAGACAGAAGATGGTGCACACTCAGTCTGAATTATCTTAAGTACTGAGGTCAATGCTGTATGTCATGGACTCAGGTGGATATATTTATGGAAAACCATCTATATAGAAGTTGCTATTGCAGATTCTGATGGTTGAAAAAAATAATAGAAATAGCTCTGACCTTCGAATGACTAGCAGAGGATATCAATAAGTAAAATGATCGTTCTAATACACTATGACATGCTACAGGGGAGGAAAACCCAGAACAATACTGGAACAAACCAGAGCATATCTTCTCCTTCCCTAGAATTAACACCCAAGCATAGTTCATTGCTTGGACTCTTTCAAATCCCCGGCCCACTGTGTGAAGACAGATTGCCACTGTTTCCACACATGTGTGAGGATGGAACGAATCCCACACAATGGCTGTGGCATGCATGTACTGACATGCACAGAGTAGCTGTCCTGTATAATTGAAAACATGGCCACTGACAGTTTTATGTTCCCAACAGTCAACCAATGTCAATGGGATTTTATAGTGAATTTATGGCAGCAGGCTCTGGGTCCTGGGTTAATAGGCCTTCTGCCTCTGTAATAAGGGTCCATTAAAAAAAGGAGGAGGCAGGACCTCCTAAACACAGCCTGGTACTCAAACTCAGCTGCTGAGAGCTCTGGGGTATTAAATGGTTTCCTGGCCCTGGAGTCACCTTACAGATGACATTTCCTTGAAGAAAAGATCTGCTCTTACCTTCCTGTTTCATTTAGCCCAAGACCTGCAGCTCTGTATCGTTATACCCAGAGCAGACCACGCTCTTCTCATCACAGATTTTTGGGAAGGATTTTTCAGTAATGCTTTATGATTGATAAAATATTGGAAAATACACTAGCAGCTCTGAACCTATAGTCCAAGAAGTTGAAAAATCAAGGCTGTCAAATTTCCAGCCGCTGTGAATAACAATGAGAAAGAGATGGAAATTGACTTCACGGGCTACAGTCATGATTGTCACAAACAGCTTGTGACAGCAAGGATTCTTAGCAAACATAGTATCAACATGTGCATTTAATTAGAGTTGTGTCTACTAGTTCAGGTAGTTAAAGTGACAGACACCATGCTAAGACTCATTTATTCTATTTAATCCTTATAAGAGATATATTGCTGTTCCCATTTAACAGCTAGAGAAACAAATTTAGAAATTCTGAGTACTTTTTGCTCAAGGACATGGAGAAGAGCAAAAATTTGAACCCAAGTCTGTCTGGGCTTTTCACATGCTGTTATATGTCCTTCTTTAACTCCTGTTAAATGTTACAGTCAAAAACAGTTTTAGAAAATAAAGAGAAAAACCTTATTGCATGGGACTCCATGTCCCCCCATGGCTGGAAAAAGAAAGGAATGGTCTATCAATGAATGCAATAGATAGCCACAATCCCTTATCTGAAACTCGCAGGGCCAAATGTACATTGGGGTTTTCTGGATTTTATGATACTCAACATTCTGCAGCTTTTTCTTAGGGGCTGGGACCATGCCACATAAACAAACACATTAATATTTCTGCAGTGAAACCTGTGGAAATTTACACTACATTTAATACCTAAAGGCTATAAATCTACTCCCTTTAGGTTCAGGTCAAATTTTACTACCAAATTAACATAGATCAGGCCAGAGGTCCTATCTGATGAGTAAAGAAAAGTAAAAAGAATTTTTAAAGCTTTTATTCCCTTTGATTCCCAAGATATGACCCTACTCTAATTCTCAAAAACAATCTCTGGTGGAAAAGAAATCATTCTTTCTAGAGTCTACCTGATGTCGTTTAGGCATTGAAAGATAAAGTCCCTTGCCCAACACTTTATAGCTCTAATTTGTATTAGGATTAGGACGTGAATTCAGATGTTGGAACTCGAATTTTGGAGAGCATTTCTGTGCAGTGATGGACAGAGCAAAAATTTGGAGTCGTGTAGATCTGAGCTCAAATGCAATCTGGTCTTAGTCTGCTTGGGTTGCTGTAACCACAGAATGGGTGGCTTAAACAAGAGACATTTGTTCTCACAGTTTTGGAGTCTGGGAAGTGGAAGATCAGCATGCGGGTCAATTCAGTTCCTGGTGCCAAATCTCTCTTTGGGCTGTAAGTGGCTGCCTCTCATTGTGTGCTTGCATTACCTTTTCTTGTGTGTGTGTGTCTTGCTGGGGTCGGGAGGAGAGAGAGAGAGAGATGGTATCTTTTCCTACAAGGACACTACTCTCATCATGAGAGCCCTACCCTCATGCCACATATAAACAAAATTACCTCCCAAAGTCCCTACCTCCTCTTATTGTCACATTGGGGGTTAGGGTTCCGACATATGAATTTGAGGAGAGGTGCACGACATTCTATAACAAGGCCCTTTCTCTTTTCTTCCTGTTCAACCTGGAATAACCAAGTCCAGTTTGAGCACACTCCATGCCCACTCCTGGGGGGCTGGGAGATGATGGTGTAGTGGACTTCTGTCCTCACTCTCACATCACCTCTCTCTTCACATTACCCTGCGTCCTTTGCCTGTGAATTTTCATACTTTACAATGTTTGAGTGTCAAATTTTCCCATGGGATCTGGATACCCTTCAATGTTTACACAATTCCCTCATCCTTTCTCTTTTCTCTCTTTTTCTGACCTCTTGAATTGTAAAGAACCAGAGGAAAGCATTTACTTATTGATGGATGAGGAACCCAGGTCTGTGTTTGTTTTCCATCATTGTCCAGAATATGACCTTACCTGAGTCAGAAACTCCTGTCTGTAGTGTTAGGTCTGGTGGAGAGTAAACAGGTGACAAGGAGGTTGCTAAGGGCAGAGAGTGGGAACCGAATTGTAGATAGGAACCAAATTGTGGTTAGGAATTGTTCCCTGGTGGGAACATGCATGGTAAAAAGTTCCTAGTAAACTTTAACTGACTTAAAGCTCATTACCATCTAGTTAGCATAACATGGGTGGAGAAATCTAGAAAAGACGCATGTGCAGAAAGGGAAACTGTTATATAACCTACCCTATTATGTAACCTGTCATGTGACCTGTTGTATAACAGCCACCTATCAATCGACCCCAAAGGCAGGAAACAGCAACCAGTCCTGCCGGGGGAAATGTGGTACAAACTAGTGGGCTTATAAAAAGCAACACGTGTTCAACCTCCAGTGTCCACTTAGGGAGACTGACCCATTCCACTCTCTCTGGAATGTATTTTCCTTTTGTGTAGATTCCTTTACCTTCATTCTTTTTTTTATGTGATAACCTGTTTGTACTAAGTTGCTCTGTGTTTGTGATCAGTCCATGATTGGCTCGACTTGGGTACCAGTACTCATTCTTGACACTGGGAACCAGGGGACCAGGGAACATCCATGTAGCTGAACCTAACAGCAGCAGCCATCTGGTTTACCAAAGGTGGGTGCTATGTGCTCCCCTTACCTTTCAAAGAAACAGCACTATCAAAGTATGTGACAAAAGCATAAAACGTTCATGGAAGTGTGGTATATTCTTCATTTGTACGCTTTATAAACACTTCTTGTTTTCTGTGTAAAATTCCCTGTATGAGAGCCTATAAAACTATTATACTGAAATTTATTTTCATATTGTAGAAATAATATAACATTACAAAAAATCATGAATATGGACCAAAAAGGAAAAGAAAAAAGGAAACAAAAGAACCCCTTGAATCCATGAGTCTACTAATAATCTCACTTCTCTTTCTTTGTGATGTCTCCTTTACACATTTTCCTATGCAAGCTTTTAACCAATTTTTTAATCAGAGAGGATATAGAATTATGAGTTCTTTTACACTTCTTTTAAAAGTATATTCCATGTTGGCCATGATATATTTTTAATGCATGTAACATAGTTGTTAAGAGTATGCATTCTTAAGGCAGATTGTTATGGACTGAATGTTTCAGTCCTAAAAATTCATATGCTAAAGCCCTAGCCCAATTTGGAGGTAGGACCTTTGGGAAGTAAGTAAGTTTAGATTCAGTCATGAGGTCATGAGGGTGGGAGCCCCATGATGGGATTTGTGTCCTTGTACGAAGAGGAAGAGACCAGAGCTCTTTTTGTTCTTTACCCTACGAGGAAACAGCAAGAAAGCAGCTATCTAAAAGCCAAGAAGAGGCTCCTTACCAAGAATTTGGCCATGCTGACACCCTGACCTTGGAATTCCCAGCCTCCAGAACTGTGAGAATAAACATTGTTTAAGCCAAACAGTCAATGGTATTTTGTCATAGCAGCACAAGCTGACTAAGATACAGGCTGACCACCTATTAGCTGTGAACTAGGGCAAGTTACTTATCTTCTCTCTACTTTGGTTTCATTAGCTATAAAATGGAGACAATAATAACTACTTTGTAGAATTGTAATGAAGATGAAATCAGATATTACATATAGTGTTCAGAAAGTGTTTGATACCTAGTACGCCCTGGATACATGTTACCTATTGACTGGTAATTATCTAGTTTACCCATTTGTTAATCAGAATAATCACACTCACATCAAAGAGTTTTTGTAAGGACAGAGCCATATGTCCAAGAACCTAGTACAGTGCTTGGCAGACAGGAGATTTGGAACGATGAGAAACATAAATCAAAATCTTAAAGAAGATTGTAAAACTGTTCAAACTGAAACATTTATTTGAAAATGCCTTTGAAATGCTAAAGCAACACACCAATTTAGTGTTAGTTCTGGGAGATCAAACCAATGACCTTGATTGTCTTAGCACAGGACATTTTCCCCCTTCTTTATGACAACTCTCCAGAGAGATCTTTTAGACCATGTGATGGTGGGAAGGTGTTTCAGTTACTTATTCCTGTCTACCAAATTACCCTAAAACTACACAGATTAAAACAGCCACTTTAATATGTTCTTCCATTCTGTGGGTCAGGCATAAGGGCAGGGAAAAGTAGGAATGACTGCTGGCTAGGGTTTGAATCATCTGGAGGAGTTTTACTCATGTGTCTGGTGTTAGCTGAGACTTCAGTTGGGATTGAAGACAGGGCCACCCACACTCAGCCCTTCCAGGTGGCCTGGGATTCCTCGCAGCATGGTGGTCTCAGAGTCCTGAGACTCCTTACATGGTGGCTTTGAGCCCCAAAAGCAAGTGTCCCAGTGAACCAAACAGAAGCTGCATTACTTTCATGGCATAGCCTTGGAAGTCACAATGTCACTTCTGCATTCTATTGTCTACATATTAGTCACTAAAGTTGGTCCAGATAACAGGAGAGAACATGTAGACCTCCCTCTGGACAGAAGGATTATCAGTACATTTACAACTGCCACAAGAGAATTAGTTCTGATTATTACAGAGAACTGTTTACTGAACCAATAAAATTGTGGTCTTCTCGCATCCAAAGGTTCAGTTGGTTTACAAATAGTTCGTGAGGTAAGGAATTTTGCCTAACTGAGTTCACGTATCTCCCTTATTTTGCCCAGATCAGAGTTGTTACAGAGTTGATGATAAATAAAAGTTTTGATTTATACTGAGCACAACCATATTTAATTTTTCCTAATTTTATTCCAAATTTTCATGACTATAATACCAATTGCATATGTCATATTAAACTGATCTAATTTTTTTCCTGAATTTTATACTTTTGTTCTTGTCCCCTAAAAATCATGTAATTTAATGTTTCTAACTTGGTAAAATTTTTATTATATAAAAACTCACATTTAACAACACCAATAATAAAAATAGCAATAAACCTTGGTCAAACTACATGGCCCTATTTGGTCTTAGAAAAGCATGATCCCTGTTAGATTCACAAATAGTTTATCATAATTTAGTGACAGCTATTTTTCTCAGGAGACATAGAAAGAAATCATAGGCCTCTAATTATATAATGTTAGTAAGCATTTATTGAGTACCTGCTGTGTGCTAGGCATTGGGCTAAGCATTTTACTCATGTAGGTCAAGCAGTTTGACATTAAAAGATATAGTCCGTGGAGGAAAATAGAACTGGTTTGACATTGGGCCTTATCCCTTATTAACTGTAAAATTGAGGGCAGGTGACTTCATTTCTTTAATGACAACAGTAAAATAGGAAAGGCTATAAAGATAATATGAGTAAATATATAACACATAACACAGTGCCAGGCATCCAACAGGCATCCAGTAGATGAGAAAGTCTATTTCTTACAACATTCTTCTTGCATATGGCTTGCATTTTCTGAGTGCTTACTAGGCACTGTTACAAGGGAGTCACCTTTACTAACTCATTTCATTTTCATCACAACCTAGGTGGTGAGAACTGTTATCATCTCCATTTTATAAGTGTAGAGACCGAGCTGAGACAGACGAGCCTGCTTCATAGTCACAACTTGCAGAATAACTAAGTTGCTAAGTGGCAGAACTGAAGTTCCAACCCAGCCTCTCTGGCTCCAAAATGTGTTTCTTGGTGCTCACCATTCTTTGGAGACTATAGAATTGTCCAGGTGCACTACCATTCCAGCATGCTGACCCTACGAATCTACAAAACATTCTGCCTTGGATTGGTGCAACCTGCTGCAATAGTTAGGGTTTTCCAGAGAAAAAGAACTAACAATATGTGTATACAGAGAGGTAAATGTTAATCTTAAGAATTAATTCACAGGATTATGGAGGCTGACAAGTCCAAAGTCTGGCAGGCTGGAGACCCAGGAAAAGCTAAGGTTGTAGTTCAAATAAAAAGGCAGTATATTGGAAGAATTCCTTCTTGCTTGGGAAAGGTCAGTATTTTTGTTCTATTCAATATTTCAGCTAATTGAATAAGGCCCACCTACATTATAGAAGACAATCTATTTCACTCAAAGTCCAACAATTTAAAGGTTAATTGCATACAAAAATACCATCATAGGAACATATGGAGTAATTTCTGATCAAATATCTGGGTACTGTGGTCTAGCCAAATTAACACATAAAGTTAACCATCACAACTACTGTCAGGGTAGAAGCTAACAATATCCATCCCAAAACATAAATAGAGGGAAAAGGAAATGGTGAAATGGATATTGAATACATGCCCTACTTCTTTTTCTTTCACTGCATTGAACACCAGAAAACATTTAAGGAAACATTCAACAGAAAAGAATAGCAAAGAAAATAATTCCCTGGTACAAATATAAACCCATGTGTAACTTTAACAGACATGGTGCCTTTTGTTAACAAAGGCAGTGGCAGGCAAGGGTGAGAAGCAACACAGGAGTCTCTTCTCTTTTATTGTTGTGGAGGCAGACAGACTGAGGTGACAACAGGGCAGTGTCTGAGCCCAGCAGGCTCAGAATAGGAGCAAGGCGAGGCCTCCATGCAATTGACACCACAGGTGGAGCCAGGGAAACAGAATGCAGTATCCAGGGTCTGCAGCTTGGCTGGGAATCACTGCCCCATTGGAAAGTTCAAGGCCCCGAGGCCAGGCACAATCATAGTCACAACAGTTTCCTGATGGTTTCTGTGGAAATCCTATACTGGCCAGGAAGCCACCAAATTAATCCTCTTGTGCTCAAATACACATGAGTCCAGCAGGTATTTGTTTACTTTGGCAGATTACCTGGGAATCATTCAACCAACAACAGCATAAACAGCAGAACCCAGGTGGTGGGAAGAAAGGTTTAGGCTACAAGGTATTCAAACAGCTACAGAGGTTTAGGTTCTTTTGGGTAACAGGAAACTGAAATTTCTCCTAAGAACACTTTAAAGATAGAATCACTGTTTAAAAAATAAATCTACAATCTAATAAATATTAGGATGTGTGTAATATGATGAAATCCCAGGTATAGCTATGCTTTGTAAGGTTGCCAAGTGCAGCCAAATACCTAGTCGAAGTTGAATGAAATGTTTGATCTATTCGTCATTGGGAAAAAACTTGGCTCACTTCTCTGTGGAGTCAGCCTACAAAGTATTGAAATGACTTAGTGTAACTTCTGAAATGCGGAACAGCACACATGAAGAGAATATTCTCAATACAACAGAACAAACCACAGGGGCATTGCACTGAAGACTTTCCTGAAGCTCCAGGACATTCCATTCTGGACTTGCCTGGACAATCACAATTCCCTACAGGTGTCCTATACATCACTAAAACATTCAGTGGAAACACTCTAAAAATTTCAATCTTTTGGCATCTAAACTACAGCTTTTATTCTCTCACCTTCAACTGGATAGGAAAAAGGAGTTATCAGCAGCACTCTGTGTATATGAGTTCATTTAATCTTTCCAACACTTTGTGGTATAGGAGTTATCACCACCATATTATATGTATATAAAAGACATGGTTTTCAGTGGTCTACTTAAAGTGACTTAAGTCTTATTACAAGTAAGTGGGAGAGGTAGTATTCATATTCGAAAGTATTCCTCAATGGATGGATGGCTGAGTGGATGGGTTGATGAGTTCTCGGTTATTTATTTTCATTTTGGTCCCATTTCCTGCAGCGTGAATGACACCTTCTTTGACTCTACCTGAAGAGGAAAAAAAAAAACCAGAAAGAAATAAATGCAAGGTTGTGTTCAAAACACATCTTGGAAACCTATATAATCTTTAGAAATGTATTGACTGTCAAATTTATAGCTAAACTGGCCAGCTATATGATGGAGAGAGTATAGCAATATAGACATTGAAATGAAACTATTTATTTGTGTGTGTTTAAGTGACCGCATAACTCACAAGTATTGCTGAAGCCTGTAAGTTCCGGAGGATTCATGCTGTACTGTATCATGGAGAATGGCTCATAATTCATTTGCTAGGCTGCCTTTGGTATGCCCAGCCTGAATATTTCAGCATAAAATTTCTTTTCTCTTTGCTGAAATGAAAATGCAACTGTGATTTTCTGGCAGCAGATTTATTTTTCTTGGAATAACAATGTTTTAAGACATATTTGTATACTTGGCTCTATTTGACAAATGTCAGTGCTGACAGGCAGGAAGTAGAGACACCTGTACTGACGTCACTCCACCACTCTCACCATGTTCCTGGTTTTCCCCAGAGTTCCGTGTTCACTCAGTAATGCAGCAGAGCTAAATAAAAACTACACCCAAAATAGCATATGTTTATACTTTTCAAAATGCGTAAGTAAATACTTATTGGGAAAACTAAGTAACATAGAACAACCAAAAGAAAAAGATAAAATTGTTTCAAAGCTCTCTACCTAAAGTAATTATTTTTGATAAGTTAATAAATAATAGTCTCATAACTATATATTAGAGGTTCAGTCAACTCTATTCTAGCTCAGTATCCACATGTTTACTTAGTTCAGGGACCCCCCCACCTGGCCCAAATGCTCAAGGATGGCTGTGGGAACTTGCTCGTGTTGAATTTATAGATGTGTGGTGCAGTGAGGCAAGGGGCCTACATAGGACAATCAAACCAGGACTAAGTGTGATCCACTGATGTGGTTGGTCATTGCTCCTGGTGGGCCATGAGCGAAGGCAATGCTGTGGATCGAGTTTCGTGTCCACCCAAAATATATGTGTTGAAACCTTAATGTGCAAAGTGAAAGTATTTGGAACTGAGGCCTTGAGAGGTTATTAAGGTTAGATGAGACCATGAGGGTAGAACCACCATGTGGGATTAGTGCCCTTATAAAAAGAGGAAGAGGCAAGATATTCCCCTTTCTCTTTGCCTGCAGAAACTGAGGAAAGCCTATATGAAGACATAATCAGGAAGAGGGCTTTCACCAAGAATCCAACTATGCTGACATCCTGATCTTGGACTTAAAGCTTCCAGAACTATAAGAAATTCCTGTTCATTGTCTTAAGCCACTTAGTCGATGGTACTCTACTAGAGAAGTCTGAGCTGACTAAGAGAGGCAACTCGGAGAAGAGCAAGATAATGCCTCTCCTGTATTTTTAATCATACTTGTCCTATAAGCATCCTATCATTGATTTTGATAATACCCTCTTTTGTTCATTTAACTTAGATTTTTTTGTTTGTTTGTTGTTTGTTTTAATCAGGCTGTTTCAAATATACATGAACCTATTATTAGTATCAGCTAAAGTCTCCCAGCCTTTTAGGATCTAAAAAATGATTGGCCACAAACACCAAACACTCTATTTCATGAGATGTGCAAAGTTCAGTGCTCCTCACCACCACCAAGATGCCTGCAGATTCGTAGGGTGCTAAACTTCTTAAGCTCATATGCACCTCTGAATTTATGTTCTTCCTGAAGGCTTTCACTTGTGTGTTTTCTCACCATCTTGCATGTGCTTTCCCTGCTCTCTATTAAATTTCCTAAGTAAGGAATGCAAATCTTCTTTGGAATTTTAGTAGCAAAAAAAGCAACTAAAATGTCTCTCACAAGGCCTTTGTGTATATCATCAGCTCTACAGAAAATTTGTCCATAGACAGGTTCTCACAAGCCAGCATCACAGTGGACATTGAGTGTTAGGGCTGCCACTTCTCGGACATTCTTCCTGGGTCTCCACAGTCAATGAAGTGCGATAGCTGAGGAATGCCTCTCAGTGCTGCACCCCAGTCTGTCACAGTCTTCCTGGTTCTTTCTGCACCCCTGTTCTCTGGGAATCCAGCAATATTTCAAATCTTTTCCATTTATTTATGCATGACAATTTTGCTCTACTTTGTTCTGAAATCTCCTTTCAGATTCTACCCTTGAGTATGTATATTCACATCTAAATGATTGACTCATCTTCTAAATAAAGATATTTTCATCCAAGAGGAACTCCTTTCTGTGGCAATAGCATAGTGGTGAGCATAGCTACCTTCAAGAGGAACTCCATGTCACTTATTAGGATGATGTATTGTTATAAATTTTTCTATCCCTATTGACTTACAGAAAAACTGAGGGAAGAGGATAGATATTTATATCAGAAAACCATGTATGTTTCTTCCTTAAGCCCTAGGGCCACCAACTCAGGCCCAGTATCATCCTTTCTCTTGTAATGTAATCCCAAGGTGTACTTTGTTCTTTTTTGCTCTTTGAATCTGTCACCACTCATTTTATCTGTGTGGGTTCTGTCCCCCTAAGCCTTTTTGGATAATGGAACAAGGTCATAAATACTTGGAAAGGAGCTCTTTAAAAAAAACATGGACCATTTCCACTTTCTTAAAAATGTTTTTATTATGCAAGCAAGCACATATACTTAATAGTTACATGAAGGTAATAGAAACTCAGAAAATTACAGAGTGCTCTCTGTCATTTATTTCTTTTTGGTGTACCTGACTAGTCTAGACGATGATCAGTGACACTGGCTTGGGCTTATTTTTGTTTGCTTGTTTGTTTCTGTCTCTGAGAGTAGAGTTCATTTTACTTGTCCCACTTTTCACAAAAACCTTATAACCTCCATTAAAACATCCCTCTTTCTAGAAAATGCACCCCAGACAACCAAAATAGAACAATTGGTGCCCCTTATCTCAAACCAGCTTGCAAAGTGTGGCAATGAGAAGACAGTGGAATAAAACCATGGCCAAAATATGGCATCTAGCAAAGTGCTTAGCCAGACTTAATCTTTTTTTCTTATCTGTAAAATGAAGCTAGCCCTATGGTGTAATAATAATTATATAAATTAAAGAACTTATAAAAATTTTGCTATTTAGATATTCTTAATGAATCTTGGCATGGTAAAAAAAAAGAATTAGCTGGATTTCTTATATCCGTGCTTTTAACTATGTGACCTTGAGCGAGTAACATAACTCGTGTTAAGTCTCGGCTTCCTCAGCTGTCAAATGGGGACGCCAGCACCTGCTGTGGGGATGCATGAACGTGCATCGATGACAGCTGGGGTGTCCGATCCTTAAATATTCAAATGAAATCTGCTTGAACTCTATGCCACGCAGGATGAGACATCAATCTACGCACAATTCAACCACTCCGGGACTTCCACCAGACGCAGTGAAGGTGGGGATGCAAGTGTTTTCCTGGTTGCCTTTGCTCTCGGACCCTCACTGAATGAGTTCTGTTACCCCCTGATCTTATTATTCCTTAATATTGACACGTTCTCCATTGTTTCACCTTCAGTTTCTTTTCTTTGAGCTCCACCCCTCAAGCTATTGTTCAACAAGATTTGTGGGTATATGGCCAATTTTACTGAACTTTTGTAACAGCACCAGGAGGATTCCACAGAGCCTTGTCTCTTCCTCTACTGTCTGCTGAAAGCACTTGGCCTCCCTTTTTTAGACCCTGCTCCTCTAGCGGACAGTGCTGCTTTTTGTTTTTCGGTGTTTTTTAGTATAAAGCAGCATGGCTCTTCATTCAATTTTTGCTTACACAAAGACTCCTTAATGTGCTCTGGTATGTGATGGGCCATCTCGTCATCTTCTTTCCCTTCAGAGACAAAGTAGAACTGTCTGAGAGTCCATGTCTCCTTCCCTTCCCTCTGTCCCCCTGTGTCTGCCAAGGAAGGGGAAATTAAAGTTTGTGTCTCTACTATGATGCCACCTTTTACAAAGCAGAGAAGCAGCTACTGAAAGTTTGGGTTTGAAATATCTCCTCCTTCCTAGCACTCCTTTCCCACATGGACGGCACTCAGTACACTCACACTTAGTAGGTTCTTAGTGAGAATTGGTGGGGGAGGGCAAAGTGGGTGATGTGATGGATTATATGGTCAGGTCAGAAGAAAACTGAATAAACTGAAGGAAAAGTAAGGAGCTGATGTGACAAAAGGTAGTTTCCAAGGCCAGGGAATCATAGGGAATCCTATTTCTACATAATCCTAATACCTAATATCTAAATATCCTTAATACTGTGCATGTGATAAGCATAAAACCCCTGCTCTCTAAGCCTGTGTAACTGCCCCCTGCCTCTCACGACTGAGGCATCGTCGTTCCTCTTTCTCCTCTGACATATCTCAGCACCTGTGAGTTAGGAGAACGTCTCTCTCTCCTAGGTAGAAGCACAGATGTAGGAAGGCAATGATTGCAGAGGGTTTATTTTAGAAACAGAAAACGGCTTCCCAACGAGAGGCTGGTTGGAGGGGAGTTGCATCTCATTGGTTATGCTGGCAGATCACCCTCTGCTGATCTGTTTTGTTATTTTGTTGTCTGTTGAGGAGACAACAAAATGTTAGTGAGCAGCTGGTGGCGGAATTATGTTTTATATACAAAATGTGGGAGAAAATTCTGGCCCAGTGCTATAATTGCCTGATTGGATGGGGGTGGGGAAATGCTTTTATCTGAATTAAATGTGCTTTCTCTCTGCCAGGTTCAGCACCCTCAACCGTGTTCAGAGTCAGTGTGCAATGTGCTTTGTGTATTTCAGATGGGATTTTGAAAAAGCAAAACAAAAGAAAAAAACAGAACAAAAAAAGAAAACTGCTGTGAGCTTTCTGGAAAGTCAGATCTAGCAGGACTGTGGTGATGTGATGTCTTGATTTATCTGCAAGGAGTCAGGGCTCCCTGGAGAAGCAGATTCTGACAGCAGACTTATTAACAGAGGGGCAGGTACATGGAAGAGTAGGGAGAATGCCCATCAACAGGGTGTGGAGCAACATACAGTTGGGTAGGGAAAATCCAGTATAAGAGAACCTTTTAAGCACAGGTTCTGATTTCTTTTGTAACACATACTACTTAACATACATGACCCAAGAATTGCTGAGAGCAATTAGACAACTGTCAGTGCACCACATTATTTTGCTTTAACCACTTGAGTTGTTTGCTTCTTAAGATATATATGTGTTTGTTAATATATGTTATATGTGTTCATTGGATATACGTGTCAACTGTTATGACAATTTCATCTCTTGTGTTAATTACATAATTTAATAAAATATTATCTCAACTAGTGATATAAGAATGTAAAAAGAAAGTTTCTATTTCTTTGAAAATTCACTTGAAAACTTGTTAAACATGACTGACCACAAATATTTCTACTGAATATGGCAGAGCAAGTTAACACATAAGGGTTGGAGAAAGATCATGAAAATCAAGATGATCTACACCCTATTATTGATTTGCAATCATGTACAAGATATCATTCCACTTGAAAGAAATGGGAATTAGAAATTGAAAGTGATTCATTGCAAGTGTGATTTTTTTCAAGATACACTGGACAGAACACCAATCACAATATCCATGCTCAAAGAAAAAAATCTTAGCCTTAAACTGAAAGATTGGCAAACAAATGTGGAATTAACATGCTAACTGCATACATGCATCCCTGTGTGCATCATGTTTCATGACTTCCCTCTTTGATCATTGTTTAGATAGCTCACCAGTGTCAGGTCTGAATTGGAAGGGATAAGATGTCTTTAACTTTGCCAGGAGTGTACACAATCATCCTGGATGGATAAGAGGATAATATCAGGCATGGGAGAGGACGGTGGCAAGAGGTGAGATCCATGAGGAGAGCCTGTAATCGGGAGGGCTCCCACCAGGTAGCAGGGCCAAAGTCACTGAAGTAGGTTTGGGGCTGGGACTGCAGCCCATGGGAGAAGGGAGGCTGTCTAGCACAAGTCATGAAGTAGCTCTAAGGGTCAGGGGGATTGGATGGTTAATAATAGAGAGGTTTAGAGACAAAGAATAAAACAAGGACCTGTACAAACACAGAGGAGAGTAGTCCAGCAGAAATGTCAGGAACTTTGCAACACTATTCCCCTGGAATGCCAATTATTCTTTTTGATCCTCAGTTTCCCCATCATTAAACTGTGGCTAATCATACTTCTCCCATAGGGTACCTGGAGGGATTAAATGTATAATATATTCAGAACACCTACCACACATATAACAGTTGTACAATAAATTTATTTTCTTCTTCCATTTGATCATGCAAAAATATTTACTGAACACTTATTCCATGCCAGGAATTGTTCTAGTTGTAGAGAATACCATAGTAAACAAAACAGGCAGAGACCTATTCTTATGAAGCTTACATTTCAGTGGGGAGACAGACACTAAATAAATTAGAATATAATATAATAGCAGTAATATGTGCTATCAAACAAATAAAATAAGTCAAGGGAATGGAAAACCCTCATAATCTTACAAGGCAAAGTGGGAGTGAGGTGGGCTATTAATCTATACATTCTTTCTATTTTTAGGCTAACTGGAAAGAATATAACAATATGGCAGTGTAGCTATCACTATAATTAGTGACGATTCCTCAGCTGCCTGCAGCATAAAACAAGAATGACTCACAGCCTGTGAGCTGCAGAGAGCTTTTTTTTTTTAAATTTTTAATGAAATGGCTTTATGGTGTTTGTTCTGATTCTAAGTGTTATATATGCTTATTATAGAAAACTCAAAACAATACAGTAAATTATGAAAAAGTGAAAAAGAAAGAAAAACAGAAAAATCACTCCAAATCCCAATCCCAGCATCCAAACATAGCAACTGCTAACGTTTTTATTTTTAGTTTTGTCTTTCTTGTTTAGGAGAACTTTCTTTAAGATATCTTTCAATGCACATTAATTCCTTTGTTAATAGGCTGCATATAGGCACTCACCAGAATGCTTAGATATGTATAATATAGGTAAATATATGCATACATATAAACACATACATATATATGTGTATATATACACATATATGTATATATAGAGATATACTATAGATAAGTATGTACGCATGTGTGTGTATGTATATGAAGAGACAGACAGAGAGAATGAACGAATGACAGAAGCTTGTGGTTTATGATCTTGAACAAGGCATTTAACCTCGAGGGACTGTCTCTGACTTGTTTGGAAAGTGGATGTGTAGAGCTAACATGGTAACGTTTACTCAATATTTGTTTGCTTACTACTATTGTTTGAATATATGTGTCCCTCCAAAATTCATATGTTGAAACTTAACTGCCAATGTGATAATATTAAGAGGTGGAGCTTTTAGGAAGTGAGTAAATGATGAGATAGGATTAGTGGCCTTATGAAAGGGCTGGTGGGATCCAGCTAGGTCCTTTTTTGCTCTTCCATCCCTTCTACCACTTGGGGATACAGTGCTCAAAGTTGGAAGCAGAGGTCAGGCCCTCACCAGACACCAAACATGCTGGTGCCTTGATCTTGAACTTCCCAGCCTCTAGAACGGAAATAAGTAAATTTCTGTTGTGTATATACTACCTAGTCTCATTTTTGTTTTTAGAGCAGTGCAAACAGACTGAGACATGCCCTGGCACTTCCCAGCTCTCTTACAGTCAGGCAAGGCCTCACCTGTGTGCCGATTCCCTGCCAAAGCTGTGACAGCAAGTGCAGTTCCCCAGTGCTGAGGAGCCTCGCTGGCCTGGCGCGTGAATGGAACAGAGCCTCCCCGCTCCGGATGGGCGAGGAACATGAGCAGGAAATAAACCTTCGTTGTAGATGTCACAGGATGGTTCAGTTTCTGCAGGGTGAGCTGCCTACCTGACCTACACAGCATGAGAAGGCACATCTCAGCCAGGTGTGAGGGTTACAGGAGATGGTGTGCAAGGGCTATGATAGAAGCTCAGTAAATACTAGTTGAATCTGAGTGGCAGAGCCTGGTGGAGAAGAGATCAGATATAGCAAGAATAGTTTGCGGTAACTCTGGGACATAGGCAAAACACTGATCAGATCTTTCTAATCATCTCCAAATGCCATATTTTTTCCAGACTCAATGTGAGGTTTCTTGGTGTTATTTCTATTTCCCGGGGGAAAACCTTCCAAGGTCATAACTGAGAATTCATAACCATTAAAAGTCACCGAACAGTTATTTCTCCCATATTCCACACACCCAGCCTGCCACAACCATCCTCGCCTCCTGGTTCACAACAGGAAGGTGACTCCTGCCTCAGGCCTCCTCACCCCTCCACCCTCCACCTGCCAGGTACTTCCAGGTGGTCTGTCCACACTGGTTTCTTTTCATCACTCAGATCTCAATTTAGAAATTACCTCCTAGGTCAGGCATTTGTTGACCTCTTGATCTAATGCTGTTCGCCACCCTTCACATCAGTCACTTTCTATCACAAAGCCCTCTTTTATATTTTCAAGTCTTTTATCAATGCCCCAAATTCACGTATTCACAGGTTTACTTATTCACCATCTGTCCCCACCCTCCAGGAGCTTGTGTGGGTTCATGAGAAAGAGACTTTACTGTCTTGGGACAATGCTTGGTGCATTATAATCAATAATATTTGCTGAATAACTGCGCGGGCCATTACTGGATACGAGACACTGTGTGGTGTGCTACAGTAGGTACAAATTTGAGTAAAATAATGTAGGAAGAAATGAGTGCTAATTAAAGACAACGGCAATTTTCTATAGATCTGTCAGTGGAAGGAATGATAAATTCCTCCTCAATTGGAGGCAGCGGAGAATCTTCCTAGAGGTGAGATTATTCTACTTCAACTATGGAGAATAAGAGAGATTTTGAATGGTGAATTTTAATAGCAATGGTAAGGGGGAAGATAAAATAGATTCCATGTCAGTCGAAGGGTAGGTTCAAGGCCGAGACTGTGCAAATGCAGGGCCTATTTCAGCATCGGTGAATGTCTCAGCTAATATTTGGGGAGGAGGGATAAACTGAGAAACAGACAGTACTTAATGGTCCTCACTAAGGACAATTATAAACAGAAATAGTACATTAATGAGAGGGGATAAAATATTGGAATGAAACAAAAAGCTTTCTGTCTTCACTTTACTAAATCCCATTTGCCACATGTTCTTTCTTCTGGGTACAAACTGAACTAGAAAGAGGGAAGCTGTTTTCATTCCTCTCTGCCCTCCTTTCCTCCTTGCTCACCTTTGAAGCTACAGTTTGCTCATCTTTCAGATGGGGATGCACTCATAGCACTTCCAAAACACGTGCCTGGTGGGCCCTCGAGCAGGCATGTAAGGGTGCTTTGGAATATTTGGTGCCCTCATTTGGGCAGTTTTGAGGTCTTCATTGACTCTCTTCCACTTTGGGGGCATTTTGAATAATGGAGATGAAGGAGAGGAGGTGTTGGAGGAGAAATTACTAACCCAGGTTTCCTAAGAAAAGGAGCCTGAGGTATGGCTAGCATGCTGGTGTTTCATTCAGGAAGGGGATTCCCAGGGTGTCTAGAGTAAGGGGAAAAGAAAGTGAGGCAGAAAAGGATGGGAGACAAATACCAGATGGCCCCACTGCAAGTAGAAACACCTGGGCATGCAGGAGGCTTCTGCCTCAGACCTGCAAGGGGAGGCAGGAACAGGAATTAATCCACCAGTTCACTTCTGTCCCTGTCGCACACTGGTACAGTCTGCCTCTCAGGGAATTCAGCTCTAATCTCCACTAGTGCTTCTGGGTTGGGTCATCTGTCACCTTAGGGCAGCTTCTGGGATGTCAGCTGCCCTGTCCTGCCCTGAGGTAGGTGCTCCATGGGAGGACAGATGCAGATGGAGGAGCAGAGACCTCTGGCAAGGCTTCGAGTCTGAGGATTGTTTGAGTCCTCTCAGAATTGGTCACAAGATGGGATAGATCAAATAGCTGAGGCTCTGGAGACAGGTATTGTCTGGATAATTTGAGGTGGCACATGAAAGATGACCAATACAATAAAGATATTTAGAATTTGTCGAGTATTTTACAGTTGATAAAGTGTTTCATATGTGTCCTCTCCTCTTATTCTTATGCAGGAGGCTGGCAAGGCCCTCCTTGAAATCTTAGATCTTCATTTGAAACCCTTTGTTGCTTTTACATGTCTTGAAAAGTTAACGTGAAGCATGAAGGTCTGCTGAGGCTGGTGAGGGAGGATTGGATATGGCTGGACACCATCACTGGAAGAAAATCATATAGGGAGACACATCCACCCCAGGAAGTACAGCAGGAAGAATGTGGGGTTGTCTATGACCCTGGCTGTATCTCTAACAGATAATTTCTTTAAAAATACCGAAAGCAAATATGGTCAAATTAATATTTGTCAGTCAAATACAAACTCCACAAGGGCAGGGCATTCGATTCCCAGACATGTTCTCAGTCCCAAGAATAGCAAGTGCCTTGTCCTCAATCCAAAATTGTCAAATAAGTTAATATTTTAAATCTGAGAATTGAGGACATAGGGATCTTTTGCATAGTTTTTTCTTTTCTGTATGTTTTAAATATTTTAATATTAGTTTTGTTGTTGGTTTAAGATAAAATCTGTTAGAAAGGAAATGGTCAACATGGAGGCTTAGGAAAGTGGAGAAGATGAAATTTGACAGATTTATTAAGCACTCTTCAAGGAAGATACATATTTTCCTCTTACTATCCCCATTTATAGATAACCAAATTGATTCAACAAAGTGAAGATTCTTGCAAAGGTCACACGGTGAAAATTGTGGGTTGGGTACAGCAAACTCAGATGATAAGAACTTAAACTTTGGAGTCAAGTGGACATAGGTTTGAATTCTGACTCCACATTCTTTCATGTGTGTGGATGTGAAAGGTGTTGAAGGCAGTCAAAGGGTTTAATAACATTAATTCAATATGAACAGTTGAGTGTTATGCCAGATATTGCTATTTATTACTATGTGCCAGATGCTATATTAAACATTATTCTTTTAATCCTCTCATAAATTCTCTGGGATTCAGAAATTAAAAAATGGTTCCTCAGAGATGTTATATAATTCAATCAAGATCACACAGCTAATAAATCACCAGCCAGGGATTCTAAGTATGGTAATCTTTGGTGATATCCAGTCTACCACCCAGATTCGTAATTGGAGAAGGAAGTAGTGCCTTGAATACAAACTCAGGTCTGACTCACTCCAAAGCCATATTCTCTTTCTTTCTCTATCTCAGTGGTTCTCTACTTTCCTCTAGGACCTGGGTGGTTTATCTGAAGACTTTATCTTGCTCGTACCATACCAGCAAAGACATTGGCTACACCACTCTTTCTATCTTGGAATTCACTTAGGTAAAAGATTCCTGAATATACACCAATGCACACTTTCTCTCGTCCCCTAAAAGCCACACTTTGCTCTTCAACTGTTTGATAGGTCAAATTAAGAAAGTCCTAAAAACTCCAAATATTGTTTACCTAATGTTACAAAAATCATCACATTTTGAACATCAAACAGCCCTTCTCCAGCCTTCCTTCTTTTGCTTGTGTTTTATTGCAGTGTAAAGCCCTTCCAGCTATGCATTGGTCAGATCTTAAAGACTTATAAAATAAATGGTTATAAGTATAAGGATAACTGCATTGGATTTACAGATGAGTGAGTTTTGGCTGAGAAATCTTTTACCTCCCAAAGCTGGTGGAAGAGTAGCCTGAGGAAAGGGCTGAAGCCAAACTTAAATATTTAATTTCTGTCTTCAAACTCAGATGTCAGCAGAAGTTGGAGGTGCCTCCACACTTAAATTCAGCCACCGAAGAAGCTCCAGTGCTCTTCCTCCTTTTCTGTCTCACATGTCATGGGACTTTCATGGCTATTTATCCCCCAGTCTGACTCTCTCTATAGAAACTAAAACCCCATTATTCTTAAATGGTCTGGTCTGATGTCACCATGGCAGTGAAGTAATTACGATTCTCCAGTGCAATTTTCTTCCTGAACTAATAACACTCCATTAGCATCTTTCAGAGTCAGAGGAAAATCTGTTCTTAGAAAAGGGAGAGAAGTAGCCAAAAGTGAAAAGCAGAATAAAATATGTCCCACTGGCTTTATGTAATCCTTTGCTGACATGCGATTGCTCAATTAGACAGCACTGGCCTCCCTATTCCCTGCTGGCTAGGAAGGAGTCTTCCGTCAAACAGGGGGAAAGGTTTTGTTTCCCTTTTCATGCTCTGCCTGTAGGAAAACACACAGAAATGATCCTCGGAGCTTTCCACTCCATGAACAATTTATAAGTGATGGAGTAAATGAGCAAAATTGCATGCAGTTTCAACAAATTGGGAGTTCGCTATGGTTATTTAATATAATATTGACTATCAAAAAACTATGGCTTTTTAAAATTATTAAACATTTGTCACCAATTAAGTATATCTTTATATAGTCTTACAAGTGATACTGATTCTAAATTGTATATGAGTATTCATTTGCATATATATGTACTTAAAATGCAAAAATATAAAAGTATATATCTGTCTACATATGCATATGTGTGTACACACAAACGCAGGCTAAATGTTTTCTTGCATTTACACAACTTCTTACCATCTTTTTCTCTTGCTTTATTTCTACTGTGCTTATTCTTCAGCACCTGTTGCTGTGTTGGTCAGGATGCTAGGGAAGAGAACACAAAGAGGGAAGATTAAATTTGTACTGTTAAGGGCTAAAGAAGGAGAATATATCTCAGAAAGTAGGTAGGTAGGGTTAGGAAGAAGAAAGCTCTGGCTACCTGGGTTCTTAAAAAGAGTTTTAGAGACTTTTAGGAGATTGTGGATGCAAGCCTGCAGCAATAATGATTTAATATCATGTTTTAATTATTTCTGGATATTGGACTGGTAAGTACATTTTCTGAATGTTGCATCTTGCAGAGAAGAATTATTAAACAGCCTCCTATTTTTATGGGAGTACATATACATATTAATAAATAGATGCATAAGTATACAAACCTAGGTTATATACCCAATTTCAGGGTGATATCTACTAAGGGTGGCAAATTATCATCTCTATGCTAATGGTAGTATTTTCCCTCAACAGAGTTTATTTGAATACATAACATAAACAATGCAGTAAACAAAAATGATTCTGTATCTCATGAAATATTCTCATGAGTTAATAATTTCAAATGAGGACAGTAGATATGAGCTCGAAGAATAAATGCTTGTAACTAAGTCATTACTTTGCCACATATTACTGTGTTTCCCCGAAAATAAGACCTACCCATAAAATAAGCCCTAGCAGGATTTCTAAGCATTTGCGCAATATAAGCCCTGCCCCCAAAATAAGACGTAGTGATGGGCGTGGCTACGCAGTGTATCTGCACAACCCATGCATTTCATCATGGAATGGTAAAGAAGATGAGCAGCGCTTCTCATCTGCCCCATGAGAGCTCTATTGCTCTACGTGAGAGATTGGGGCCAGTGGTTCTAAAGGAAATAGAGTCGCAAGAAATTCAGGATGGAATTCAGGGTTTGGAGAGTTATGATGATGTTCCAGAAGAAGAAGACTTAACTATATTTGAATAAATGTAGATTGTTGTACCATACTTAAAAAAAAAACACATCCCCTGAAAATAAGCCCTAGGGTGTCTTCTTGAGGAAAAATAAATATAAGACCCTGTCTTATTTTCGGGGAAACACAGTACTATGGGTAAGACTATGGGCTTTAGAACCAGACCACCTGCCTTCAGACCTTATCAATGATTAGTTGTATGACCTTGGCCAAGTGACTTAGTATCTCCATATCTCAGTTTCCTCATCTATAAAATGAGGATAACTGTTCTTATGTCTTAGGGCTGATGGGAACATAAAACGAAGTATCACATCTACAGCATTTAGAACAGGGACAGGCATATAGTGAGTGCAGAATAAATGTTAGCTACCTTCAACTGATGAACCAGTTCTGCTACTGACCCAATAAAAATAATCTTACATCGTGCAAAGGATGGTTGTAATAATTAAAGAACATGTATATTAAAAATTCTTTTTTTTATTTTTCCTTTTATTTCATCATATAATGGTGGTACAAATATTGTTAGG
>VBSM01002608.1:88766037-88789565 GCA_008086735.1 Cheirogaleus medius
GATTAGAGATGATGAGCATTTTTTTATATGTTTGCAGGCTGTTATTCTGTCTTAGTACACTAATAACTGCCATAAAATGGATACTCAATCTGCAAGGCTGCTTTTCTCTTGTCTATTGATATAAGTTATCTAGACTAACAAAGTGTGTAATGACTATATGTCCCAAATACATACAACACCTTATAAATTACAGAAATATTAACATTTGTTACCTAATTTAATTCCTTTATTATCTTGCCACATGTATATTATTATCCCTGTTTTAAAGTTGAAACTCATCATGTTTAGGTGTCTTTCCTAAGGTTATGTGAATATAAATGAGAAATAGAGGAGAGATAGCCTTTTCTAGCACCCATTTATACCAATAATGGCACTTGGCATTTAATCTGCATGCTGCTATTTCATCTTTCAGTGACCCCAAAGATTAGAAATTATTATCCATTGGGATGCACAACATTCATGGCTACAGAAGCGCCTGAATCAGTCTTTGCACCGAGATCTGTCTGCGAATTCAGGGCATTAATTCTTTCCATTAAACCACAGACCGACTCACATTCATAGGAGCATTTTGTTTTCATGATTGTTTTTCATGTTAAAATAAAGGAGAAGAATAGAATCTGTTAGCTTCATGCCCCGTGTATGTAAAATGACAACTACATTTGTGAGGTTTGAATCAGTGCATCCTCCCAGCTCCCATTTCCTTCTCCTGCCCTAAATTCACTAGAAGGAAATCCAAATTAAAAATAAATAAATAAATAAATAAAATAACAAGGAAGAAGAGAAAAGGCAACGATGAAGGCTGCCGGGGTGTGTGCGGGCGGCAGCCTGTCTCTGGGGTCCAGATCAGCAAAGCCGGCCCTTTTATCTTCCAGCGCCTTAAGCTACTGTGATCTGTTCAGACTTCTGCGGCTACATATGTCTCCAAGCAGAGTGATGGTTCCTAACAGCATGAACTCTGCATTATCACCCCCTGCCAGCCCCCACCCCGCTGCCTTTTGAATCACTCTAAATTAAGCAGCAGTTCTGTGCACTGGCAGGAGGAGAAAGATAGCTCACCTGCCCAATAGAACCAACCAAAGTTTATAATGTTTTAAGACCTTCCCAACAAAAGAGAAAAGAGGAAATAGACTTTCCTTTGTTAAAAAATAGCGTGAATAATTCTGCTGTTTTTCATGGAGACTTCAGTGCCAGGCGATTAAAGCCTATAAGAGATATGTAAAATTATTTGTTCAAAGACTACCCCATTAAATTAATTGCCAATGGAAGAAGGGAAATAAAATTCTTAGTTAAGACAAGGGGTTCAAGGCCAGGCACAGTGGCTCATGTCTGTAATCCCAGCACTCTGGGAGGCTGAGGCAGGAGGATTGTTTGAGGTCAGGCGTTCAAGACCATTCTGAGCAAGAGCGAGATCCTATGTCTACTAAAAAAAAGACAAGGATTTTCAGCGTGGCTCTTCTTCCTGAGTTATAAAAATAAAGGATAATATAGGAAATAAGAGCTGGCAGAGAAAGAAGAAAAAGCAAAGGAATGAAATTAACTTACTGAGAATTATTGGTACCTTGTTCCCAGTGAAAGGTAAGCTTCAGTGGACACCAGTTTGGTGACACTGTGCTGACACCTAGCTAGCACTGTCCACTCTGTAAGTAGTGGTGGCAGTCGTGCAGTAGGTAGGCTGCAGAGGGCGGATGGAACCCCTGCAGTCTGATCTGCCTGTTAACTCAGGCAGACAGCACTCCAGGACACTTGGAGGGTGTCTCTGACACCGGAGTCAGGTACATGGGTGCTGCTCTTAGCTCTGCTGCAGGTGGGTGAGCTGGTTCTGTGCCAGTCACTTTCCTCACCTGAAAAAGAAAGATTTATGGTTTTACAGATTATTCTTCAGCACCTTTTATGTGCAAAAACACTCTTCAGGGAGTGCAAAGAGAGAAAGGAGAGACAAAGTGGCCAGAACATGGACTCTTCATCAAGCAGTTTATGGAATATGACAGTGAGACTTGCTCAAATAGTATCAAGGGGCAAAGGAGAGTCAAGGCTGGAAGTTGCCGAGTGGTGGCCCATTGCTGTTAACAAATAGTACAGGTGTAGTCAGGATGCGTAGCTTAGATCCTTCCTCAAGTGCATGGTGAAGGGTCTTCATGGGGTCTGAGGCTGGTCTCCTCTCTTCTCTTCTTGCAGCATTACCACACCTATCCTCTGTCCTCCCCCCAAGCTCATACAATCTATCCCCCAGACAGCTGGTAACGTTATTTGAATGAAAGTCTGACCATGTTGCCCTCCCTGCTTAAAATCCTTCAGTTACACACCTTCCAAGCTTTTCCCTTTAAGATCAACTTCAAATATTTTTAACAGATGTATAAGAATTTTCATTATTTGTTCCCTGTTTTCTTTTCCACCTCACCTTCTCTCTACCAGCCCTCCCCACGCTCCCCCCAGTAGAACTCATCGAAGTTCCCCAGATGGGCCATACACTCTATCTGCTCTGCATCTGTGCACTTTCAGAAGATCCTCTTCCCCTTTCTCTGTGCCTGGTGCATAATGTTCTTCTGTCAGATCTCAGTCAAAAGGTCACTTTCTCTAACACAGCCTTTCTCTACTCTGGTTGCATATTGGCATCCTAAGTTTGCATCACCTTAGGAGCGTTAAGGAAATACCATGCCTGCTCTAACCACTGGTCCATTGAATTAAAATTTTTTAGGGTAAAGGAGTAGAGTCTGGGTGTCGAGGTGTTTCAAAAACTCCTTAGGAGATTCTACTCTGTAGCCAGGTTTGAGAGCTACTTGTATAGTGAGCCTTACTGTCGCTCTTCTCAACTCTGTATAAAGTGCTCTGTCCTCTAGAGCAGAGGCTGTAAACTCTTTGTGTAAAAAGCTATGTGGGTCTTACTCTGTCACAACTACTCAACTCTGTCATTGTAGCTTGAAAGCAACCATAGATAATATGTCAACAAATTGTCATGGTTGTGTTTTAATGAAATTTTATTTACGGAAATAGGCTGCACGACAGATTTAGATTTCAGGTAGAAGTTTGCCACACTCTGCTCTATAGAATATCTTGAAGTCCATGCTATGCTAGATTGCAATTGTCTACATATGCGTACATCATGAACACATGAGTATTCACCCAGCAAGCATTCACAAATACATGAATATAAGGGTGGAGGCATGAGCAATGCTTAAATCCTGCTACAAGACTGAGTTCTTACCAGAAAGTGCTTCTGGGTTCTGGGTTTAAGGCTGGATAAAAGGGAGAAGGTTGTTTTAAAACCTCATCCCATAGTTATAGTTAATAATGGAGGTTTATTTTCTAAAGTATTTCTCAGTTTTGATAGTCTATGGCATGTGAATTCTCTCATAGGAAAATATTATTGACAAATATTTCTTTACACAAAGAGAATTCCATCTCAGCTTCCTTCCCTCATTCTCCGAAGACCCAGTGAGAACTGTGCTTGAGGGAAGACAAAGAATCATGGAAAAGATCCTAACGCTATTCAAGACTTTCCAAAGAATTATCTTATTTACACGCATCCCCTCCATATGCCCATGGATCTTAGAATTGGACAGCTGGTTAATCTTTCTTAAACTATATTTTAGTTAAGATCTTACTTCCAAAAATTCTTCCACAGTTGGCCGTTCTTCAGGATATGGTCTAAAAGCATTGGCTTAGTCTTAGAGCTCTTCCACGCTCTCCTGACACATTTATTTTGAGAAGGTATATCCTCAACAGCTTCTCAAAATGCTTCCTCCACTTCAACTCATCCAAAATCCAGGGTGAGTGCTGGATTCACAGTAACTCATCTTAGCAATGACAGAAGGAGATCTCTCTCTCTCTCTCTCTCTCTTTCCCCTTTTCAATCTCTCTTTCCTCTCTCTCTCTTTCTGTTTCCTCTCTCTCCTCTCTCTCTTTCTCATTCTATTTTCTCTCTCTCCTTCCATCTCTCCTCGGTTTTCTCTCCTTCTCTCTCTTTTTTCTCTTTCTCTCCTTATATCTTTCACCTCTCTCTTCCCCCACTCCCTCCCCACAGAGACTATAATCTACTTTAGAGTTAACTGAATATTTCGCATGAGATTAGCTGAGTGATCTTGAAAATATTATTTAACCTCTCTGGCCTTCAGTTTCCAAATCCTCAACATTATCCAAGTCATCAAGCTCTCAGAAGGATTAAAAGATGAGTATATTGAACATTTACCATATAGAGAGCTCCCCAGCTATTATCATTAATATATTATTATTTTTATATCCTCTGACCCTCTCCAAACCCTATGAGATAGTCGAAGCAGGGGCAATTATCCCTTTCTTGTAGGTGAGAAAATTGAAGCCCAGAGAACTTAGGGTGTTCACCTGAGATCACACAGCACTATAGTATTTAGCTACAATTACACCTGAGCCTTCTGATTCTTAAGGATTTTTCCATCATACCCTGTTCCTTTTGAGACTTTACCTATTTTAGAAATATTATCATAAATAAAATTGCACTGTCACTAACAAGGGATTTTTTTTTCATGTAACTACAAGGTACAATTGCTGCCAGAATCACCATCAGCAAGCTGCTTGCATTGGGGTCCTAAGTTTCCTCATCTGTAAGAAGAGAAGGTTGTGCAAAATCATCCTTAAGGTGCCATCCGGCTCCAGCATTTGCTAAGTTCTCCAGGTTCCCAGGCTCTGGATTCTCAATTATTCATGCTAATGGAGAGAAGCAGTGGGAGGGTGATTGAAATTCACAGATAATCCCTCAAATTGTCTCCCAGTTCTTGCACACCAGGCCTTGGCCCTTTCATTTCGGTTACTGACAAGTAGACGTAATTGACTGATTTGAGTTTGATCTTCCTTCTGATCTTACTCATCCTCTAGAGGAAACAACTAATAAGCAGAAAAATTGCCAAATGGGGGAGTGAGACATAAAAGCCAAGGCATCAGTGATCCCTAAGTTGGGTATTTGCTTCCTGAGTTACCGACAGTGTCTCCGCAGTCTCGCTTCGTGCTCTGGAAAGATGTGTTCCTGAAGGACTCTCTGCAAACGGCATTTCTGCAAATAAATCACCTTTCTGTGCAATGGTGAGATGACTTGCAACAAAACAAAGCCAACAAACAAAAACCCCGTGCTGAAACTTTACCTGCTTCCCTCCAATCTTTCTGTTGTTTTATGAAATCACAGGAGCATCATTTTCCTCTTTTGTCAAGTGGAAGCAATTTTGTCACGTGTCATCCTCTCGGAGAAAAGTGGCAGAGGCAAAGTAAACATAAGCAGGCAGGAGTGTTCAGAATGACTCAAAGTCCCATCCATGCCTTCAACTTTGAGGGTGCCATTTGCAATTGATATATTATTGGGAAAAATAGATTAAAAAATATAGAATTTATGTAAAAAAGGAAAACCTTCTCAGAGGAATAAAGTTGATGGGTGATTAGAGAAAGAATAAAATATCAGTTAGACAAGGAGAAGATGATGAAACATTTCCTGCAGAAATGCACAAAATATTTCCAGATTATGCTTTCTGCAAAATACAATAAATTTAGACTTAGGTCAGTTAGGGAGCTACAGTTTGCTAGTTATTATTAGTGAGAAGCTGTTGCTAAGCTGATTATAAAGCTATTGTTGTAAGCCCAACAAGTGAAGTGATACAGCACATATTAATAGCTTAAGTTACTAGGACTACCACCAAATCCCAGCTTTGGCCCTTTGTAGCTGTGTGACCTTGGCAAACTTACTTAATGTCTCTGAGTCACAGTTTCCTCATTTGCAGAATAGAGATAATGCAAGTAATTACATCATAGGATATTTTTGTGAGGAATTAAATAAGCTGATATGCATAAAGCCCTTAGAACACTGTTGCCTTGTATTTTATGTTCAATATTATAATTCATGAGATTATTTATAATTAAATGAAAATCATATACACATATCTTATTTCTATATATCAGCATCTCTTAAACTTCAAACATTGCTGTGAAATAAAAATCGTTTTCTTATTTTTTGTTTTGTTTTGTTTTGTTTTGTTTTAGGGCAGACATGGGTCTCCAATTCAGGTCTTTCTGACTATAATGAAACACACTCAGCTCATTCCAGAATGCATCTCTTTCTTCATGCAGCCTATCTTTGAAATCTTACATCACTTGGTCACTGGGCCTAGATTGGGTCCCTATTCCTCCGCTGATAAGACTTGCCTCCGCTTCTGTCTGAATCACAATACCCACCAACTGGATAAATGTTGACGTGATTCTTGCAAGGCTTTGGATGTTGTTTGAGAATTAGTTTTCCATGCTTATTTGAAACTCATAATTATTTGATTGCTTTTTAAAGAAATAAACAAGTGAATGTTTGGACAACGGACTGTGGTTTATATATCATGCAGTAGAAAAGGAAACTCCCATTCTGTATGTTTTCTATGTGCTCTTTTGATTGTTTCCTTAGCTGTGCAGAAGCTTTGTAGTTTAATAAAATCCCATTTATTAATTTTTGTAGTTGCTATGATTGCCATTGGAGTCTTAGTCATAAATTCTTTGCCTAGGCCAATATCTAGAAGATTATTTCCTACATTTTCCTCTAGAATTCTTATGGTTTCATGCCTTAGATTTAAGGTTTGATCCGCCTTGAATTAATTTGTGTGAGCGGTGAAAAGTAGGAGCCCTGTTTCATTCTTCTGCCATGTGACTATCCAATTTTCCGAGCACCATTTATTGAATAGGGCTTCTTTTCCTTATTGTACATTGTTATCTGCTTTGTTGAAGATCAGTTGGTTGCCAACAGATGGTTTTGTATCTGGGTTCTCTGTTCTGTTCCTTTGGTCTCTGTCTCCATATTTGTACCTATCTGTCCTGTTTTGGGTACTGTAGCCTTGTAGTATAGTTTGAAGTCTAGTAATGTGATGCTTCCAGATTTGTTCTTTTTGCTTAAGATTGCTTTGGCTATTCGGGCTCTTTTCTGGTTCCAAACAAAGTGGAGAGTTACTTTTTCTAGATCTGTGAAGTATGACATTGGTAATTTTATGGGGATTGCATTGAATTTCTAAATCTACAGAATGGGAGAAAATATTCACAAGCTATACATTCAATAGAGAGCTAACATCGGGAATTTACAAAGAACTCAAGCATATCAGTAAGAAAAAAACAAATAACCCTATTAAAAAGTGGGCAAAAGACATAAACAGAAGCTTCTCAAAAGAAGAAAGACAAAAGGCCAATAAACATATGAAAAAATGTTCAACATCTTTAATCATCAGGGAAAAGCAAATTAAAACCACAATGAGATATCATCTTACCCCAGTTAGAATGGCTTTTATCAAAAAGTCCAAAAACAATAGATGCTGTCATGGATGCAGAGAGAAAGGAACAACCTCTATGGGAAACAGTCTGGAGATTATTCAAAGAACTAAAAGTAGACCTACCATTTTATTCAGCAATTCCACTGTGGGGTATCTCAAAGAGAGAAGACTTCTCTTCAAACAGACACATGGACTCAAATGTTTATTGCAGCACAATTCACAATTGCAAAGATGTGAAATCAACCTAAGTGACCATCAATTCATGAATGGATTAATAAAATGTGATATATGTGTACCATGGAGTCCTACTGAACTATAAAAATGAGGAATTAATACCTTTTGCAACAATCTGGATGGAACTGGAGATCATTCTCCTAAGTGAAGTATCGCAAGAATGGAAACACAAACACCACATTTACTCTCTATTAAATTGGAACTAACTGATGAGCACACATGTGCACAAAAAGAGTATTATAAAACTCAGTGGAAATCAAGTTAGGGGATGGCAGAGGGGGGAGGAGAGGAGGAGCAAAACCTACCCTAATGGGTACAATGAACACTATTTGGGTCATGGGCACCTCTATAGCTGGGACTCAAGCATTACAGAAGCAACCCATGTAACCTAAAACATTTGTACCCCCTTAATAATTTGTAATAAAAAAAAAGAAAGAAAAGGAAACTCATCCGGTTATGGAAGAATTAATTTATAAATGAGCCTCCTTTCAGGGTCACAGGAAGCTTCTATCTCTTTTGATGAAACCAATTCACATTCAAGCCGATAATATTTAGAGTGGCTTGTTTCTTTACATCTTCACCAATTCTGCATTAAAACATTAAAAATGGCAATGTCCATGGACTGAGTAGTTTCTTGTTGTGACTATAAGAGTGATTGACCAGATCTTTATATGTTTATTGACTATTTGCTTTTCATCTTCTGAAAACAGCCTTTTTAAAAATCTTACTCATGTTTCTATTAAACAATATGTACACTTACTATTGGCCTCAAGGTACTATTTACAGATGAAGAATATCAACCCTTTGTCATTCATATATACTGCAAATCCTAATTTCAGCCTATTACAACAGCTTTGCTCTTTTAACATAAACACTATATTAACACTAAACATAAATTCACTATCACCAAATTTGTTTCAGATAGACTAAATTTCTTAATTGATTAAAATGTTTTCTCTCACTCAACAATGTAAAAATATCCTCTAAGCTTCTCTTCTAATATTTTAGATTTTTTAGTATTTAAACATTAACCTATTTGGAGTATTTTATATAATCTTAATTTCATTTTCCAGATGAACAACTAATTTTGCTTTCACTATTTGTTAATAAAATAGTTTCTTTATATGGAATTAAATGCTATTTATGTCATATATAAAATATATGGAGTTTTATCAGTTTCTGGACCTTGCATTCCTTTTTTTGGATTGACCTGGTTATTCTTAGTTACTGTCAACATATTTTTAGTTACATGGCTTTATATAAAGTTCTAAGATCTGGGAAGGAAGAAAGCATGCTCCACTTCCTAGTCTACTTTTTCTTTCTTATTTTTTTAATGTTTTTGTTATTCAAGGATATTAATTACTATGTTAATTTTAAAATTGCTGCATCCAAGTTAAATAGCATTCTAATTAAAATTGTATATGCTCATTAATTTTTGGAATGATTGACATTTATATGATATTAGTTATCCCTATCCAGGAATAAATAGTTTCACTTCATTAGTTCAGGCCTTATTTTATGTCCAACCAAGAGATTTTGGTTGTTTTCATATAGATTTTGTTGTTTTAACTTTAAATTTATGCTTAGGTGTTTATAAGTTGTGTCAATTGTGACTTGCATTATTTAAAATGTTCTTTTATAATGTTCTCTGATATTTTTTAATATTAAAAATCATACTTATTTTGTATATTTATGCTGGATCCAGGAATCTTATCAACTTATTGATTTTAGTATTTAATTTTATTTTGCTAGAGTTTTTTTTCCTTCCCTCCCTCCCTCCTTCCATTCTTCCTTGATTCCTTCCTTCCTCCTTTACTTTCTTTCTAAAGTCTTCAATCACACAATCTTCAAAGGTATATTTTTTTATTTTCTAATCTTAATACTGATACTCTTTATCTACTGTTATTATATTAGCTAAAACCTCGAAAACAATGTAAAGGCTGACATCTCTACTTTATGCTTAACTTCAAAAGAAGTAATTTTGAGGCTGTCTCCATTTAATTAGATATTTGCCCTGGAAAATAGCCTTTCTTGAGTTGAATGGTTTTCTTCTATTTCTATTTTATGCAGTGTTCTTAACTAACAATGATGAGTGCCTTATTGATAGAGTGATATCATTTTTTCCTTTGATCTTTTTTGCTGTGATATATTATTAGCATGGATTTCCTGATACTGAACCATTCTGGAATCTTGGTAATAATGTATTATTCTTTTGATGCATTTTTAAATTTCATTTGCTATTTTTTTAAAAGTGTAACACACACATATATATATATATATTTTTATTTCAGCATATTATGGGGGTACAAATGTTTAGGTTATGTGTGTTGCCTTCCCTCCTTTACCCCTCGAGTCAGAGTTTCAAGAGTGTCCATCCCCCAGATGGTGCGCATCACACTCATTATGTATGTATATACCCATCCCCGCCTCCCCCCTCCCATCTGCTCAACGCCCAATAAATGTTATTCCTATATGTCCACTTAGGTGTTGATCAGTTAATACCAATTTGCTGGTGAGTACATGTGATGCTTGTTTTTCCATTTTTGAGATACTTCACTTAGTAGAATGGGTTCTAGCTCTATCCAGGAAAATACAAGAGGTGCTAGATCACCATTGTTTCTTATAGCTGAATAGTAGTGCATGGTATACATATACCACATTTTATTAATCCACTCATGTATTGATGGGCACTTGGGTTGTTTCCACATCTTTGCAATTGTGAACTGTGCTGCTATAAACATTCGAGTGCAGATGCTATTTAGAACTCAGGAAAATCAGCAAGAAAAAAATCAAACAACCCCATCAAAAAGTGGACGAAAGACACGAACAGAAACTTTTCAAAAGAAGACAGAATAATGATCAACAAACACATGAAAAAATGCTCAACATCTCTAATCATGAGGGAAAGGCAAATCGAAACCACAATGAGATATCACTTACCAGTGAGAATGGCCTTTATCAAAAAGTCCCAAAACAATAAATGTTGGCGTGGATGCGGAGAGATAGGAACACTCCTACACTGCTGATAGGACTGAAAACTAGTGCAACCTCTGTAGAAAGCAATATGGAGATACCTTAAATTGATACAAGTAGATCTACCATTTGATCCAGCAATCCCATTATTGGACATCTACCCAAAAGAACAAAAGACACTCTATAAAGTGCAACACATATATTTATAGGTAAAATTAATGTTTCGGTTGTTTATTATTATGCTTATAAAGTCTTGATATCAAGGTTGTGCTTTATTCCCAGAATGAGTTGGGAAGCTACTTTATATCACTTAGAACATTTGAATAAAACTTTGTTAAGTACTTTCTATTTAAGGATTAGATGGAAAGACAGCAAGGGATTAGAGCATTTTTCTTTTTATTGGAATACATTTATCTAAAGTCTTCATATTTTCTACCTCTTTTAAAATCAATGTTTGTAATTTACATTTGCTAGAAAACATCCACTGACTTTATGAATTTAAATCCATTCCCATGCAATTGTACTTCTGTGTTCATGTATACTATACCATTTCTAATAGTCAAGTTTTAAAAAAATTCTCAATTTTACTTATCCATGCTTCCTATAGATTTATATTCTTTATCAGGTTTTTTTTTTTCTCTCTCTCTCTTTCCTCCTTCTATGTATTTTGTGGTTCTTATCCTAATTTCTTTTAAAAAAGTGTACTTCCTTCTCAAAATTTTATTAAAATGTATTATATAGATCAAGTCATCTATTTACAAAATAACTATAGAATTGTATGAAACATGCAAATAAACATCACAGTAAATTTTACCTATAGCTATTTCAAGAAGAAAGAGATCGATGAGAGCAGGAGTATGCAAGAAAGTGAGTCATGAGTGATTTGGCTTCGGAGTTGATAAAGGAAAAAGTGAAAGAGTAAGATTACCGAAAGTATACGAGCCTAGTATGGACTTCTGAGAAGAAAGTTCCCAGTTAGCTCATTATGGGATCAGTATTTGCATTAAAGGAAATTGAGCTTTTGCCTGAAATAAAGAAATGCATCTTGGGAACTAATTAAAATGGAAGAATTGTTTTGGTGTCCAGATCCTGACCTTGTTAAACCTTCACTTAGTTCACTGAGTACAACCACATCCAGGCTCCCAAACAATGAAAATATGAAAAATGCCTATTAGTTGCAAGGTCATAAATGTGGCTCAAGATTTTGACGATAACTCTAGCATTAAACCCACAAAGTCGGTGGTAATGTGATGCACTTCTGCTTGAGGTTGACAAAGACCACGACCAAAAAATGTTCTATTAGCCAAAAATTCAACTGAATGAAAGTTTTCAGAGTAAATGCTACTATTTGAAGTAAAAGAATGGAAAGGGAGGAAGAATTTTCCTTCAGATGTCTCCTTTAAAAAAGGACAGCATGTTAAGAGAATATAAAAGTTAGAACACTTAGTGTTTTCAAGACACACATTTGACTTTTACAATGAGCCAGTGGACTTTGAATGTTCACAGAGCAGCCAAACAACTACCTCTGACTTCAGTCTTTATTTGTAAGACATATTGTCTCAAATTATGGGAAAAATTGTTTTCATTCAGGGGAGAAAACCCAAAGGCAGCATTTTTGCCTTTAAATAGCCTTTTGCCTTCATTCCTAGGTAAAAAGAAAATGCAAAATTAAAGGACCTTTCTATGTCATGTCAGCAGATATGTGATATTTCCAATTTTCTTTTCATGACCTCTCAGAAAAACACAGTCTCAAAAGTGCTGTTCAGTTGGAAAAAAATTGCCCAACAATTATAGATTAATTTAATATAAGGTGTGTGGTTTGTGGAAAATGCAGCAACAACAACAAAATATTCCACACTTTCCTACCATTTTAATGAGTCATAAAGAATTTTCTGAAGACCTAGTGCTTTGTAATAAAAAGTAATTTTTGCTAATATATTCCCTAGGCATAAGGCATCGTGTTATATTGGATTGCATACATTAGACCAAAATGCTCTCCCGTTGAATCTTATAATTCCAGAGACTTCCTGCAAGTTTTATGTATGTGAAGGAATTTGCTCATTACAAATTACAGGTCATTACAAACAAGTTGTTCTTCATGAAGAATAGTGTAAAAGGACTGCTATTGAAATGCAGAAGGAGAAATGCAAGGCAAAAGAGCAGTTGAAATTTTTCGCTACTTTATTCATAAGATACTGAAATGAGAACATCAGTAAGACTGAATTTCTCTGCCATAGCGGTCTTTATTAATATTCACATAATTTATTGAAGCATAATTCATTTGCAATAAAGTGCATAATCATAATTATTCATCTTAATTCTTTTTGCCAAATGCTTACACCAGTGTAACCACCACCTTGTCAACATGCAAAACACTGTACTAACATTGTACTCCAGAAATTTCCTGCCTTCTTTTTTCCATTTAATTCCCCTGGAAGGGAATCATTACTGTCATTGCAATCATCCATTAGCTTTACTTGTTCTTGAACTTTGTATAAATGGCATTGTACAATAGTTTTCTTTTCTTTTTTTTTTTTTTTTGCATCTATCTTCTTTCACTGAACATGCTTTTAAGATTCATCTATGTTTTACATATATTAGTTGTTTTTTTCTCTTTCATTGATATTCCATTATATGAATATTGTACAGTGTGTTTATTCATTTTTCTGTTGATGGGCATTTGGATTGTTTCCAGTTTTTAGTTATTATGAATAACATGCCTTGGATAATTTTGTACAAATATTTTTGTGGGTATATAAATTTATTTCTTTTGGCTCTAGTCAAGAGAGTTAGACATAAACCTGTTGGGTCATATGACATGGTGATTTTTTTTTTAATTCTAAAAACTAAAGAAAAATTTCAATTACAGTACAATTAAACATCCCCCTGGTCTTTTGCTGACATGATATCTAAGATCTCCAAACACTTCAGTGTGTTTCCACATATAAGGATATTGTTTTACATAATAATTACAATAATGGAAACTATATTGATAGTTTACTACCATCTAACGTTCAGATATTATTCAAGATTTTTCAGTTATCCTGATAATGTATTTTATAGAAAAACAAGTCCAAAATCACAGGCTGAATTTATTTTTAAGTATGTTTACTCCAACTTTTATTTGGACTTTTCATTAGCATTTCCTTGACTTTCATGACTTTGACACTTTTGTAGATTATGAACCAGTTACTGTGTGAAACATTTCTCAGTTTGGGTTTGATTAGATTCAGGCTATGCATTTTTCTCAGGAATATCACTGAAGTGAGGTTTCTTATCAGGTCCACATGTTTTTGATTTGTCCCATTAGCAATGACACTCACTTTGATCACCTGATTAAGGTGGTGTCTGATTATATATAAAATTATATGGTTTCGTTTTCTCCACTAGAGCATTACACTATTCTTCTTTCTAATTAGAAAGGATTTTATGGGGAGATATTTTGAATCTACATAACTATATTGTTCTCATTAAGCTAAATTAATTTAAATAAATTAAATTTACTTATTTACATATTTATAAAAATACAGAGTCATGCATTCCTGTTCTATTTACTGGTTTATAATCTAATTCTTTCATGATTCTAATGCTGGAATTGTCCTGAATTTGGACAGTAGTGGTGCTCCTAGCTGGCCTCTGTGTCCTATTGATAAGTGTCCCTCATTCTGTGAGCATTTTCATACTCTCTGGTACAACCAACTGTTCCAGCCTCATCTTGTACTTTACTTGGCCTGGACCTGGAATCGGCCATTTTTCTGAAGTTCCTTGTTTCATTTTAGTGGCGCCTGGTAATTAATTATGAGCTAAGATCTAGTTGCTAGGTGTGCTTGTTGCTACTCCCAGAACTTCTCAGTGGATGGACCCGTGCATATTGCGTATGTCCATCCATATGCAAACACATTTTTATCTATATTTTGCTCTCTGTAGGTGCTTTTTCACATGCTTGCAATACCTCCAATGCCAGTCCAACATCATAGGCTCCATTCTAATTTTCCTTACTTCAATATGTGTAACTCCCTCTCTAACAGTAAGAATTCTAGCTCTCATTACCTTTAATGTTTACTTATCAACCCCCTCTTCTGCACATAAGCAATATCTCATTGTCACCACTGCCTCCCCAATATAGATGTTCTCTATGACTCTACTCAGGCTCCAACACTCTGTTCAGGGCTGCCACCACTTTGCCCCACCCAAATTTCCCTTATGTTAGCTACCTTGTCTGGTTGCTTTCTTACCCTGACACTCCAAGGTGGACCACCTCTCTTAACCTGTTTGGGCTCTGACACTCTGCACTTGGCCAGCTCTCAGAACAGGCAACTTTAAACCTTACTTGGGCTCTGATGCTACATGCCAGGCCATTCCCTCCAAGGAGACACCCTTTTTACCCAACTTTGGCTTCAACAGCCCACTCTAAGCCACAGTGGCCACACATAGGACACAGCCACCTAACCATGGGCACCAACCTTGCTGGGTTCGTCATAATATCTTTAGAACTAAACTCTTCAGGAAATGAAAGAAAGAAGAAGAAGAGTGGAGCGGCGATTTTCAATACACGTACACATTAATCATTTTAGTCCATTGATTCTCACAAAATTTGTTCGTTGATTTTTGCCAAACTCTTATATCCACATGGTTAAAATTCAAGTATTATTTGACAAATGTAGTTGCAGCTTGCTCCATTAACTATTTTTCCAATAAATTCATTGTTAAACCTGATATGTGATCTGCTGTTAAATTGTTTTACACCCTTGTACAAATTATATTCAATAAACCGAAACCTCTTTTGACCTCAGCATTAAATCAAACACTGATTTGTTCTACTTTCTGATTTCTGTAGTGTAAATACTGCCATTAGCACCAATTTCAAGCTAACAACATGACATCAGGGAACATGGCATTGGTAAGAGACAAGCACTGCTATTCCCATCATACAGATACAGCAGACATATATGACTTCAAGACTGTACATAATGACAAAATATAAAATAATTAGAAAGTAGTGAGATGTATTTATTAAATGTTTTTAATATAATTTACTTAATTGTAAAGGTATATGATTTAATCTTTATTAATGACCGTGTTTAACCAGAGGTTTGCAAATTTCTGAAAATTAAACCATCAGATCTTTTAAGCAAGTACAGGCCAGCTTCAGCATATCACTGAGTGTTTCTCAAATTATTGGACCCCAGGACATTTTTCTTAATATAGTTCTTATTAATACATCTGGAGATACACTTTGAGAAATTGTGAAAATGAGGTAATCATATTTCCAATCTGAAATCAAAGCTGTGGTCTTTTGGAAAGCAAAAACAGTACACTGGATATCAGTTTTGGACGCAAAACACCACAAATTACTAAATGCGACTTAACTTCTCTGAAACTAAATATTTTATATACAATCTGAGGAACTTAGATTGCATTTTAGCATGTCTTATAGAAATTTTAAATCTAAACTATTCATAAATGGACACAACTTCTTGTTTTACAAAAAAATTATTGAGTTCCTGTTGCATGCCTGAGTCTAGGCTCAGATCTGAGTTCACAGAGAAGAATATTACATAACTTGTACTCGAAGGACCTTTACATCTAATGAGAAAGATAGAGCATGCTCAGGAAAGACTACAATAAAAAGTATTATCTATAATACAATTGAACTTGATTAGATCTTTGTGCAGACAGGGAAGGAGACAGACCAGATGAGATAAAGAATATATAGGAACAAAAAGGGTTTTTTTACTAGTATCTTTCACTCTAAAGAAAGACATCACTGGGTTGGCTGCATCCTTCTAAACTTTCAGACAGCTCACATTTTATACTTTCAGGTAAACCATCAATGCCATTTTAAACAATATACCTGCTTAGTTTACACAACCTGCTATTAAAATAAAATACCATATACTGTATGGCTTACACGACATGTATTCCTCACAATTCTGTACACTGGGAAGTCCTAAATCAAGGTGCCAACGTGATCAGGTTGTGTAAGAGTATCTTTCTTTTTACAGATTGCCATTTTTTCACTGTATTCTCACGTGTTGCAGTGAGAGTGAGACAGACAGACAGACAGAAAGACAGATAGACACAGAGAGAGACAGAGCTCTAGTCTTCCTCTTCTTATAAGGGCTCTGATCCCATCCATCACAGGGGCCCCACCCTTATGAACTTACCTAACAGGCTAATTATCTCCCAAAAGCCCCATCTTCAAATATTATCATATTGAGGATTAGAACTTCAACGGCTGAACTTTGGAGGGCCACAATTCAGCCCATGACAGTATCTAAAACCCACAATCCTGCATTTTGGCCTTTTTTTCATGCTTATACTCTAGGAGACAAAAATTCAGGTTCATTTCTTACTTTTTACTTAGCAATTCCACAATGATAGACTCTTAATTTTATTTCGCAGCCTTGAAGTGAGTAGTATTGTTGCTGTGTAAATGTAAAGCAATGCCCCTCTGGGCTGACTCAGTTCTCGCTCAGAGGAAATAAGCAAGGCCTGAACCCTGTCAGTCTTGAGAACACTGTGCTTGCTCCCTTCTTTTAAGAAGATGGCAAAGATATTTCTATAAAAGGAAAATTTAAAAGGCTACTTATGACTCCAGCAGAAGTATGAAATGAAATCTCAACTACTATACCACAAACTGTGCTAGACCTGGTAAGAGATTCAAGACATAAAGGTGACACTGCTCCAGCTCTCCAAGAACTTAAGGTAAAGTCAGCAATGGCAATGTGTCCCAATTAAGAGGGACAATATGACAAGACAGAAATTTGGTCAAAGGTGAACGGAGAAAACAAAGTGAGAGAGGTACAAGGTTCTGGGAAGTCAGCAAAGAGAGGAATTAAATCAGCCAAGATAGAGAAAGAATAGATCAGAGGAAATCTTTTGGGTGAAATAGCATTTAAATATGTTTTAAAAGATGTATTGGAATGGACTAGGGAAACAAAATGGGAAAAAAAGAGAAAAATTTCTGGCAGAATGAATTTATCCAATAAATTCTTAAATATGTGAAAGTTATGTACAAGTAGGGTAGGGTGGACATTTCACAGTGAACTACAAGTCCTCCCACTTGGAAATGTAACAAAGATGTGTAATCAGAAATGACTGGCTAATGAATATGGCTTTTGTCCTAAGGGGAAAGAGTTAAATGAGATTTTCCTTTCATATTTTATGTGTTTTCTAACTCATTTGCAATTTTAATCCTAAATATGCAACTATATACAGCGAGGAATTATTGAATGTTTTTAAGCAAAGTATCACAGCCTCTGTAGGGAGATTAATCAGACAGCAGTGTGAGGAATGGACTCTAACACAAGCTTGGCCCTTGGATGGTTACTGTAACAGTGTAGGTGAAAATAAAGATTGTAGGAGAGGGGAAAGAGAGGTGGGAATGGATCAGAGGTAGAACTTGCAAACTTGACAAGATAATATAGGCAACACAGTAGAGGAAGAAGTCAGGGACATCCAAATACGGAAGCCTGAATCACTGGAAAGGTGTTCAAATCCTTATATGTAACACCCACAGCAAAAACGAAGACCAGAGCAGGAAGAATGGCTTCCAGAGCTGTTATGAATGGACCGAGTTGGAACATTTAGTAGGATTACCCGGTGGTCAAGCCCAGCAAGAAATTGGAAAGGAGGGTAAAGTTGGGGTATATAAGTCGATTTCCTTCCTTCTTTCTCTTTGGCACTTGTACCCAACACTGACCTATTGTACATTCCCTTGTTTACATGTTTATTTTTTATCTACCTGCACTAGAATATAAGCTCTTTGAGGAAAGGAATTTTGCTATGTAGATCATTGTTTAATCTGCAGTACCTGCATTTGTTTTATCTGAAGGACGTGGTATAGCACCTGCATTTACTAGGAACCCAAGAGATAAATATGTATGGAAGGAGTGAATGAATAGATGCAGTCATTAAAGAGATGAGAAGAGGTCTAAGATGGATTGTTCAATGAACAAAAGAGGAAACTGCAAGTGTAGTTGCAATATATTTGAATAACAATTCATTATGCAATATAGGATGATCAGGGAGTGTGATTTGGAAATGGGAGAGGGACGGTGACACCTGAATGGAGATTTGAAAGTGTGCAGGAGGAGGAAGAGCCAAGGACTGCGGTCTGGGAGAGGAGGCCAGGGTGCCACTGAGGCTGTGACAGAAAGAGAGAGCAGAGGACAGGGAGAGGACAGAGAAAAGTGCTCAGGAATCCTCTGCATGGATAGGATGTAATTTATCTTGGCATTCTTTCTGCTGGTGACCTCTGAGGCTCACCATGTCCATGTTTGCCTGCACGGCTAATGCTGCAATTAACTTCTTGGTGAACATATCTATGGGCTTGTGTAAATATTTCTAGGGCATGAATCCCCCAAAATAGAATTGCTGCATTAAAATACACATATTTTACATTTTGAAAACTTTAACAAATTGGCATATTCTCCCACAAACTGCTGAATTCAGATACTTGCTATAATAGGCAGAATAATGGCCTCCCGATGCTATCCACAACCTAATCCCTGGAATTTGTCAAACAGGGCTTTTCATATGTGATTAAATTAGAAATGTTGAGATGGAGAGATTGTCTTGTATTATCTGGATAGGTTCTGTGTAACCACAAGGTGAAAGACAAAGGCAGGAGAGCTAGTCTCAGAGTGATACAATGTGAGAAAGACGCCACTGAACATTGCTGGTCGACAGCTACTAGAATCCAGAAAAGACAAGAAAGTGGATTATCTTCTAGAACCTCCAGAAAGGCATTCAGCCCTGCCACATCTAGATTTTAATCCAGGGAGAACCATTTCAGAATTCTTATCTCCAGAACTATAAGATAATAAATTTGTGTTGTTTTGAGCCATTAAGTATATGATAATCGGTTATGGCAGCAATAGGAAACGAATACCCTTGGTCAAAGCTTACTTCTAGCAGTGTTTTAGAGTAGATAAAATTATGTGTTCTGGAGCTGGTTTTGCTGGGTTCAAATCTCAGCCTTCCCACTTAATATTTGTGAGAGTATGATTAGGTTCTTTTATGTCTCTATGTATGTATTTCCTCAATTTAAAACTGGGGGTGATTTTAACAGTACTGGATTTATATGTTTTTGTTTGCATCTGTGCTTTCTTTGTTTTTTTTTTTGTTTGTTTTAGGATAAAATGAGTTACTATATGAAAAAAATGCTTAGAGCAAAGCCTTTTGTGCAGAGATCTCCACATAATAGTTAAGTATTTTTATTAATAATTACAAAACTATTTCATTTTCCTCTTTTATAAAACAGAACAAATACTAAATTTGTGGAACCATTATAATATTTTTTATTATATAGCCATGTCACATATAATATATATATTAATGTTAATATATATATATGACTGGTTAATATATATATGACTGTATATAAAAAACTAATAATCCTCACTCTTCCTCTTTCTTCTGTACATGTGATTTACAGCTTTACATGTGAGTATAGGTATACATATGCACACACATGCATGATATGAATAAATATAGATATCAGTATGTGAAAGCACTAGGCACTAAACATAGAATAGTGAAAGTGCTTAATAAATGTTATTTTGAGATAAATTAGGGTTTAGATAGAATTCATGCTGAGTTCAGTCCACTGAGGGCCAAGAATATCTGCTCCTTTTTCCTCTGAATTTCATCCAAAAAAAAAAAAAGAAAGAAAAGGAAAACACAGCCAGGAAAGCAATAAATCTTAGTCATACCCAAAGGCTAATCTATCTCATAAAAATGCCATTCCTTAGCATTTATTTTTCCTCTCTTTCTTTGGGAGCAGGGGATTTCCCTAAAGGAACCAGAATTGTTCTCTTTCCTTGGGCCATGAGGCTCTCAAAAGGCCCTTCCCCCAACTGCTACCAGGCCTGCATTTCCATTGCCCTGGTGTCTTCCAGGGTATTAGCAATTAAGGCGGGAATCTTATCTCTTCATCATAATGAATTACTACTTCATGAAGGACAGAGAATTGTTGCTGTCCTTTGGTCTCATTGTGATGATTTTAAAGCAGATAAAAATGGCATGCGATTATTAGCCATTCTTTCAAAGTCCCCTCGGTGGAAAACACCAGCTGCCATCTTCCTTGGGAATCTGGGCCTATTGTGTTCTTGAACCTTCTACTGAGAGAGGCAGGACATCCTGATGAACGTGAGGCTGTTGAAAGCAGCCTGCTGTGGAGAAAAGAGAACCAGAGGAGGGTCCCAAGTAACCAGGACCCAACATTTGACCACTTTATAAACTGTATGACCCTGGCCAAGCACTGACAATGAGCATGTTTAGCTTGTTGTCCTACAGGTATGGGCTCTTCCTTCTCCACTATGTTCTGAGCTTTGTGAAGTTCATGCCCTCACATTTCTATCCCAATACTGAGCATAGTGACAGGTACATAATAGGGACTCAATAATTTATTGATGACTGATTAAATTAATCACAGAGACAAGCATTTTGCTATAAGGCACTGGGCAAACAATGGTTTATGTTTCCCATTATGTCTCTATATATCCACCCCAGTTTCTCAGAAACACCAAAATTTATAGTTAAAATGAATAATAGAGGACGTCTTTGCTGTAGACACTTTGGCAGAGTCATCCAGAACCTATTTGAGTGTCATCAGAGAGAGGATGCTCACTATGTCCCCAGCTGTCTCTTCTTTCAGAGATCCCTTCCAGAAGAGGTTGTCTGGTGTCCCTGCACTTGAGATGGGACAGCATGTCATAGAGCAGGTGTGTAGAGTCTCTTTAAATATCTGTGCACAACATATGAAAACACTTAGCAGGTGTTATTGTGCATGGGTGATTCTTTTAATTCCACAGCTTTACTAAAACCATTTAATTAGAACTGTTTTAGAGGTGATAATGAATTTGCCAGATCTTTACACAACTGCTGAGGATTTTAAAAAGAAGGAATCTAGTTTTCTAAGGGCTAGCAGGTAGAAGAGTTCCTCAGGGATAATCATTCACAGGCTTTTATGGCTGTTTTTCTTCATGTGCAAAATAAAATCAGCTATTCATTTGGGCACGTTGCCTACATACCTCAAAAATAAAACATTGCATAGCTTGAACTCTTCTTTAAAAAAAATGAAAAATAAAAAATATCTAAAGTTTTTACATTCCTGATCATCTTTTCAGTAGTCTGAAAATGATCTCTTGGTCACGTTATAAGCCTTTTAACTTTGATTCCTAACTTCATTGTTTTTTCCCTGCTCAAATACCTTTTTCACCTACTATAACACAAGTGTCTTCTTCATATAACCAAATGTGTTCCTGTCACTAGTCTTAAAAACCATCTTTCGAACCCCAATGTCTAAGAACATTTCTTCCCTAACTTTTTCATTCCATAGTCCACAGAAAATGGTAATGTCAGTATGAAACTCAAGGATAAACAGATAAATTTTCTGTGGCCAGAAATAACTGTCCACACTTGGCACACCTGGTGGGAAACCCCCAGCTGGAAGAATGTTCCAATTCTTCAGCGTGGCTTCCATGCCCTCCACATAAGTAAGCCAGGCTTGCAAAACCTCCAATCTGCTTCCCTCTATGATGAAATACTAGGAACTGTATTTCCCTTCCTGCACAAAGCACAAAAACGTATTCTAATCAGACAAAATATATGAAACCATGATTTTAAAATACTGGACATGAGGTGAGAACAGACAAGGATCCCAGAAAGATGCAAAACAAACAAGATGAGTATATGATTGCCCCAGCTTACTGGTCTTCAGGCCATAGCACAGGGTAGGAGAACCCAGGTAGAGTTTTGGCAGACTCCTTGAGCAGAGGGGCAGAGCTGAGAGTCCAGGGTAGATAAACAGCTACAGTTTGTGAGACAGCCTCCTGTGGAGATGAGAGGTGCACAGAGAGAGTTCTCCAGAAACACGCAGAAGGTACCTGACAAGTATTCAGCTGAGTGCTGAGAAGCAAATGCATGTGAGAAAACTAATGAAGTCCAAGGAAAGAACCAACTGAAAGGATTAGATATACCAGTGTCCCTTGCTAACACAGGTATAGCGTCTGTTCTCACCAGCCAGATTGGAAAACCTCATGATTAACTAGACATTGGGTAGAGTACATAAAATGGTCTGGCCTCAGTAATGAGGAAAAATTAGCCCTAGGCTCTGTGCTGATACCTAATGCACCATGAATTATGAATTTTTCCAATCTGGCTAGTAGGGACAGACACTATTGCTGACCTCGTGTATTGGGCACTAGGCACTGTACCCTTTAATCCTCTTGAATGCTATTTTCCCTGGCCTCAGATAGTTGAATTGCATTGCAGAACAAAATGCAGAATGACAAAAATATTCATCATTTAACAAGATAAAATTCATGATGTCCAGCATCTGGTTAAAAATTACAAGGCATGCAAAAAATAAAATATGACCCATAATGAGAAGAAAAGATCAATGACTCTAAACTGACCCAAAATAACACAGATGTTAAACAAGCAAAGGACACTCAATTAGTTATTATAGTAATATATGTATATATATATATATATACACACACATACACAAAGATAAATAATAGAGTAATTGATATAGAAATATATATAAAGATAAATAATATAATACAGTAACTGAGTGTCCTTCTCTGCTCATTCAAAAAGTTAAGTATAGACATGAAAGATATTTTTAAAAAATCAAAATCTGACTTCTATAGGTGAAAAAATCTATGTGTGAAATGAAAAAAATATCAACGAGTAAGACCAATAGCAGATTAAACATTGCAGAAAAAAAGATTAGTGAACACAAAGACATAGCAATAGAAACTACCAAAAATTAAACACAGACAAAATAAGCAGAGCACTATAAAACTATATGTAAATGAACAGTTGTGGTGGTGTTCCAATAAAAAAATATTTATTCTTAAGTTCTTTGCCTAGGCCAATGTCTAGAAGAGTATTTCCACGTTTTCCTCCAGAATTCTAATAATTTCACACCTAAGGTTCAAGTCTGTTACCCAGCGTGATTTGATTTTTGTGAGAGGTGAAAAGTGTGAGTCCTGGTTCAGTCTTCTACATGTGGTTATCTAGTTTTCCCAGCACCATTTATTGAATAAG
>VBSM01002608.1:88789665-88801540 GCA_008086735.1 Cheirogaleus medius
TATTCATAAGGGATATTGGTCTGTAGCTTTCTTTTTTTGTTTCATCCTTTCCTGATAAGACCCCAAAGACAATCACAGCAGCAACAAAAATAAACAAATGGGACCTGATCAAATTAAAAAGCTTCTGCACAGCCAAAGAAACTGTCAAGAGAGCAAACAGACAACCCACAGAATGGAAGAAAATTTTTTCAAGCTACACATCTGACAAAGGGCTGATAACTAGAATCTATTTAGAACTCAGGAAAATCAGCAAAGAAAAATCAAACAACCATATCAAAAAGTGGGCAAAGGACATGAACAGAAATTTTTCAAAAGAAAACAGAATAATGGCCAACAAACATATGAAAAAAATGCTCAACATCTCTAATCATCATGGAAATGCAAATCAAAACTGCAATGAGGTATCACTTATCTCTGGCAAGAATGGCCTTTATCAAAAAGTCCCCAAACAATAAATGTTGGCATGGATGTGGAGAGATAGGAACACTCCTAAACTGCTGGTGCGACTGCAAACTAGTTCAGCCTCTGTGGAAAGCAATATGGAGATACCTTAAAGCGATACAAGTAGATCTACCATTTGATCCAGCAATCCCATTACTAGGCATCTACCCAAAAGATCAAATGGCACTCTACAAAAGGGACACCTGTACTCGAATGTTTATAGCAGCATAGTTCACAATTGCAAAGTTGTGGAAACAACCCAGGTGCCCATCACACATGAGTGGATTAACAAAATGTGTTATATGTATACCATGGAGTACTATTTAGCTTTAAGAAACAATGGTGATATAGCACCTCTTGTATTTTCCTGGATAGAGCTGGAACCCATTCTACTAAGTGAAGTATCTCAAGAATGGAAAAACAAGCACCACATGTACTCACCAGCAAATTGGTATGAACGGATCAACACCTAAGTGGACATGTAGGAATAACATTTGTCGGGTGTCGGGCGGGTGGGAGGGGGGAGGAGGGGATGGGTATATAAAAACATAATGAGTGAGATATGCAACGTATGAGGGATGGTCACGCTTGAAGCTCTGCCTCGAGGGGGGACAGGGACATGGGCAATATACGTAACCATAAAATTTGTACCCCATAATATGCTGCAATAAAAAATAAAAATAAAAGAAGGTACAAACTGCAAAAAAATATATATTTATATAAAAAAAAAGATTCACAGGCCATAGTTTGCTAATCCTCATTTTAGATGAAAGTAAACTCATGTGCTTAAGCTTCCATGTTGAACTAAAAATACAATGAACTCCTGCTCCCAATAAAATATACCCATTACTTAGTATGGGTATAATACTGATAACCTGATATATACATGGTAAATTAGCATTTATTTAATTAGTAAATTAATATTTATTTATTGAATAAATACATCACAAACTTATTTTGCATGAATAAATGAAATAATGAATCAATCTCTTTGGAGAAATCCTCATGAAACATCAGCCATAGGATTTCTTTCTTTGATAAAATTATTTGAACCTACTACCTTCCTTTCCCTCAAAGACCATAGCCTGGTATGAAATGTTTACATCTGGCCTAATGTTTTTATGGAACAAGAAAATGGTTTTCCAGCACATTCTGCAGTTTCTGGAAATGGAGAGAGAACTTGCTTTCCATTTAAGTTGAATGAGGTAGATGCCCTTCATTTGAAATTCATCAGTGTTTTGAAAGCCAGTCCTGGTGAAAACACAGGTGCTGTTTTTCCATAAATTATTTGGGCCTCTGTGGAGCCCAAGCAAAACATAAACGGCAGGGAGTTTATAAAATTGTTTTCTATATTTGAAAATGCCACCTAAATGGAAAATGAAAAGGAGAAGCATCTGGCCAAATACAAGTTTGTGTGGAGAAAGCAGGGAGGAGACAGAGCCCAGAAGGATTTTATTTCAGTTCAAAAGATATTTCTTTTCCCACAGGAAAATTTTGGAGTATTTGATAAGAGAGCAAACATCATATTATGGAATCATAAATCTCCAAAATCTCATGAATGAATGGCTTCTAAAGACCATCAATTCTAGTCCAAACTTCATTCATGTCTAAATCCTCTACTCCATCTTCCACCAAATGGACATTTCCTTTGTGTGTGAGCATCTCGGGGACAAAGTACTTACTGCATCTGAGATGATATTCCATATTTATAGAGCTTGCTTGTTCTTGTTAATATCTATAAATATTTTCTCTTTATTCAAATACATCTTCTGTTTTCTTGTCAGACATCCAAGAAATGGTGGGGACTGATGGAGAAAAGTTTCAGAGGTAATCACAACCACAGGGAAGACATAGAAGAAAGAACCAAGAAACAAGTACATTTGAACATAAAACATTTGTTTTTGTTACTTGCAAGTTGTTTGAACCCGGCACTCTCTGAAATCTTTTGAGATTCAGTTTCCCCAACTGTAAAAAGATAATATTAAGCTAGATTAATACCTATCAAATGTTAGTGTATATCAGAATCACCTAGAAGGATTTTAGATACAGATTATTAGGCCACACACTCAGTTTCTGATTCTGTAGGTTGGGATGGGCCCTAGAATTTGCATTCTCTAACTTTTTATCAGGTGATACTTATTGTGGTTCGTGGTGCACACATTGAGAATCACTGAGTTAAATGATCCTAAAGCGACTCTTCAGCATGCATCTGAGAACCACATGTTTGGTGAGATGCTCTCCAAATGAGAAGAGTGTGGTTAAAAAGATTTTGGAAACTGTTAATACACTATTTGCTTCTTAGAGGTTCAAATTTCACATTGGCATGATACAGGGTGTAAGGAAATCTTAAAGGAAAAACAAACTAACTTCATTTTACCTAACATTCCTAATATTTTTGACAATATTCAACATATTTTGTGATGCTTGACCTATTAATACCATAACTATTATAAAGTACAGTGAGTTGATCTGAATGTCTACTAGGTTTTAAGTTTGTTGAGTGTGGTAGACTATGTGGAAAACAACTAAAATTTATAGAGTAAATATGGAGCAGAAAGGTAAACACTCAAAGTACTTCTTCATCCTCCAGTCCCGAGTGCTCTACTATACAGGCAGGGCCCAATCAGGAGAGATAAACCACACAGAATTTGAACATGAAAGTTTACTATGAAGAATCATCAACAATAAAAAAGGTATTGGAGTAAAGAAAGCTTGGCAAGAAGTAGAGTGAAGTCTAAAGAATATAGGAATCACATATATAAGAAGCAGCCACTACTCCTAGGTCTTAGATGAAGGACCCAAAGAAGAGGCCCCACAAGGATGAGATTCAGACCTTTGTAGAGAAGACATGACCGTCACTTATTAGATAACAGAGAAATCTCTGTACTGCCATGCCAGAGGAACTGTCTGATAATTGCTCTCCAATGCTTACTAGAAATCTGCCCTGTATAGTCCTGCAAAAAGTCAAAGGTAGGTGTCTCAGTGGAGGCATTCAACCATGAACATACCCAAGAGAAGAGGGGATCCATAGGAAGTTGCTATCTCTGGGTGAAGGTGACCTCCGGGCACTGTAGTAACTAGGTACTGGAGAAGCTGCACATGCTATAGCAGGCAAGCATTGGGGAAATGGCACTGCCATGGGATCAGGTACAAAATCAGCCAAGTGTACAACAGGATCTGCCAGGTGAGCATACCAGAAGCAGAAATGAAAGCTTCCTCCTGCAATGTGTCTCTAGTGCCCTCTGCTAATAAAAGCTTAGCATTGTGCCAGGTAGTAAAAATGCAATATTCACCAGACCCATCTATATTTTTATAGATAAGGCAATGAAGGGTAGATTAAGAGCTGACAGGCAATAAATTGATAACTGACTCCTGTGTCTTGCTTTGGTATGTATCAGCTTTCAGAAATTCTATTCAATAACTAATTGATTTACTGAGTCAAACATTGTTCTAGGCACTCTGTGTGATACATTTTTTTTTTAATGACACTGATCCACAGAGGTGCATAGTTCTGTGAGGAGGCAGATATCTGCAGAACTATTAATAAATATATTCATTCATGCCCATAAACATTTATTACACAAATATTTAAGAAGTGTTAATTATGAGCATGACAACGTTGCATGGTGGGCATATCCTTTTCCATAAGAAAGCCCAATCTAGAGGATAAAACAAACAAGTGAACAGATATAACCCAAATACCACTTAAGATTTAGAAAAGATTAAATTCCAGCACCTTCACTGGATCTTATGTTACCATGGTTACCTATGATTCTGAGTTCCTGATTCCAATGAGTTTGGTACATTAATAGATCATCTTGCTACCCGTTCTATAGTTTATCAATCCAGATAAGATCATTTTCAAAATCTCTACCTTATGAGGCCTCTGTATATGGAGGACTATCCTGGATGTTAAATAAGAGGAAGGAATGATGTATGTAAAACAAAGAAAACAATGTAAAACTACATGTCAGTCATCCTTGTCACTAAAAAATTGTCCTCTGGTCATGCCACCACCAGAACTTGTCCAGTGGTTTGCTTCACCTCATGTAGTCCCAGCTTCATACCATTTCCTAGTTTGTCTCCCCTTCTTTGGTCTTCTATACTTCCTTCTCACCACTTTCCCTAACATTAGCTTCAGGAAGTCTCACATTTTTTGTTTTAGGTTAGGCCAGTGGAGCTATTTTCAGCCTCAACTCACCTGTTCATCTCTGAGATTTGAATACTGAAGCCAACCTGGGTGGTCAACATAATAAAAGAGCCATTCATGGGATAGTAGTCACCTCCTTCCGTGTAACAGTGATTCCTTGGGAAGCAGACTCTGAGACAGGGTTTGATGAACAAAATATTTTAATATTACAGAGTGCCCTGGCAATCAACACCTGTGTAAAGGAGGCAGAGGAAACTGGATCAGGCAGAGGGAGAAGTGAAATTGGGATGCAGGCTTGATAACCACAGGGAGCTCTAAAGATGAAATGGCCTCTTATGCTTTCCCTCCTTAGGCTGAAATAGATGGATCTTTATACCTCACCTCAATCAGTCATTATAGATAGGTTGTCCTGGGAAATGCATAACTTTAAGTAAGGTAAATCTCTTGATTTGAAGGTTCTGACGCCTGAAGGTGATCTACTTACTGCACCTCCAGAAGCAAAGGCAATATGTCTTTCTTTCAAGGGAGATTGGATGGTTCATCACTGTTTCTTCCAAAGTCTGATTCTTGCGCCACTCGCATCCACTTTTTTACATTCATTTGGGATTAGCTCCTTCTTGGTTCCTGAGAGGTAACTTAAAAGAGGAATAGTGAGTTGGCTACAACTCTTTTCCATGGTAGCTAGTCTTGAGATGAGAGCTGACCCTCATTGTCTCCATTCTCTAGTATCCAATCTATATCATCTTTACCTTCAGTGCCTACCTCTGCTGATCTTGGAGGCTTACCTATGGCAAGGCCCAGACCCTCCACTGGGGAATAGAAGTCCTATATGTGCTTAATATTGATCTTCCTTGGCCAGAATTTTAGTACTTTTAGACTTAGCAATACCACTGGTCTAGTGGATCACTTGGGCACTAAACATATTTCAGTTTAGCTCCATTGTGTGAAAGATGCCCTACTTACTGCTGATGATTAGGACTAAATACTTCTGTCAGGAGAGTGACTCTTCTTCTTGCCTTGTGGTTCCAAGACACCAGGAACTCAAAGTGCCCAGGCACAGCCAGAACTTCATATATAACACTTGCTTTGTCTCCTTGTGGAAATAGTCCCTTTTTAGAGATTAGGACTTATAACATCACACATCATGGAGTTTCAAGAACAGGAAACTCAAGTCCTCTGAGTCAATCATTAGGAATGATAGTAAAAGGGCCATACCTGCTTCAACCCCTTAGTTCCTAGGCCTATGTGTTATTTCTATTGGGGAAATAATATCACATAAAGGCCTTTTATTCTGCATGCATACACAGATATCCCAAATCTATAGTAAAAAAACCTCCAGTGTCTTCTCATCTCACATAGAGTACAACCGAGAATTCTCACCATGATCTACGTCTAGCTCCCTGGTATCTCTCTGACCTCATCCCTACCACATTTAGAGATTTCTATCTGTTTTAGAGATTTTAGAGATTTCTATCCTTTTAGAGATTTCTATCCCAAGTACCCTGGCTTCTTGATGTTCCCAGAGTATTCTAGATGTCTTCTTGTCTCAGAGACTTAGTATTTTCTCTTTGTTCTGTCTGGTATGCCATTCTTATGATACCTTCTGTTTTACTCCTCCAACTATTTCAGGTGTTTGTTCAAATGTCCTCTTCCCAATAAGGCTTTCCCTAGTTTTCCCTATTTTAAAGTTTTACAGTCCCTGGAGCCTAAGGACCTTACATTCTCTTCCTGCTGTACTTTCTACTTTTCTCCACAGTACTGATCACCATCTGATGCCCTTTGCATTACCTTATCACCTGTCTCCCACCGTCAGTGTGTAAGCTCCAGGAAGGCAGGAAAATTGGTATACATTTGTTTTGTTTTATTTATATATTTACTTATTATTCATTTATTTTTATAAAGAACAAAAGTGTATATGGTTGTGGAGGCTGTAAAGTCCAAGAGCATGGTGCCGGCATCTGCTTGGCATCTGGCCAGGGCCTTCTTGCTGCTTCATAATATGGTGGAAGGGCAAGAGAGCAAGCAGGAGGACAAGAGGGGAAAGGGGACCAAATTATCATGATGACTAACTCACTGCAGTGATAAAGGCATCAGTCCATTCACAAGGACAGAATCCTCATGATATAATTACCTGTTAATATCATTACAATGGCACTTAAATTACAGCATGAGTTTTGGCAAGGACCTTCAAACCATAGCAACTTAATAGTTGAATTCTAAAAGAAATGAGGTATCAACTGTACATTAACTTGAAGAACATGTTTTCTGCATTGTATACACAACATGTCATTCTCAATGGGAAACAAAGGCAGTCTATATAACCTCAACGTTTATACCCCCATATCATTTTGAAATAAAAATAAATAAATAAATCTCTAAAACAAGTAGAAATGAAAAAAAACATAAGGAGATTTCTGTTTTGTTTTATTTTTTTCTGTTTTGTTTATTACTGTTTCCTCTGCGCTTGGTACATAATAAGTGCTCAATAAATATCTGTCTAATAAATAAACAAAACTGGAAAGTGTCATTATCATTACCATTACTCATTTACTAGTATTAGTGTAAGAAGGTATAATTAGGTCTCTGAACACAAAGACTAAAAATAATCAGCCTGACATGAAAATGAGGCACAATATGTGAACAAATGTGAAGGAACTACATTGCTACAGCCTAGTTTTCCTCAAGACTTTTTTCATTAAATTTCTTGTAGAAGGAACAAAATTAAAAAATATATGAAAATATAAGAGTAATAATGAGTTTTCAGTAGCTTTTGCTTGACTTTGGCTTAGAATTACAGCTTGTTAGAGCCTGAAGGAACTTGTAAAAGGACAAAGTGATTTACGAAAAAATGACATCTATTTTTCATTAGTGGTGCCTTCCCCCTAAAACCAAGGACAGCTTTTTAACTTGGATTTCAAAAACCTTAGTGTCTGAGTTGGAGGTTGAGACTGAAAAATTTGAGAAGTTTTAAATGTTATAGATTGTACTCAAGCAAAGGAAGTTCCAGTATTCTAGTATGAGTGATATTTTGGCTTATTTTATTAGTGTATTACTACCAAATCAACATTATGCATATGTACAAGCATCTATTAATTCAATATTTTTTAGAAAATGCTTCATTAGTCTCTAATATATGCCAGGTATTGTACAAAGTACTAAATACACAAAAAATAGAAGTGATAAAATCCAAGTCCTTGAAGGACTCAGGCTCTGGAGGTAGCAAAAAGTAAATAATCAGTAGTTCCAAAATGAGATTAGCATTAGTAAAAGTGATATGAAGACAGCGTACATGGGACTATAGGAGGAAAAGGGAAGTAAGTTAGAGAATGTGCTGCATAGATGATTTCAGAGCTGTACCCTGATTTCAGAGCTATACCCTATTGGAAGGAAAAGGGAATTTTTTTTGTTTTTGAGCAGAAGGGGTCATATATATTAAAAAGCAATTCATGAAAGAGTATTCTATGTTGAATGAGTAGTAAATTAATAATGATGCTAATAGCAGGAAACAATTTTTTAGCATTGTATAGACCCTATGAACTATTATAAGTGTTTTATATCTATATTATGATTGATCCTTTTAATAATCTTAAAGTGGGTTCTATTATTACATTCATTTTACAGATGCAGGGAGTTGGTCCAGATCCTTCAAGATCCTTCAAGCAAATGTCAGGACAAGGTTAGATATACAAGTGATTTATCAGGGAAAATACCTGTGAGCAAAAATGGAGAGAGATTCAGGGGAGGCCAGGAGGGCTGTCAGATCACAATGCAGGTCTAACATTCTGAAGTTAGAGAAAGAAGGATCGTTGAGCAGAAGAGTTTAAAACTTCAGTATAGTCTGAGGAAGTTCTACAAGGCCATTGAGGAGTCTTCAGGCCAAAGACAGATGTTAGAGAAGACTGGTGATTCCCAGGAAGGGATTAGGATTAGTATCCCTGCCATTTTCAGTCTTTTCCTGTAAGAAACCTAGTGAGGCATGGCCTCAGGATGAAGGTGGTGGTATATTTCAGAGGGAAACATCTGTGGCCATTAGTCTGTTTGATGTTCCCTGTGGTAAGAGATCTGGAAGGTGCATACTCAGGGCCACCACATGAAGAAACTGAGAAACTGAGAGATAATTCCACTGACCTCACAGAGATGCAAGTGATAGTTATCAAGCAGTTTGGTTCCAAAATAGCGCTTAAAACATAGGACACCATAGTGCAAAATAAAGTCACATTAGATTTCAGTGTGGGAATACTCATTCTTCTAACTAACAATGAAAATAAATTGAAATTGGAGAGACCAAAATGAAGGCTGATGTCATCATACAGAAAATAAATTTTGAGGATCTAAATAAAAGAGCCATGGAAGAGAACAGGAGGATTTCAAGGCTATTTAATCAGTAGAATAAATAGGGCTTGATATTGACAGGATGTGAAAGAGAGAGAAGAGTGGCAAACATCATAAATGTTCCTAGTGTTGGGAGATTGAGACTATTTGCAGAAAGTGAGAAGATAATATTAATAGTGGGTTGGCAACGAATGAATGAATTCGGCTTTGAATGTGTTGAGTTTGAGAAGTTTTTGTATACCTAAGACTTTGCTAGAAACAGTGAAACCCTCTAAGGAAATACAAAGTTTATTTTTGTCTTTTGATAGATTTTTTATTATTTATAATTATTTTGTATAATTTAAGAATTAACATTGAGTGGTAAGTACACTTACAAGAATAAGCATTTTATCAATGTTGAGATTGGCACTCAGCGAGGATGGGCAACTCTTCCAAGATCGTATGGCTTATTAATGGCAGGATCCATTGTAAGTGACAGCTTCCCATGTCCTTCCTTCTGCACAAAGCTTTTTTTTTCTTTGGATATAAGAAGGTAGAAATTGAAGATATAAGTAGAAACTTAATAGAGGCTTTAAATAACAGACTAAAATATTAAGCTTAATTGTAGGAGAATTACAACTTATATTGAATAGCATATCATAATTTACAAGCTCTTTTACATACTTCAAAAATACATGTTCATGATAATCCCATTGGATAGTCAGGGAATGTGCCCATTTTACAGAGATGGACACCGAAGATAATGATGTAAGTAACTTGGCTGAGGTCATATAGGTTATGGGCTAAAGAGCCAAGATATGATGCCAAGTCTTCAGGCTCCATGTTCAGGAGGTGGGTTGTGGAAAGTTCTTGAATTCAAAAGTGAGAAAATCATAGTTGTGCACAAGGAAGACTTATCTGGTGTCCAAGAGTAAAACGTACTGGAAAGTTGGATGGCCAAAGGTACAAGTGAGCAGGGTAAACACTGACAGGTGCTTATAATATGTACACAAATATACAAACGTAATGATACTGCCAGTTTTACCTGAAACAGGACAAAACCAAGGGACAGACCAGTCCTAACCTGGAATATTAAACTAGACAGGTGATTCCCATTGGCTTGGGAGGGCTGCAGTTGATGAGAAACTTGAGTGACATTTATAAGTCCATTTTTGTACTGACTTGATGAACAGTGCGGTTGTAGCTTCAGCCACAAGCATCAAAACTCAGTTGTGGATAGAATAGTAGGTAAAATAGCAACACAATTATCAAAGAGAAGATTCAATTTTTCCCCAAGAAATACATTTATATATACATTTATATACAATAAAAAGAGATGGTAAAAATGAGGAAGGGAGAAGACAGAGGCAGTGAGAGGAGATGTGAGAGGGAACAAACTCATGTCATTCAAAGCTGACCGCAGGATTTTTCTCAGGGGGAAAAAACAAACCTTTCTTATATAAGAGCTCATCTTAGTAGGCATGTTTGGAAACAAAGTCAAATGTACCAGAGTGACAGAGAGGTCATTGAACTACTCTGTGTCAGAGATACAGAAGAATCCTGGAATTTAAGAGGTGTCTGATGAGGAGGGAGGTGCAGTGATGTAAAGAGACGGTGAAAATGGAAGTTTAAAGGCAGGAGACTATTAAAAAAAGAAAGAAAAGAGTAGGCATTGAGAAGTACCTGCGGTAGGTATGAATGAGAGGGCTTTCACATAGTGGGGCTATTTAATATTCGATATTCAATTATGGGTTGTGCTTTCTTCCTTCTTTGTGCCTCATAACTGCCATTGCATCCAAGTCTCCTATAAAATTCTCCTCCCCATGAATGCTTTCTGTGAGTGATGTTTTGAGGAAAATCTAGGCAAAGAAGCAGTGTCCCTTCACTGAGGCAGATTGAGACAAAGAGGAGGAATAGCCCTGGGCAGAGACTCACGTATAAGAACAAAAAATCAATGGTAGAAATAACAGTGAGCAATGAACAAACATGGCTCTTGGGACCTGCAGAGATCTTGGGGATGGCATTAGATTGTAGGAGAGAACACAATAGAATTTGACCCGGTGCTGTTTTCTCCTAAAGGATAGAGGGTCCAGCTGATGTCTGGTTAATATAAGCTTTAGGTATTCTCCCCTGTGTCTGTCATGTTGCCCCTACTGACTTCTTGGTCCTTACTGGCAAAAAGTATCCACCTGTTCAGTGAAAACTTCCTAAAAGCGGATAGAATGTAGCCTCTTACTAACTGTGTGAACTTGAACAAAAAAACTTAACTTCATTAAGACTCATTTGTTTCCAATTTGAATAGTAGGCATAATAATATGTGATGCAACTTATTCAATAAAGGGTTGTTGTTATTACTCAGCTCTCATTGCTCTCTGTGTTGGATAGCACAGCCCTTTCGATAGACTTCCCCAGACATGTTAAGCACATCTGTATTCTCGCAAGTTCTGTTACAGACAGAAGTTACTCCTCATACTCAAGGAACCATCCTTGAATTACCCTCTCTTCCTTCACTCTACATGCTGTTGCATCTAATTTATCGGTGAGTCTGAATGAGTCTAGCTGAACACTTCACCCGAAATCGGTCCATTGCACTCTACGTCCACTCCAGTCACTCTTGTCTAAGCCATCATCCTCTCTCTCCTGGACTGTGGCATTCTTCTCACTGGAGAACCTTCCTACTACATCCTCTTCTCCACATGGCAGCCATGTGGTCTTTATAAAATGTAAATCTGGCCATGTCATTCTCCCATCTAAGACATGCCAGTGGCTTTCCATCATGATCAGAAAAAATTCAAACTCTTGGTATGATCTATCTGGCTTTACTCCATCTGGTCGCTTACCTGACCTTATCTCCCTCCCTCTTCCTGACTCTGCTCTGACCACACAGGCCTCTTTCTCCTCCTCTCCACAGCCTCCCTTACTGCTTCCTTGTCGTCTTCCTCCTTCTATTTCTTTGCTTTTATTTTTTTTTTT
>VBSM01002608.1:88801640-88816662 GCA_008086735.1 Cheirogaleus medius
AGGGGATGGGTATATACAAACATAATGAGTGAGATGCACAACGTTTGGGGGATGGTCACGCTTGAAGCTCTGCCTCGAGGGGGAGGGGGACATGGGCAATATACATAACCGTAAAATTTGTACCCCCATAATATGCTGAAATAAAAAATAAATTTAAAAAATATATATATATATAAAGGTGTCCGATACATTATTACTGACTATAGGTACAGTGTTGTAAACAGACCTCTAGAGCTCTTTTATCCTGCTTGACTGGAATGTTATGCCTGTTGATTAGTAATTCTCCAGCCCCTGGCAATGCCATTGCACTCTCTGATTCTTAAATTTGCCTGTTTTATGTGCTTCATGTAAGTGGAATTATTCACTATTTGGCTATTACTGGCTTATTTCACTTAGCATAATGTTTTCAGGATTCATCCATGTTATCACATGTTATAAAATTTTCTTGTTTTTTAAATGTTAGTATTTACTTATAATGATTTCATCCATTCATCTGTAGATAGACACTTGGGTTGTTTCCACATTTTGGCTATTGTAATGAACATGGAAGTGCTAATACCTCTTTGATATCCTGATTTCTATTATTTTAGATAAATACCAAAAAGTGAGATTGCTGGACCATATGTTAGTTCTATTTTTAATTTTTTTAGAAACGTTCATAGTTTTTTCCATAGCATTTACACCATTTTGCATTCCCACCAACAGTGTGCAATTTTTCACATACTTGCCAACATTGTTGTCTTTTGTTGTTGTTTTTTGGATAATAGCCATCCTGACAGTTATGAGGCGATATGACATTGTGATTTTGATTTGCATTTCCTTGATAATTAGTAATATTGAGCTTTTTTCCCCATATATCTGTTGGACATTTGTATGTCCTCTTTAAAAACAAATGTTTAAGTACTCAGACCAAGTTTTATTGGGTTAATAGGTCCTTTTTTTGCTGTTTATTGAAATTATTTTTCTATTGAGTTTCACAGGCTCCTGATATATTTGGAAATTAACCCCTTATCAAATATATTGTTTCAAATATGTTATGCCATTTCATTGGTTGCCTTTTCATTTTGTTAATTATTTCCTCTGATAAGCAGAAGCTCTTTAGTTTGATGTAATCCCACTTATTTATTTTGTTTTTATTGACTGTGCTTTTGATGTCATATCCATGAAATCATTGCCAAGAGACCAATATCATAAAGCTTTTCCACTATGTTTTCTTCTAGAAGTTTTACAATTTCAGGTCTTACATTTAAGTCTTTAATCTATTTTGAGTGGATTTTTGTGTAAGGTATAACATTATACCTTATGCAATTTCATTTTTTTGCATGAGGTCTTCTAACACCAGTTGCTGAAGAGACTATCCTTTCTCGGTTGTGTGTTATTGGTGCACTTGTGGAAGATCAGTTGACCTTACACATGTAGATTTATTTCTAGACTCTCTGTTCTGTTCCATCAGTCTATATGTCCACCCAGTGTGCTGCATAGAGGGGACAAGTCATACTCTCTGTCTCCATTCTCCCCAAAAGACTAGACATTGCCCCACCCACATCTGAGCTTCCAGATGGATAAGAAAAAGCCAGTTTTCTGAGCAACCGCTTAGAAAATTGGGATGTTGAATGTGTGAACCAGTCCTTTCTCTTCTCTGAGTGAAGCTGGGAGATGGGAGGCTTTCTTCCTGATTGCACGGCACTGTGCTGGGGCAGGATCTCTAGCGAGAGAAGGCTGCAAATCTCCCTACCAGCTTCTGTGAGTCTGGTTTGTGTTCTCCTGAAGTGCAGGAGCCTTTCAATTGGTTTCTGATTTCTCACAAAGGGAATTTGTTATAAACTGTTGTAAATTGATATGTTTGTGGGAAGAAGGTGGATCTGGGGCTCCTCTCATCATGTTGCTATTGTTACTCTCCCATAGGTCATTTCTGATCATGCAATCTAAAAAATCCCTTTTTCCTATCACTCTATAACATATCGTTCTATTTTTTTAGATCACTTATGCTCATTAATATTAGCTTGTTTACGTATTTTTAAACTATTTTTTTTGTCTATTTTCCTTGTAAAATGTAACATTCACACAAAAAAGGACCTTCACTGTTTGATTCAATTAAATGAATGATATATTAGTTTACAATATCTATTTAAACTAGTAGTTCTCAAGTTTTGGGAGTGACAGTATTCTTTATGAACCTGATTTTAGCAACAATTTCTTGCTGCAGATAATTATGTACATTCATGCAAATTTGTATGAGATTTTGGAGGATTCTTGAATTTTGGATGAAAATTTTATGAATAGATGATAATCTCAAAGGCAGAGACCAGGGAATGTAACACTATAGAGCCTCACTGAAGCTTTAGCACAAAGAAATGTAAAATATATGTGTGTGTACATACACACACACATAAGAGATAGAGATAGAGAGGGAGAGAGAGAGAGAGAGAGAGAGAGAGGGGGGGGAGACAGACTCACAGAGTGGTGTGGAACATAGAAAAAGATCATAAAGAACCTCAAAGCAGCACACCAATTTTACAGGTAAGGCAACTGAGGTCCAGAAAAGAAAAGTGACTTATTAAATGTCACACAGATGAAAAACTGCAAAGCTAGTAGTAGAACCATAATAGAACCAGTTCTACTGACTCAGGATCCAGTGCTCATTCTCAGAATTCATAGTACAATATGTAATACTATTTGTTCTTTTATATATCTGAAAACTGAATGAGTTTTTTAACCTCTAATATCCCTTAGCATTACAAAACTAAAGTTGTGAATAAAAAGGCAATTAAAAAGCCAGTGTGGTGGCATATGTCTGTATTCCCAGCTACTCAGGAGGCTAACTCGAGAAGACTGCTTGAGCCCAGGAATTTGAGTCCAGGAGTCGAGCCATCCAGTAGCTGTGGCAACATAGCGAGACCTCATCTCTAAATTAAAAAAAATGCAATTAAGGGTTGCACTTTTTAAAGTAGACTATGTGTAATCTTCTCTAAACTTGAGAGCTATCTAAAATGAAGGAAGGAAAACAAGGCAGGATGGTCAGAGGAAGTAAGACATTAATTCTAGGTGTGTGTCTCAATTTGAGAATTAAAGCAGTCCAAGGCCTAAGAAATTTCTAACTTTCTTTTATCAGATATGTATGAAGATATGAAATTTGTCTCTGGAAGGCTTATGATTTCTCTTGAGGCAAGCTGAAATAAAGACACAGGATTTTTTTAATATGACACCACATGTAAGTGGGGGAGTGACAGACTCTGCTAAATTTCTCATTCTACTGCAAAGCTGGTATCTTCAATTGCTGAGGGAGAAAAGAGAAAAATGTACAAACAACACATCCCCTGTGTGAATGATTTTTTCTAACTTATCTTGTTAATATTTATGTTTTTAAATATTTTTTAAAATTCAGTGAGTTAACTAAACTCTAAATCCAAGAGCAAACAAACAAACAAACAAAACAATTATTCTCCCCTAGTTATTTATGTATGATTATAAACATTTCACTGCATCTATTACTTCAGTTTAAAACTAGTTTGTTTTTCATACCCCCTCTTTCTTCTTTCTTTTTTTCTACAATCCGAAAGTATAATGTCTGTTACATTTTCCCATGTTGCATTTGCAGATATATATGGTATTTCAAATATTAATAGAAAGACAAATAATTTTAATGGTGTCCAAGTCTTTTTTGAAACAAGCTTCCTATTCCATTTTCTGTACCACAAGTATCCACCCATCTATTATCATCCAGTGAGGTTAGGAGACTGCAAATGACTAATGCCCATTTCTCTTGCATGAATTTATTCCAAATACATCTCTCTTAAAAAGGTGAAATTGGTAGGTTTACCCAAATTAGTAGTAAGATTAATATGTTGAGCTGTAATATGTGATCTTAAGTATTTTAAATGGTTAAGGGACAAAGTAGGGAATGTAATGACTCCATTCATTTAATCTATAGGATGAAATCCAAATTTCTAAGTATCACATATGTGTTAGGGTTCTCCATAGAAACAGAACCAATATACACATACACACATATATATGGAGAGATTTATTAAGACGTATTGGCTCATGTGATGATTATGGAGTTCTGTTATCTGTCCTCTGCAAGCTGGAAGCTTGGGAATGCTGGTGATGTGGTCCCAAGGCCTAAGAACCAAAGAACTGATGACGTACATTCCAGTATAAGTCTGAAGGCCTCAGAACCAGGAATACAGAGGTCAGATCAACGTCCCTGCTCAGGCAGTCAAGCAGAGTTAATTCAACCTTCCTTTGCCGCCTTTTTGTTCTACTCAGGCCCTCAACAGATTGGATAATGTTTGCTCACACTGGGGAGGGCCATCTGCTTTACTCAGCCTACCAATTTAAATCTTGTCTTCCAGAAACACCCTCACCCTCACTGACACAACCAGAAATAATGTTTAACCAGATAACTGGGCATCCCCTGGCCCAGTCAAGTTGACGCATAAAATTAAACATCACAACCCACAGTAGATTGATCATAATGCCCTTTTGGGTCCAACTTTATGTTACTGATTCCATATCAATGTCCCCAACATCAACAGCCCCTTCCTCCTCTCTCCAGTTCTCTCTCTCAGCCCTCTATAAAAACTTAAAATTTTCCCCAGACATATAGTTATGAGTCTTTACGTCTTTGCACATGCTAGATTCTCTACCTGGGATTCTTTCACTTCATCTCTACACCATTTTAATCATCCTTAAATAGCCAAATGAAAGATTTCCTCCTCTGTGAAGCCTTCTTTAATGCTTACAAATAGTGAAATGGGCTGCTTCTTTTGTATTTCCCCATTTTTGCTGGTTTTCCCAATTACTTCATTGATAGGATTCTGTGTTCTCACATCTGCCCGTCCTCACCTCATTTACAGGTGCCCTGACTAAGGTCAAGGTCCATAATCTTACTGATCTCTGTCCCCCTAGTGCATAATACATTGCCTGGAGCAGGGTAGGCTTCCGATGAATATTTGGTTTTCTAATGGCTGCCCTGTTTAATGTGAAAATAAATTCATAACATCCTAGTTTCATATTAGAAAGTTGTAGGCTCACGCCTGTAATCCTAGCACTCTGGGAGGCTGAGGCGGGTGGATAGCTCAAGGTCAGGAGTTCGAAACCAGCCTGACCAAGAGCGAGACCCCATCTCTAAAAAAAAAAAAAAAAAAAAAAGAAAGTTGTAAAAAGTTAGGACTGAACAGTACTAAGAAAGAATGAGTCTGGGTATTAGCATGGAGAAGGTTGTAGGAGTCAAAAGACAGCATTTTTAAGCACCAGAAGAGATAATTAGAGGGAAACCTAGCTGGGAAAGAAGGAAGAGTAGCAACAGAGAGATGATGCAATAATGGAACTGGGCCAGATCCCTAAATAACCTGTGTTAAAGGAGAAAATAGGGCAAGGCGGTGCCATGGAGATGGTGATGATCTGGAGAAGGCAATAGCTGCAGAGCTTTCCCTTGAAGGGCAAGTTTTCTGAGCCCCCACAGAGATTCTAAAAGAATTTCTTATTAAAATCAGCGTAATTGAGCTGCAGCCTAAGTCCCTGACAGTGCCTTATGACTCACCAGTTAGAACAGGGAGGAAGAAATGAAGAGAGGAAATGGAGGAAGAAGGAGTATGGGAAAGGTAATGTCAGGACAAATAAGACACAGGAAAGAAGAAAAAGAAAGAACAAGGAAAATGATAGGGAGGAAATGAAGGAAGGAAGAAGAGAAGGAGAGAAGAAAGCCTAGTCAATACATAAAGCTGAATTTAATTGCAGATTTCTCTGTCTGAACTGGTTTTATTTCTTGTTCAATTGCTAGTACCCATATATTTTAACATTCAAAAGAGGTGGCTGTATGAAGGTAGTCAATGCTGATAATTTTCTTTTGTATCTTTATTTTTTCCATGGTGTATATATAGAAGATGTCTATATTTCCTTTCCCCACCATTTTTATATAAATGTTAGACATACATACTAGACATGCTATTCCTCATTGCACTCTTTTCACTTAAAATACATCTTCAAGTTCATTATCACTGCATAAAGAGATTCCTTAATTTGAATGGCTACCTTAAATTCCCTTGAATGGTTTTATATAAATTGATTTAACCAGTAACTCCCTGATAGACACTTAGGTTGTTTCCAATCTGTAATGTAATTGTGTATGAAGTAGTGTTGTATGTGTGCATGTATCAACACAGATGCACAAAAATGCACCTAAAATTTCAAACTTCTGGTGGTATATTTACTAAATAATGGAATTCCTGCATTAAAGTATATGACCTTTGTGATTTCGATGAATATGCCAAATAACCACAATAGATGAGGTACCATTTTACATTTCCATGATTATTACGATGTGTGCACCTTTTTCCCCATAGCCACATCCAAACAGTATATTACCGATCCCTTGGCTTCTTGCCAGCCTTGCAGGTGAAGAGTAGTACCTCTGTTCAGTTATTTATATTATTAGATGTCATGTTCACAGTTTTAACTTATTATAATTTTTTGTTCATAGTACTGTACCATCACCAGACCATGTATGGTTCTCCTTGACTGTTTTCCACTTCTATAACAAAATAATTAATTTATTTATTAGTATAATTATACCCATGATTCTCAGTGCACAACCCAAAAGCTAAATTGTTAGCTGGATATACTTGCAAGTAAACAAATGTACTTGGTACTTTATCAGGTTTCCTCTGCCACATTTTGGGGAGCTAGCATTTTCTATCCTAAGGGAGAATAGGAGGTTAATCTTACCACCTGCATCACATTGTATTCTGCAGAACTTCAACAGAATTCATAGCATATCTGTCTTGCCTGTGATTGTCTCATCTGCCCACCCTCATATTTGTTGCTATCAGATGTATTAACCTTAATTAACCCTCTTGATAACTTCCCTGGAAGTTTCCACTGCTTAGATGAGAAAGTAGAATGCAGGGACAGAGAATATCAGATTTGTCTGCTGTAAAGGTGAGGAGAGAGATACTACCATCCCGCAGACCAATGCTATTTCTCCGTTCCTGACATATGACTGATGAGATGGAAGCTTCTTCACACTCACATTGGTGCTGCCTCTGCGGGGAGAAGCAGGGGCTCCACTAACACTAGGTAGAGGGAGGGGACTGAGGGGAATATGTCCCCAATTCATTGAAGACTTGGAAAAGGTTCACGATATTTCACCTCAATTCATACTCTGTCATAAAAGTAAAGGACAGAGAAGAATATCTAGGTGAATCTCCCTTCATACATCTTTGACGTACCCTCCCTCCTACTTTACCTCTAGTATCATCCCCCAGGGATCATCCTGCAGCATGTTGTACTTGGAAATGCTCTGCCTCAGAACTTGTAGATGCAGACCCAACACTCCGCCCACACCCACTCGTCTTACAGTGTGCCTGCTGACCTACATTTGGTTTTTTAACTCATTGGAATATCTAGTTCCTTAAAACCCACAGGAAATTACTGCATCTGCTATGTTCTTCCTCCAGATTCTATTTTAAAGCCCATCTTTTTATACTCATGTCTGCCCTAAACTTCTTATCTATGTTTTTACCCTTTTGTCCACTCATTAGACATCCTTTTGGACAATTCTGAAGATGAATGAACCCTGATTTTTCACCTTCATGTGACCTACTGAGTCTTTGAACCTGATGAGTGGTGCAACTGTAAATTCATTGGCCCCAATCTCAGGATTTTAACCCTTCCCCAAGATATCTTCATATTTATTTCTTGCCATCCTGCTTTTTTAATATCTGTGAAATCAAACCCTAGCCCTCTTCTTCTCACTCTTAGTGGATATTACTATCCCCTAATTTACAAAAAATTAAAAATAATCAGACTAAATATATTTGAAATTTGCATCATTAATTTACAAACTTATCTTAATCTGGACTCACTTTTCTCTCCTTCTTTCTGTCCTTAATGAGGAAGAGGAGACACAGTCAGCTTTCCTCATATTCTATATTCCATTTTTCTTGCTCATTTATTGATATATTCTAAAATATGTTAGGTGAAAATTTTATTCCAGAAACACTTTTAAACCCAGCCCAACTTTGGCTCCCTCACATTCACTGAAATTGCTCCTGCTAATGTTGCCAGAGTTATTTACTGCACTAAATCCAATGTCCACTTTTTTTCATTCTACTTGGCCTTTCTGCAGCATTAGGCAGTGGTAAACTCTCCCATCTACAAACCCTCTGTTTATTGACTTCTTCTGGTCCTGGTTCTCTAGTTTTCTCTTTCCAGAGATCAAATGTTCAGGTCCTCAGGATCTCCCATAGACTCTCCTCTGTTCTTGTGGTGCTTACTCAGTAGACAATTGTTTTCTTTTTCTGAAATTCCGTAATACTCTATTTGCCAATGACTTTCATCCTCATATACCCTACATGATCTTTTCTTCAGATGTTCACACTCAGTTGTTGACTGGACATCTTTTCTTGGATGTCTTACAGATGCTTAAAATCCCTAAAAATCCTCTCAATGGCATTGGGATACAGTTTATGTTCTTATTTTCATGATCTGGGGTCTTCTCTGCCTGTCCTCCTCATCTAGTGCCATTGATGCTCTCACTATGCAGTCTCTGGACATACTTCATCTCTACAGATATGCCATGAGCCTTCTTGTGCTTTTTCCATTACCTGAGACACTCTTCTAACCTCATCAGCTTGCTCTTGGTCTCACTTCTTCTCATCTGTAGGCTTCAGTTCATGCATCACTTCCTAGGAGAAGCTTTCTTCGACTCCCCAGAGGAGGTAAGCATCCCTGCTTTATATTACTTTCTTTTTTTTAATTTAAGAATATTATGGGGAACAAACATTTTGGTTACATGTAATGCCTTTGCCTAGCCCAAGCCAGGGCTACAAATGTGCCTCTCCCCCATACAGTGTGCCCCACCTACATTAGTTGTGAGTTAACTCTACTTCCACGTCACACACTCAGCCCATTTCTAATTACTTTCCAAACTGTGTCTTCTCCAAAGTATAAACTCCACAGGAGTGGTGCGCATGGCTGTCTTATTTACTGTCATATTGCCAGTCCCTTGTGTTTGTTAGTGGAAACCACAGTGCTCCAATTTTCATGCTCCTCCAGCGCGAGGCCTGCATCAGTAACACCCAGGTCTCTCTCTCGCCCATCCACCCTCCACTCAGCTCCTGCCTGCCCTCTCTCCCAGAGGCAAAGAAGGAACTTAGCTGACTGATGGGTTTGGGAGAAGGATTTGGGGAAATGTCACTCTCTTCCTTTGGGTACTTGGTTAACAAAGTAAAAGCAGCATCTTTCAATGACTTTATTAGGATATTTTGATCTTCACCTCTCAATTTCTTTGCTATACCTTTCAACTGGTTTCAAACTCAGGCAAAGAATGGGAATTTATTCATTGGTCCCTTCTAAACCCCCAAACATCATAATGCCTGGCCCATTATAGCTATATATTGATTGAATAAATTTATGATAGAATTTGCTAATGTAGTATATTAAATTTAAGACTGTGAAATGATGAGGAGTCAAAAAAGACTTTGGAATAGAAAGAAAGAGAGAAACAAGAACGGTACAAAGGAAGAGGAAAAGGCAGACTAAGAAAGAAATGAATGAAGATGGGAGATTATTCTAAGATATTTAATGAAGATGATTTTATTAATTTTCAAAACAATCATGGGTAGAAAATAGGGAAGAAAGGGACATAATTAAAGTACTGGTTAAAATGGGAATAAAAGAATTGGAGAAAGGATCTATTTTTCAGAATAGAGGGTTAAGGGGGCAAAGCTCTCTATAAAAATCAGAAATTAGAGATAAGGTTTCAAGTGGTTTAGAGACTTGGTGATAGATTTTGTTTATCAATAGGTAAGAAAACAGATTCCCAAGGTCACAAAGTGAGTTGAAAGCAAATTTGAGACCAGAGCCAGTTTTCCTGACTGTGAGCCCAAAGCCCTTTCTGCCCCCCACGCCTCCTCCTCTAAAATCTTTGGAATCTAAAGGAGAGTCAAAAATAAGGATATACAGGGAAATTGGGAAATTCAAAAGGATGATGAAAAATGTAGCATAAGGTGGAACAAGTAAATAAAAAGAAAAACAAAAGGACTTATTTCTAATTCATAGATGTTTTACTTCATTCAACATTTAGTATCTGTGATTTAGTGGTGGTTTGGCACATAGAACAGGAGAGCAAAAAATAATGAAAATGCAATGCCGGCAACATCATCCATCAATCTGAAATATAAAATCCTGGCAGGTCTGCATTCAAGATCAAAAGTCTTAGTTTGGAACAGCCCAGTATGCACAAACAAATACCAATATTTCATAGTTCTTTCATCTAAATTAGAAAAAGAAATGTCATCTGTCTATAACTTGCACCCTATTATGATCTGTTTTCCGAAGAAAAATAAAGCAGCCCAAAGTTAAAGGGACAAGCATGTCGTTTTGAAGGAATGTTGTTGCTCATTGTCATTTCCCAAAAGAAGCAGTAGAATGGAGGGTAAGTGATAATGATTGTCATTGGAAAGTCAAACTTGCCTTGTCATTCACATCGTTTAGTGATTTTATTTGTTCAGATAAAAGCAAGTACGAAGCCATTAACAATAGGACAGAGCTTTTTTAAGTTTTTAATTATTATAAGTACATACTAGTTGTATATATTTATGGGGTACATGTGATGTTTTAATACAGGCATACAATGTGGAATAATCGAATAAGGGTAATTGGCATATCCATCACCTCCAGCATTTCCAGGTTTAATCTGATTACATTGCATATAAAGTATATTAAAAGCTTATAATGTACCATGCATAGTGTTGGCTTTGTGAGAATATGGTTCTCGTCATCAAGTAGCATATAGTGTTTGGAGAGGGCAAAGAGCATGCATAGGTGTATGCAATCCTATTTCATACAAAGCTAACTCAGATAAGCATGGAGCAAAGAAGAGAACATTTGTTAATAAAAATAATTAACTTTTTTGAGCTATTGTTATCAGCGGGTATTATTCTAAGATCTTTATATAGGTTCCCTCATTTAATTCTTACCACAACCCTCTCCGGAATGCCTCATTACACCTGTGACTCAATGAGAATTATGTAGCAGAAAAGAGGGTATCTTGCCCGAATTCCCACAGTCAATGAAGGGCACTGATTATGCTCCAAGAACTTTATAAACATAACTATGTTTACACAGGAGTCATGCAAAAGAAATTACAAGCTTCATCTTACAAAAAATAAAGCTATAATAATATACCTAGTTATATGTCTTCTGAGGGCTCATATAAAACATCAAATCAGACATTTCTTGAGACTAAATTATGCACTTTTTTCTAATTCATTTTAAGGCAATAAAAAGAAGTTTCATGATGGAGGTGATATTGAGCTTAGCCCATCAGTTTGGAAAAGGCAGTTGTGTAAAGAGCAGAGTGAGGGTGTTCCAGGCCAAGGAGAAAGCAAGAGGCAAGACAAAGACAATGGCAATGTGAGGGCATCTGGAGAGGAAGGGGTGGTCCAGTGTAACTCCAAAAGATGGGCTTGACAAAATAGATGGGAGCCCATCAGTGAAGTCCTTGAAGGTGAAGCTAATGAGTTAGAAAACAATTGCAGATTTTTTAAGGCTCCTATTCATCTTAAATTGAAGACTGGATAGTTCTAAATTGAATCCAGGCTTCCCATTGTTCAGAATAGACCTACGCCTGGCAAAGCTTCAACCCAAGAACCTTTTAAGAAGTTCATTTAAAATCTTGAAAGCTTTTTCAAATACCAAAAGGCCCCAGTACTCCATTTAAATGTAAATATAGTTGAGAGTTTAAATTCTAAGATTTAAGAATGAATAAGGGAAAGTGCTTGGAAATAAATGTTTGGGGAAAAAAATGGAAAAGTGGTGTACAGTGAAGGACCCAGAAAAGACTTAAATTTACCCAAAGCTGCAGGTTTCCAGAAATCGTTTGTGCCATCACTGCAGTTCTCTAATGGCAATCATAAGTGAGCGAATTCAGAGGTCAACATCAGAAAGAAAAGCCACTGGATACCGAAATATAACAGAATAAAAACCTCAGAATGAAAGCGCAGCTGGGCTGAGGCAGAGTGATGCTTCCAGGTGGCTGTTTATATTATAAATCCATCAGATCTGGATCCTTGATGAAGGGGTGACTGAACAGACGTAGGTCCACAGAGCAGCCCTCATCCCATCCAGATGGTGCCTGTGTTCACCTCAGTCACATCCATGTCAGTGTACCCTGCTAAGACTTCAACAGGGAGTCAGCTGTGTAGAATGTTGTCTTGTTGTCCTGGAGACAAAGAAGATAATGGATGCTGAGCTTTTGGATATTGCCATTTGTAAAAGAGAATGCAGAGGAAAGAAAGAGGCAAAGCTAAAATGTAAACACGCTACTGAGCATAATGAAGAGATATGCACAACAGATATTTGTAACCCTGGCTCTTTCCTTTATCTCTGAATCAATTTGTAAGACATTTAATTTTAATTTTATTAAATTCTATATTGTTTATATGTTCTGTAAGCAATATAATTTTTTTCTATTTTTTATAAAAATCATGTTGTATTAAAACCCTATATTGTTTATATGTTTCTATAAAACAATATAGTTTTTAACATAAAGCACAAAATTATTTAATAATTTTAAGAAATACAAAATACACAATAAAAATCTTTCTACAAGCACACCAAATAGGTAACAATTATTAATATATAGTTTCATAGTTTCCAGTGCTATACCATGAACATACTCACTCATGCAGAATTTTTGACAAACCTGGACTTATACTATATTACGTTTGTTACATAATATACTATTATATTATATTTTTTACATAATATTCTATTTTTAGTAAAAAATAAGGACCTCTGTTTGAGCTGGATTAGTATCTATGAACTCATTCATCTTGTCTCTCAAAATTGTTGTTATAAGGGACTTTTAGAGATCACCAATGCTTGTCTTCACCATTTTCACAAATGCTTCTCCTAACTCGCTATTTTGGATGCCTCCCCCCAAGTCCCTTTTCTGACTTTTCAGCTTCTCCTGACCATTGACTACAATCATCATGGTTTCTTATACCCATGGGCATCTTCTAGATGGGCACCTTCCTCCTTGGAATCTCTTGAGTATGGCTTAGTGCTGGCCTTACAGTCACCCATACTTTCTTTCATGTCTCTCTTACTTTCTCAGATGTGGTCATCAGGACACCCAACCCTCTCTTTCTGGCCATTTTCATTCCTTTTGGCTTGTTCTGGTATCACACCATGTCTTTCATCCACTTCAGCTACCCAGTATGATTAAACCAAGGTGGAAATAGTCAATAGTAGTAACACATATGTTTGTTAAATGATTGAACCATAAACAATAAGAAATGAATCACTACACAAATAAATGGATTTTTACAGAAGATAAACCCTTTAGCTAAAAGATTTATTTATTGCATTGATGAATTTTGTCTGAATTTCCAGAACTGGAATTGTTTTTTGGGGGGGAGGGAAATTTTAATGATGTGAAATGATTATTTATTTTGTCATTTTATCTGCATTTCTGTTAGGACATTATGCTAAAAGGAGATATAGTAAATGTTATAACTACCTTTCTGATCCTGGATTAAATTTTTAAAGGTTTCTTCTGAAGGTCTTGGTAAAGCATACAGAGTAACTTAAAGAAATGTTAATTTCTAATAATAATATCAGATATTTTATTGAGCATGGACTATGTGACAGGCATTACATGAATTTATTTAGTTCTCACAAAAACCTTATGGCATAGAACATTGGTCAGGATAGACTATATTTATGCTAAGGTAATAAACAAACTCAAAATCTTAGGGTCAATACAACAAAGCTTTATTTCTCATTCATGTTACATATTTAGTGGAGATAGGCAAGAGACTCTGAACCACAGAGTCACTCAGAGACCCAAGTTCATAGAGGCTCTGCCACATTATATCTATGCCACCTGGAAAATGTGCCTCTACTCTCATCCTAGGGGAAAATAAGATATATATTTTTTTTTCTCAGAAACATCTACCTTTGTAGAAATTGAGTTGGTGCCATCTTTGGCATAGAAGAGGATGGGTACAATTTCAACTAAAAGGCCAGTTTCAAGCCCACCTGCTATATGTTTGCACTGACCTTGGCATTCTTGTTTATATGTGGTATGCCGAGAAGAATAAAGTTAGAATAGATATTTCAAAAATATACAGCTCACCAAAATTGTATAGTGAATTATTTGTATAACCTTGAAGAAAGTGCTACACTTCCCTAAACCCTGTCACTTTAGTGTTTTGATCAACAACATTGTATTCTGTCTATTACATCTTTTGGGAATATGTGAACTTGAATTCTGCTTTAGGTACTCCAAAATTCTATGACATTTCTAAATTACTTTTTTCTTAGGAAGTCTCAGTTATCTCATATGTAACATATAGAAATAGCAACTAACTCATATAACTATATCTAAAATTACATGTCAAAAATGTGTATTATATATTTACACAGAACATATGTAAAATATACACAATGTATACAAATCAGTAGCATTCCTATACAACAACAGTCTAATTGAGAAAAAAATCAAAGACTCAATATCCTTCATGTTAGCAACAAAGAAAATAAAATAACAAGGAATATATTTAACTGAGGAGGTGAAAACCTCTACAGGGAGAATTACAAAACACTGAGGAATGAATAGCAGAGGCTGTAAAGTGGTAGAAAACCATACCATGCTCATGGATCAGCAGAATCAACATTGTTAAAATGTCTATACTACCCAAGGTGATCTACAGAGTCAACGCATTCCCTATTAAAGTACCAACATCATTTTTCACAGATCTAGAAAAAATAATTCTATGCTATATATGAAACCAGAGAAGACCCTGTATAGCAAAAGCAATCTTGTACAAAAAGAATAAATTGGGAGGTATCAATTTACCAGACTTCAAGCTATACTACAAGGATATAGTAACTAAAATAGCACAGGAATGGCACGAGAACAGAGACATAGACCAATGGAACAGAACTGAAAACTCAGATATAAACCCATCCTCATATAGCCATCTAATCTTTGACAAAGCAGACAAAA